>VMOF01000388.1:43122196-43329154 GCA_011764245.1 Trialeurodes vaporariorum | reverse complement strand
TCCGATATTTTCGAAATTTTAAGATTTTTAAGATTTTCCTGGAAAATCTCGTTGCCATGAAAATATAGAAAAAAATCGAGCAAACCTCTAAGTCTTAAAACTTTCCTCACTTTCGACGGATTGCTTTAAATCAGGCACATTTTGCAACCCTGTTATATTCCTTGAATTGTTCATTTTTAACTCTAAAAAAAAAAAAAAAAAAAAAAAGTAAATTGAGTTTGTCCTCCGCATACAGGAGCTAAATTCAGCGACGGCTCACGCCATTAATTTGACAACGGTGTTTTGTTTTGTTTTTGTTTTTTTGTTTTTTTGTTTTTTTTGGTTTTTTGTTTGTTTTTGTTTGTTTTTTTTTTTTTTATCTAAACGAATACAAAATATTCTATTCTCCAGGAGGCTGTGAGCTTCCTCAAGAATCGAGTATTTTACCTAACTTTAAATGGAAACATTGCATGATTGCCAAATCGGACGATCTGCCACTGTAGCGGATAAACATCCAACCCATTCAATTAAATTCTATTATTGCAAGTTGACAAACTTGACATTAGGAATTCAGAGCTTTCTTTTAGGCTGCGGACCAATATTAGCGGCCAAAATCGTAGTCAATGACCAAAAGATTCGATTGGCTGTCTTCTCGTTCCAACCGGTAGCATCCAGAAAGGCGTAAATCTTCGTTAAAAGGCCATTAGGTAGGGCAACATCTCGTTCGCCTGGAACTAAGCGGGCAATAAAGCGAACGATCGGTTGAATAATATCGTAAACTCAAAGATCCGTGCCAAAGATCGGAGATAAAAAGCTGAAGAGATTAGACGATAAAAGAGTTAAGTGATTGCCTATGTACTCACATTAAAGTCTTCATTTTTACGGTGTTCCTACATCCGGTCAGTGTTGAACGGCGGGGAATAGTTCACATGTTTACAATTCGAATAAAAATACCCGGGCAACGAACGATTACAAACGAGACAAATAGAGTATAATTGAAAAATCTGCGACATACGCACGGCTTGATCGTAAAAAATAACATTTGTCAATCATATTTTGTTCTTTTTAGAGAGAGAGAAAAAAGAAAAAGAGAGATCACTGATTTTTGAAACAAAATGTAGTTTGAATTAATTGAGCCTTTTTGAATCAGAAAACTGGGTGCTGGACACAATCACAGAGGAAAATTAATAGAAGCCTCGCTCACTGAAACAGCGAGAGAAAATCTTGGACAAAAATTTTAATTCATACATTTTTGCGGTAATTAAGTTGATAAGTTAATAGATGATCATTGCATTCGCGTGAAAGAAATCATGACACAATTGGAGATTACTGGTTTTCTTAAGTTGAACGAAAAAGAGAAAGAAAAGAGCTGATAAGTTAGACTGATAAGTAGCAGATCATTGCACACGCACGAAAGCAATTTTGATACTATCGGAGATTACTGGTTTTCTTACGTAAATCGAAAAACAAAACAAAAGAAAACACAACAAAATTTATGAACGTAGCATGAGTTTGAAACGACGGAGTTACTAAGTGAACCTTCTACAACAACTAAACACTTGATGGTAACTACTTCTCTGGAGCAAAAAATCGAATTTAAAAAAACAACACAACGCGCAAAGTTAACATGTTTAATCTAACGTGACTATGAAAACATTCATACGAAAATAAAACGGATAGCGAACAAACGAAAACTTAACGAAAACTTTTTTGAACAAACTCTAACGAAAATTCGACGAAAATTTACTTTCAAATCAATGCTCGTAAAATATTTAAATGAGTAACGGAGATGCTAAACTAAGACTAACAACGAAAGCACCATCGGAATAAAACATTTGAACATTGCAGGAAAAATACACTTATAACGATTTAAAAAAAAAAATTAGTTGAGCGATATGAAGGGAGGATCCATTTTCGGTGAGAGGGTCAAAATAACGAGCATGGGATTCGAACGGTGCTACGGGGAGTGGTATTCAGCAGTTTTGAAGGGGACAAATTTTCTACAATTTCGAAGGTGGGGAACGAAAGCACGAACTTAGGGCGGAAACCGAAGACGGGCAGTAAGAGACAGCCGGTCGAAAGACGGAACGAAATGAGTGCAGCAAAGGACGCGCGACCTTAACGATGAGCGACCGCACTGAGTGGCGAACTTGGCGCGCCTGGTGGGCGAGAGAAGACGAGAATCTATTCGGGAATGTTCGGCGGGTTGCCGATAGGATCCCAGTGACCGGCGCCGCGACGAGAAACCGGCGAAGGATCTTATTCACAGAATATATGAAATTTACCTCGCCGCAGTGGGTCATTAGTGGGTCTGTACAGTGTAGGTATTTGTATTTTCCACAAAATACCACCACAATCACAAGCCCAATGGCTCTCACAAGGTTTTGCAGGAAAACTAGAGACAATATATTAGAGTTAGAGACCAAGAACTATCTATCTGGAGTCCCTTGATGGAAATATTGTATAGAAAGTACCGAAATGAAACTTTATACATTTGAAAGGAGTTGACCGCCTGATAATGAATTCGAAGGTGAAGTTCAACAGTGGACCAGTGGTGAACAGGCGGATTTGCCGGCATTCCGGCCCGTTCTCATACGTTTCTCTACTTATCGTATCTTTTGTGTGGAGCCTTCGATGTCGTCGACTCCTAAAAGCCTCCGAGAAAGCCTAAACCCAACGACCAATCAAAACTCGTTGATCTTGTATCGGTACTCCCTATACAATATTTTCATTAACTATACCTATCTTTCACGCATGTTAATATCCGGTGGCAACTTCTTTCTTTTTGGAATCTCATAAAAACAACGTCCAACTGGAACATACGTTGACTGATGAGCAAAGATGTTGAGGTTAGTAACCATACTGGGTATGTAGAGAGTTAAGACAAGAGGGTAGTCAACTTCTGATTGGTCGATGAGTTTTAGGCTCTACGGACGTCACCATTGGATGCGATTTCGCACTTTTGTTTACAATCGCAGTTGTTTACCAACGATGTTTTACGGATAAAGAGTTAATTTTCGATGAATCTGTTAATTTTAATCATGATACACTTCAGGAATGTCTAAAAATCCCAAAAGAATCTTTCAAAGCGTAAATAGATGTAGACCAACAAAAGCACTGAAAGATTACATCGTTAGAAACTCAGCGGCACTGTAATCTTTGCAGTGGACCAAAACACAACAACGGCCCTGAGAATGTAAACAAATGTGCAAAATCGCATCCAATGGCGGTGCCCATGGTTTCACTTTGTCTTAACTCTCTATACTGAGAGAACTGAGAGCAAAGCCAAAGCATCGAAGTGTTGTCGTTAGTCATCAGTCAACGCCCTATAATGGTCCAGTTAGACGTTGCTCCTTGTTATTCTGTTGGAGTCCTCAAAAAAAAAGTTAGCGCAAACCGCGCGATCGGCTGGTGCGTAGTCTCTGGCATTATATTGTCTCTAAGGCAGAAGAACCATCAATTCTGATGTGAAATACTACGAAAATAAGACGCAATCAGCAACTCTTGAGAGCAGACTTATTTTACGATCGCGGGTTCAAGAACTCTTATCGAGTTGCGGAAGTTTTTGATGTCACCATCGTTATATAGACTGTTTTTTACAATCGAGACGCCACTGAATTCCTCAGTTGTAATGGCTTGAAACAGTCCATTTGGAATTGCCAAAGGTGCGCCTTAATAACCCACAAAAACATCAACAACGATCGTCGATCCAAAATGAAATTTTGGTGCGAATGAGTCTAATAAGATATTACACCCTAACCTAGAATATTATTTTCAAAACAATCGAAAGTCATTCGAGTTCTAATTCAATACTGTGTGTGAAAAATGGAAATGAAGGCGAATCCACGCAGTATGATAATGAAAATTACAAATGTTTGATGGGACTTGACTTGGTGAAACCAATAAAATCAACAGCAGTATGTAGTTGAATTGATGGAAACTTCGTACGTCATGAAAGATTAGATTGTCGATGGTGAGTTATCATACCTTCCAGATTGTAGAATGAGAAGCTCTGTGAATGATTAAAAATTATAACCATTCTAAATTATTCTAGGGTATAAATGTAAGCAAGTTAAAAAATCAGCAATGAAATAAGTAAAATAATGCCCAATCGTTAAATGAATCAACCCTATTTGACTAAATTTTAAGCATTGAAAGCGTCCGGAGAGGTTAATGTTACCATAGAACTTATATTATTCTTTGATGATCCGAATGGTTTTTTTTTCTTTTCTTATTTTCTTTTTTCTTTTTGCTTAAGACTTTTCCGTCATGCGACAGCTAGAAATAGTGTAAGTTTCGTGATCAAAACAAACTTTGATCACTTTCAAAATTGATTCGTTGAAAACAATTCGTAAAAAGTACACCATGAATTCTCGTTGTTTACATTACAGTCATTACATTCCTAGACGAAGAATGACTTTTTTAACCTCTTTCAGAACGATGGGAACCTAAAATTGAACACCAAGTATTTCATTTACAAGGGGGCGGAGAGAAAGAAAATCATGTAAAAATCGTTGAGTTTCACAATGTTTAAATTATCTTTATGGCTTAAATTTATTTTTATTACGGTTATAGCACACGAAGGAATGTTGAAGCGACGAGCTTTTGAGTCTCATGTGGCAGAAATGACAGGAGATCTGCGGGACGAGACAGTTCATACGGCCGACAACGATACAACCACAGAGGAAGAGCACGAAGAGCGTGACCAGCTGTTAGAAGGTGATATAGATGAGAGGGCAGAATCTGAAGACGAAAACGAGGAAAGCGCAGAGAACGAAATCGAGGAGGAGGAGGGTGCGCCGTTTGAGAAGGCAACCCGCAATCCACGGATACGGTACAAACTACGGAGTCATGAAAGCATAATGGGAGGTCGAAAGATCAGCATCGCCGAACTTCCGTACCTGGCGATTTTGCGAGTCGTCAAGGATCAAGGTCCGATTTTTTGCACGTCTTCCATCATCAATTCACTTTGGGTCTTGTCGGCTGCTCACTGCATTGGTCACGTTACAGACCCCAGAAGAGTGGAGGTAGGCAATCATGATGTCCCCCGCACCAACCTGTACAGTCTGGGACAAATAGAATGTCAGACGGCTCCCGGAGGTAGGCTACCCGTTTTACTTTTCTCAATGAAATTAGATGGCCTACCTCAACCGAAATCTAAGGGTCGTCGTCTGACATTCTTTTTCTCCTCGACTGTACCTCCCATAGAGGTAATGCTGAGCGCTCACTGCATCAGTCAAGTTACAGACCCTAGAACAAGAGTGGAGTGTTCTTTGATGGAAATATGGAAACACCCAGGGGGGGGGGGAGCAAGGGGGCCAAGGCCCCCCATAGAAAGAAAAAAAAGGAAAAAAGGAAGAAAGGAAAGGAAAAAAGAAGATAAGGAAAGGAAAGGAAAGGAAAACATGAGGAAAAGAGAAAGAGAGAAGAGGAAAAGAGGAAGAAAGAAAAAGAAAAGATGGGAAAGAACATGAGTTCAAAAAAAGTATATTAATGTCATGAAACATCGTTTTCCTTGGAGGAACACATCTTTCCCGACAGCAATGTCCTCAGTTGTTAATTTCGCTCGATCTTCTTCTGAAATCTAGATTTCCTGAAGACTCCGTCTTTCTGTCAGCATGATGAAGATATTTCCGTAATATCAGCATAGTCTCGGAAAATCTCATTTTTCTCGAGAGTTAATTCAATATAGTTTTTGAATAGAAGTAGCCTAATTTTGCGTCTGAGAAGAGCTAAATTTTCAAAATTTTCCGGGGGAGGACCCCCAGACCCCCCCATATGAAATGAAAACTTGCCCCCCCGTACAGAAATCCTGGGTGCTCCTATGGATGAAAATATTGTAAAGATAGTACCAACACGACGCTTCATGGAGCTCCAGGAAAAATTAACATTGACAAGATAGCAAATAAACTCCTCTGGTCTCCAGGAGTCGGCCCTAGATGGCGTCGTCTTATGGAACTGTCCGTGTAAAATCAATAGCCAATCAGCACTCGTTAATCTCGTGTCGGTACTCCCTATATACAAAATTTCCATCAAGGGACGAGAGGATAGTGGAAGTAAGCAATTAATTGTGATGCCCCGCGCACCAACCTATACGGTGTGAGATAAACATGTCAGACGACTCCTGTGGGTAGGATACCCGGCACCCGCTATACTTATCCAATGAATTTAATCAATGCAAGTGGCCTACCCGCCTACCTAAGCCAAAATCTAAGGAGTAAATCTAAGCCAAAATCTGACATTCTTTTTATCCCAGACTGTATCTTCAACAGAGTTAATGCTGGCGTTTAGGCGTTTAATTCAATCACATAATCCATCGGTAATTCTACCGATGGAAGCAAATATTACACACACCTATATCAGTTGGGACGTGTAGAAATGAATTTAAAGCGTTATTCTTTCCACGAAAAAGTGGAGCGTTATAGTTTGAGCTTCAGTTAATGCAACAGCTGATCGGTTTACTTAAGATATAAGGGCGGCCTCGCTCATATCTGATTAACAAATCATCAGTAGAACTATAATCAGTAAACGTTAACTCCAGAAGAATCTTCATTTATCATAATTCTTAAATTCCAAACTTACGCTCAACTTTACCATGGAAAAGGCCTTTTAAAAACCCTAAAATCAGTAATTTTTGCTTCACCGTTTGAATCACCAATGAGCTGTAGAATGTAATTAAGCAAATGTAAAATGGTAGCTATAGCGCTGCAAAGATTATAAAATAGAGTTGCACTGGCATAATATTCCAGAGTGTCATCGATAAGGAAGGGAGGGCAGATTTTGGACTAAACACTGGATAAAATTGATTTCGGGGGAAAGAAAGCAGATTTTGTGAGGGGAAAAATAATGGTGCTTGCGCTACGCGACAGTCTGTTTAATTAAACATTGGAGGCGTTGAAATATTTTCTTTTTTGCGATCACGAAATAAGTGCCTACCTAATTTTAAGGACAAGATACCTAAAACACGCAGTGGCGGCTCTTTGAATAAAGTGTCGATTTCTCATGGATTCAGAGTGGCCCCTGAAGATAGATTAGTTAATGTAGGTTTAAATGGAGAGAATTAATTGTTATCACATTGAACGAGCCTGCACTGGTTATCTGACAAGGGACAGACCTGTTTACTAAATCTATGAACTTTGTTATGTTCTTGTCTTATAAAAATTTAGATTGCTTCAATGTTTAGGTTATAGCCGGCCAAACAGACATGCGGACTCAGGATCGTGCGGGAACAACGCAACGTAGAAAAGCTGTCCAATTAGTTGTGAACCCCGCTTTCCACCGCAGGCATAGTCCCGGCAACGGAGATTTGGCGTTGGTTAGGGTGAGAAATTAAATTTATTATTCGTCATTGCAGGTAAAAAAAAAAAAAAAAAAAAAAAAAAAAAAAAAAAAAAAAAAACATCCATTGTATTTGTATATCTGCAAGAATCCGGCTGACATAGAACTATATTTCTAATAATATAATATGATCAACACGCGTTTTTTCCCCGGTACAGAGCGCATATTAAAAACAAAGTAGTAAATAAATATAAAATTGCATTGTATCGCAAATCGATTAATTCGATTCATTGATAAGTTTTTAGGTGTAACATGATACTCCTATAACTGTTTGAACAAACTTCTGTAGAATCGAGAAATTAAACCTTAGCTAGCTACCTGATTTTTATGGTGATTTATTTACCTGATTTATAGATATAGCATACTTAAAATATCTGACAGGTATTTACGGTTATTGATTCAATTTCGGCTTTCACTTATAGACATTTCCGAAAGACGGGCCCGTATTTGACATCGCGTGCATTCTGAGTGCTGCTATTTCCAAGAAATCAACACTAATGAACCCTTTCAGTACCTAGTTCATCAAGCAACTCACCGCGTACTTAAATAATATAAAACTAGATAAATCCTACTCCGCAATACTTGTTTTTGCTTACATCGTCAATTGAAGGCGCTCAAAGTAGCATTCAAAATGATCACAGCTCAACGTATTTGAATTTTCAATTAAATTACACGAAACTTTGGGAAACAAGTACGTAAGGTTTGGTACAAAAAGGGTTAAATAGAGATTTTTCCGAAAGAGCACAACTAGTGTTTTACGTGCCCTTTTTTTACCAGGACTGGTTCAATTGCGGGGCAGCATACTATGGTCTGAGACTCTGAGATTGTCAAACAGTGGACAAAAATCAGAAAGTAAATTTCTTATCCATTTCTAATGTACATCAAGACCAATTGAAATCACAGAGAACACTTTTGAAAAGTACTTTAACCCTTTACAGACCAGGTTTGATCAAAAGAACACATCTCTTCCGTTAATATAGGGAGGGTAGTTAACTGTTCGTACTCGGGGGAGTTGGAATTGCCTATATGATGAATTGAAGGCGCCCGAACGAAACCTTAATTATCTTGAAAGTGTCAACCTCCAGAATCGCGTTTATTCTGAATCGCTAAATACAGGAGCAATGTAAAATAGACTATAGAGGAGAAAAACGAGTATATTAGGGCTTGGCCTATAAGAGGTTAAACCAAGGAACTTCACAGGAAAGTTTTAAATTAAGCTTGAATCGTCAAAAACAATTATTTTCAATTACTTTTTTTCACTGATTTTTGGCAATTTTTTGTGGTTTTAGACCAAAGTGCAGCATATGCAACGACGATACTTCACTAACGCATATTAAATAATAAGACAGACTGTGTTGCCAAATTGAGCGGGGAATTCAAAGAATATACATTGAGTTAAATGAGAATATGTGTATAATTGTACACAAAACGGCATCCTTGGAGTCGCGTGTCGTTCTTTCAACCCATCGTATCACTTTGATTTGAACACGATAGATATAGTAGCGAAAATGTACTCAATCAATCGCAATAGTTTTGGCAGTCGAAAATTCTAAGTAAGTGACAAATCATCGCGTAATCAAAGCAACCTTTTACGCTTTCATGTGCATTCTTGATTGTCAAAACTTTTGCGTTTATACTTTGCCATTTAATGACAAAAAAGCCCCTTTTAAATTTCAGTGAACTTTTTGATTAGGTCGAGAAGCCTTTCAAATTAGACGGCGCTTATGTGTCCAGCATAAAAATTCGCGGAGAGCCGTGGTTCACGCCTTCACGCAATGCCAATTGCACCTCAGCTGGCTGGGGTCGGGAGCGATTTTACGAGAGGAATATGGGCCCGCTCGCGACCTTCAGATCTGTGGCGACACACGGTCCTAGTTCTTGTCCCTGCGTTTCAGCGTAAGATTTCTCTAAACTTTCATAAACTTGACTTTTCATTGCAATACAAAGGATGTCCCAAAAGTACCGGGACTGATAATGTAACATCAAGTTGAAAGTAGCCAGCGACCTCTGGAGGCTGAGATTCAGCTATTTTGGACGAGACGAGACGAGCTAGTGGGAATCGATCAATCCCATTGGTTTAAACGGCGTTACGTGACCATGCTTAAGCAAGACTCGGAAACATTCAGGCTGAAATAGAACGACTGCAACGACTCTAAATACCGAGGGGATTGATCGATTCTCTCTGTCTCGTCTCGTCCAGAAAAGCGGGAGAGCAGCCTTCAGAGTAAAGGTCTTGATTGCGTTGAAAAGCAGTGGAGTAGCGTGCAAATTGACAACGTTGCATTGTGTCCATTTAAACCAATAAAAAGGGTCGAATACAAAGATGTTCACCGAACACCCGATAGTTCGATCTTTTTCATGGGTTTAAATTAAAACAATGCAACGTTGCCAAATTGCACGCTACGCCACTGTTTGAAAGGTCTACACTCATTAACTTTTAATTGAGCTCATGATAAGCACATTTTAGTCAAAAATAAACGAATTTTTGCCAGCTTGAAAAGAGAAAAAAGTGACCATCAACGATTTTCTTAACGAGTATTTATTTTCACCAAAATTACAAAATTTAAGCTCAACATCGTGTTGTGTAGTCGTTGTGATCAGCTAATGAGTGTTTCCAGCCTCATTTTTAGCAAGACGACGAAAGTAATTTTCCTTTAAGTACAGTATTTTTGGTGTTACCGAGTGATGTTCTGAGGAAGAGTTCATCGAACAATTTCGAGCTTCGAAAAATTACTATTTATTAATTACTATTATTAATTGATTTCGCTACGAGAAATTATTCGTTAAAAAAACCGAAGGGCGTCAATTTTTTCTTCATTTCAAACCGTCATGACTTTGTTAACGTTTAACCAAATTTGCTCAGCTTGAGTTCAATTGAAAGCAAACCTGTCGGTCTTTCAAATGCAACCAAGATCAGGCCACTAGCTATAGTTTCTTTTTGAAGTTAAAATATCAGTCCCCGTACTTTTGGCCACACCCTTTGCACTTTTTGACTATAATAGACGAAAACGACTTCATTGGAGGCGTTCAGACAACCAACGGTTACGGCAATCTGATAGCTCAGAATGTTTTAAAAACGTTTTGAAACATTTTTGACGAGAGGAGACTTTGATTAAAAATAACTAATAAAAACGTATTAAAAACATTAGATTGTTTTAAATACGTCTGTGATAGGTTTTCAAACGAATTTTAAGAGAGGCTTTAAAAGTCATTTTTGAAAATTTTTTCGAACTGAAAACTCATTTTAGTCCTAAGAAACAAATTGAAACCCGATAGTGCAGTAAAATGCCAGAGAATTTTTTTTTTATTAGCATGAATTTGCGTTTGGATATTCGGATTTAATTTAATTTCTTGTGGCGATAGCTCAACCGAATCTCTTCCATCTCACTCACCTTCCCTTTGAATGCATAAGTAGAAAAAGGATGGGAAGAGGGTGTTTTATCTTCGTACCTATCATTGTTTTACATACGCCTTTCGATGAAGAGGAGAGAGGGAGAGAGAGAGAGAGAGAGAGAGAGAGAGGGGAGGGAAGCAGGGTGGGAAGCAGGGAGGGAAGCAGGGAGGGAGGGAGGGAAGCAGGGAGGGAGGGAAGCAGGGAGGGAGGGAGTGAAGCAGGGAGGGAGGAAGGAGGGAAGGAAGGAGGGAGGGATTGAGGGAGGGATTGAGGGAGGGAGGGAATCAGGGAGGGAGAAAGGGAAGGAGGGAAGGTTGGAGAGAGGGAAGGAGGGATGGAAGGAAGGAGGGATGGAAGGAAGGAGGGAGGGAAGCAGGGAGGGAAGCAGGGAGGGAGGGAGTGAAGCAGGGAGGGAGGGAAGGAGGGAAGGAAGGAGGGAGGGAAGGAGGGAGGGATTGAGGGAGGGATTGAGGGAGGGAGGGAATCAGGGAGGGAGGGAGGGAAAGAGGGAAGGTTGGAGAGAGGGAAGGAGGGATGGAAGGAGGGAGGGAAGCAGGGAGGGAAGCAGGGAGGGAGGGAAGCAGGGAGGGAAGGAGGGAGGGAAGCAGGGAGGGAAGCAGGGAGGGAAGCAGGGAGGGAAGCAGGGAGGGAAGCAGGGAGGAAGGGAGGGAAGGAGGGAAGGAAGGAGGGAGGGAAGCAGGGAGGGATTGAGGGAGGGAAGTAAGGAGGGAAGCAGGGAAGGAAGCAGGGAGGGAAGCAGGGAGGGAAGGAGGGAAGGAGGGAAGGAAGGGGGAGGGAAGGAGGGAGGTAATGAGGGAGGGAAGGAGGGAGGGAAGGAAGGAGAAAGATCGAGAGAGAGAATATTTCGCTGCGCTACTGCTTATGGTTAACTCAAATTTTGATTAAGGCGTCATCACTAAAAAACGATCTATCTATCACACCTTCTAACTATGCTCATTAGGAACTTTGATTATTTTTGCTGATTATCAAGTCTTATGCAAATACGTATCCTTAATCTGTAATTAATCTTGAATCCGTAATTCTGTATCCTTCCTCAAACGATTTGTGATTTCTACAGGGCAAGAAAGAAGAGGGTGATATGTTTAGAAAGAAATCGCGGGGAAGGCATTTGCAAAGGTGACTCGGGTGGGCCCCTGATTTGTGACGGAGAACTCGTCGGTGTGGCTCATGTCCTCTACCCAACCCCTACCCTCTGCATTCAAGCCCTCGCCGGGCGTCCCGAGTGCGGAGTCCCAGGATGGATCGACATCTACATGTACACTTGCCCCTATCTGGACTGGATGCGAAGTTACGTCGGAGAGGCGGTGCCCAAACAACCTGTACTTTGTGGAGGGCTCGATTTCGCCTCGAACTGCTCCCGCGGCAATCTCCTCCTTGTCATCATCAGCATCTCTCTGATTTTACTTAGCTGACGACTTATTTTATTGGACAGTTTTGAAATTGCACAAAAAATTTGTCTATACACCTTTCAGTCGAGGCAGCCATGTGAGGAAGACGTTGGCGAAGAAGAAGGTTAGGGATGAGGGGAGAATAGAGGAACTGTGGTCAAGTTTATTCAACGTCAACCTCAATTCAATCCGTCCCTCTCCACGTATAGAGGCGAATCTTCAAATTTTACCATAGAATTTTTCTAATGAGATTCGAGCTTATTTACACATATAACTCATACACTGAGCGAAAAGCGAAGCGAAGTTCTTCTAAAAACAGCCAGAATTCTGAAAAAGAGTTCCCGGAAATAAATTCTAGAATTAGTTGCGAGAATTCTGGTATTTATAACCAGAATTTCGAAATTTTTGTCCGAAATCTTGGCATCTTTCACCAGATTATTCCGGTCAAGTCCTAGTCAAAATGATCGAAATCATTCCTGAATAATGCGCTAGAATTTCAGTTAAAAATACCAGAATCATCATCAAAATGGCCAGATTTTTTTTCAAGAACTTTTCATCCGAATTTTGACCATTTTATGGCGCACTTTTTCTCCGTGTAATTTTTCGAAGACTCCGTTTTTGTTCAAGTTAAGTTTCAAAACTTGAATCCCAAAATATTAGAGTTTTAATCACTTGCCGGCGCTATTCAAAGACATGAGACGAGATATCTTATTTTTGCACTCCGAAAAATCACAAAAATGGAGACACGTCTGCACGCGCGGAGAAAGGGGCGACTTTGACGTAGACTTGAGGCAAAGATAAATAAGTGCATTTATCTAGAGCAGTGCTGCCAGATTTTGCAAAAAATAAACACACTTTATTTTAAGTCTTATGGAAAATTTGTATATATTTGTCACCCAATCTGACAGCACTGAGAAACAGTCAAATGGGTAACCCATGTAACTGACAAGGGCCGTTTTTACGTTAGATTATACTGTGTAAAATCTCTACAATTTCCTTACGTGTTTTGATCGTTGCATGAGGTCGACAAACGTTGCTCCTCGCTAGCCACCAAAATATATGGGAAAAAATAGGGAAAGTTACGCATCATTAATCCTAACCCAAAAAGCATCTGCATCGGTCATAGGTGGAATATACATTAAACTATCACTCCATCCATATCGTGTACAGCACATTGGTGGCTGCCTCCATCCATATCGTGTACAGCACATTGGTGGCTGCCTCAGCGTTTGAGCGATGTCCTCAAAATTCCGTTGTACGAGACCTCTCTATGGTTATAGTTTATTGGTGCGAATGAAAACATAGCCTCGAAAAAAAAAGGAGAAAAAAATAAGTTTGGGTCAAAATTGTAAAAATTAGATTCTGATTCTGCAAGATCTTTGTTTAAAAAAATTGACCACACTCTGAGATCTTTCAGTGTCGACGCATGCTGAGTGCTTACCTTTGGCCAGGTATCATTGAGGCGCCACTCATTCATATGTGTGAGTTTAAAACAATTTAAGCAAGGATCACTTATGTCTTATAGTGTTATCATTATCCAACCACCTGTTGGATTAATAACTCTTAAGCACCTCAGCTTTGTTCATATTAATTAAACCGTTGGATGCAACATCAACACATCTCCAGTCTATTTTATGTGGGATCAGTGTTGTTGCACTATTTCTAGAGGAAATGGAAACGACATAAGTACGCGTAAGCACACTTCTATAGTCACGCCGAGAGTTTTGCGTGTGTTCAACTTCGCATGTTGTTCTCATTTCTTCTGGAAATTGGAAATGACGGAGTGCAAGAGTTAAATATCCTGTTTTGAGAAGAAGAAAAAAGAAAAAAAAAAAAAACTGCACCTTTGTTGAGAGAAAATATATATACTTTTTGTAGACAGTTACAAGGAACGTTTTGTTGCCCTAAATAAACTTTCAAAAAACAAACACAAAAACTAGAAAACTAAGAAACCGAATAGATCCTTGACATGATTAATCAATGTCCTCCAAAATCATAATTTCCTTTGCATGAGTCAAGTAAGGAGAAAATAATCTTGATAGACGGTTTTAGTGATGACGAGTTCCGGTGAAAAAGTTCGTTCATCGTTCCAAACTGTCTCTCTCACTCTCACGTGGCCACCGTGTACTGCCTTCTCACTCTCATCGCTAAAATCGTATACAGAGACCTTTTGGTGAATTTTTTTTGTTTTGTTTTTTATATATATATTTTTTTTGCTTTTGCAGAAAAGAATTTATCGAGTCATTTAATACGCGTTTCAATAGAAAAATTCGTGAGGTTGGCCTCACAGGTTACACTTTGGTAACAGGTTACCTCATTGTGAAAAAATTTCGTAAAATGGGTCTATTGCACACTTCGGCTCGATCGTTAAAAAGTATCAATTCTTAAGTAAAAAGCCGTAAAAATGACAATGGCAGCATCAGAAAACACCAAAATTTATTAATAAACACACAAATTGCAAAAAAAAAACACTAGACATGTATTGTAGGAGTTCCTATAAGGATGATTCCAACTTCAATCATCATTCTTGAAACTTCTGCGTTATTGTTTCATTTTGATAATTTTTCGACAGAGGACTATAGTGGACTAGACTCTAGAATAGTGTCTTCGCAATTTGTGAGTTTATTAATGAATCTTGATGTTTTCTGATTCTACCATTGTCATTTTCACGGCTTTTTACTTATGAAGTAATACTTTGAAACGATCTAGCCGAAGTGTACAACAAACCCATTATGTGCACTAAATTCGTTGACAAGAATGCAAAAACTAAAGAATCGTGAAAACGTTTCAATGGACATTGCAAGTTTTGAAACCAAACGCTACAATTTACCAGCCAAATGGTTAAAAATTCTTTTTTACTTTTATTTTTTAAGTTTTAAGTTGGAGGACATACATGCACTTCTGCGATCAGACGATCATTTTAACTAACTCGCACAAGGACTGCAAGACATTTTTTAGGAGCTTAAAAGAGAAAATTTCAACGCGACGTAATCAAAGCTTCCGGGCACAAGCATTAACTCTGATGGAGGACTTTGCAGCTTCTATAATTAAGTGTCATTTATATTTTTTTAGGTGCGAATTGTGACTCAAGACAATTAAAGTTTCATTAAAAAATGATTTATATGACATTTCAATGTAATATTCCGCCTATAAAAGTTGAGCATCCTTCCGAAAACTATTCATACCAGCCCAAATTTGTCAGGAGGAATGCGCGAGAAGAGCGTGCTAATTTATCCAAAAAGTGATGCTCAGGTCGAGATTTGCGCGACTAAAAGGAGAACTGGTTGAAAAAGCGTACGATGCAAGGAATGGACCATTATGAGTGTCATAAAAGAGTTTTTCGTGGTAATAGCCAGCACGAAGTGAATGTATTCGTTGTTTATTCAGGTAAAACTACCGAGGAGTCATTTTTCACTACTGGAAAAAACTATTGAACGAACGTGCGCAACAATATAAATTGTATTCCGTAATAGTATTAACTGATATTTTAAGCTGTACCTATGCAATATACATACGAAAAAATTGACAAAAAATACACCGAGAAAAATGATTGAAAAGTATTCTTGAATTAACCAGAACGCCTTTTCCATTTGATCCATGTCTATTCTCGTCAAATTTACTAGAAAATCTGGTTAAACTGACCAGAGCTCTAGGTGAATCAACAAAAAAGACGATTGAGGTGAACTATTTAGTGCTCTGATTGAATCAACGAAGAGTTCGTTAATTCAACAGAGCTCTGATTAGTTCAGCCAAAACTTCTGGTTAATTTAACGAAAATGGGCGAGGATCAAATAGAATAGGCGTTCTAGTTGGCTTTCTCAGGGTAGTGTTTTTAGCTCTGAAGCTATTTCTAATCAAAATTGAAATATGTTGAACAGCAGATATCCTGTAACTTTTACATTATCATTCCAGTATTTTAGAATTTAAATATTTACCATGAATACTTTAGTGTGGAAGTACTTGAACCATGATATCAACGCAGTTATACCGAAAATTGAGATGGATTATCTGCTTACAACGTACGGCTCGATTATATTCCTAACCGACCAACAGAGCCTCGCCGCTGAGAGAGAGAGAGAGAGAGAGAGAGAGAGAGAGAGAGAGAGAGAGAGAGAGAGAGAGAGAGAGAGAGAGAGAGAGAGAGAGAGAGAGAGAGAGAGAGAGAGAGAGAGAGAGAGAGAGAGAGCGAGAGGGGGGGAGGGGAGGTGTAACCAAGAGAGCGCTTCCCTCCTCGTCCAGCACACACTAAAAACTACGATTTATGGAGTTCACAGACAATTTGTTCCGAATCTCCCGAACTACCTTGGGAATACCCATGCGATATTTTGAAGAAAACGTCTTTGGCCAATATACGTGAAAAGTCGAAAACGGTATGAAAGAGAGACAGCTTTTTTTTTCATTAAAATAAAATTTAAAAATTAAGGAGAAAATTGAAAATAAAAATGAAAATAATGAGAGAACGTATGAAAACTTTCGATAAATCTTGATGTGTATGTTGATTTTTTGGGACTGCGAACAATTTAAAAACTGAAAAGCATAAAGTAAGAATGAGTCAACTGAAGGGAAGGCTGAGAAATACAATTTGGCTGCATGCAACTTTGCTCACCACATAATTCTTAAAACATATCCTCTATGATTGCCGTTTCGTAAAGGCTCCAACCACTTCACTCACTAATAAATTAAAAACTTAAAAAAAACACCATCGTACAACACACTGAGCGAAAATGCAAGTAACCCGAGTTCACGGTTGTAGCATTAAAAATCAACAAAATGTTTACACTTTCATAAAAATCACTTTGGTTATTAAGAGGACGAAGAAATTTGGTGTAAAAGGAATATGATAAAAAGGAAAATTTATTACCTACTACCATAAACTCATTTTCTCAATTTTCAAAAAACAAATTAAATTGGATATAATTAAACAGGCGTTTCTTTTATCAGCACAAAATTTCAAGAAAGCTCTCACTTTTTCTGAGCATTTACAGAGACTCCCTTGGAAGACTTAACGTAAAATATGTATATTTTTTGACCAAAGTGGCAGCAATGACAGAGTGACCCGTCTGAAAGACTTGACAATCAATTTAAAATTACTGCTGCATGAGCCGATTATGTGCAGATTTTAAAGATGCATTAATCGAAATCAATAGAAGCTTCGAGTCGAAATTAATTTTGGAAAATGTTGCTTGAAACGAATACTACATAATTAATCACGGTATATTTTTGGATATACATGGTTCGTCCGTTTTTTTAAAATGTTTTGTTTCTTAATTTTATTTATAATTTATGTGTCTTCATTTTTCCCTCGCACGTTGAATTTTCATTTTTACAAATTTTCCATTTTTTTCTTCTTCTTTCTTTACAAAACAAACTCTAAAACTTTTTACATTTCCCCGCTTCAAATGTTTAACATGTTACTTTATTCAGAATTTTTAATGGGTAAACCACAATGAGTCTCGAATGGGGGGGGGGGGGGGAGAGAGAGAGAGAGAGAGAGAGAGAGAGAGAGAGAGAGAGAGAGAGAGAGAGAGAGAGAGAGAGGACATTAATTGAAAACGAAGAAATTTGAAAATGGGGATCCAAGGCAGCTAGCGGGAATCCATGTTACAAAATAGCTCAGGTAGATGAAGGATTACCAAATTACCCTATTTTTAAGGTTGCGGAAAATCGAAATAAAAAAAAAAAAAAAAAAAAAAAAAAATTAGAGGGTCATCATTATACTAACAAATTGTTGAAATGCTTTTGCACAATTCCTGAAAATACCAAATTTTCCTTCGAAAACAATAAAAGCGCGACTTTGACGGTACCGAACTGAACAGTTTTCTTGGAACGATTTACAAATAATTTTTTTTTTCTTTTCTAACAAGGCTTGTCCGAATGAACTGACAAAATTAACGCGAAACGCACACTCGAGATCGACTGATCGATGATCGTATAAGTTAAGTCAATTCACGATCGTGGAATCGTGGATTATCGGAGGAATTTGTTTCATTCATAATCCTCGTTTTTTTTCTCTCTCCTTTTTTTTCTTTTCGCTTCATACCCAGTGTTGTCAGATCTTGCCACTTTTCCCATAAGCACACATAGAAAATACCGCAGGATATGGCAACACTATTCATACCATGCGTCGACCTGTGTATTAAGAAGGGAGGAGAAGGGTCGGCGCGGCTAATTACTACGGAATTCGCCGTCGATTATCGGCGCGGAGCGGTAACGAAACAAAATTTGTAGAGAAGAATATGGAGCTAAAAGGCCACCTCTCCACGGTTGTCAGATTGTGCAGCAGGATAAAATCATAAAATTCCCCATTTAAAGCAATGTAAAATTTCGTGTTCTATTTTTACTTTTTTCTGCACAATAAACAGGGCATGTGGGATTGTGCGGATCCAGCAATTTGGCAACCCTGCATTCTTCTCATTGGAACGTATAAGGAACATTTGATTCTCAAGGCTAGTCAATTCTTTCTTATACACTCAAATGGGAAGAATGCACAGTTGCCAGATTGATGGATCCACGATCCACATTTGCTACAGGGTGTTTTAGGTTTAACGCCATGAAATTTCAGAGCAGGATTTTCCAAATCAACATGGGCCATGAAATGCTTCTCTTCTTAGCAACCATTTTTCAAAGTTTGGGACGAAATTTAGTTTTTATTTAAAAATTGTGGGTGAAGCTTTCAATTAAATCATTAAAACTGCACAGTCAGTGCAGATTCTATATTTTTGATGGTTAAAGCACACCTGACGTCAAATGGAGTTCTAATGCAAACAACACAAGTAAAATTAAGAATTCCGAAGACCGAGTAGAAATAGAGAATAAAGGAGACCTTGCGTATCCCTGTCTACTATAATGGTAGGTATATCCGACAGTGGCGTAATCAGGGGGGGGGGGTCTAGGGAGTCTTGACCCCCCCCCCCTTGACACCAAATTTTTTTCTATAAAAAGGTAATTTTTTGCGTTTTCATACAAATTTGACCAAATTAGTATCTTTGGACTCTCCCCCCCTTGACAATTTTCGGACCTCCGACCCCCCGCCCCCTTGAAAAATTCCTGGCTACGCAACTGATATCCGACAGAAGAAGAAAAATCTAATTTTAAAAAAAAAAAAAATTCTCGAAATCGAATATATCAGACATAGGGGTGGAAAGAGTTACAGGGTTGGAGAATAAAGCCAGACATTTTAGAAGAGGAATGAACAACTAACGATGAGCATCATAAAACAGAAAGATGCATCCATAATTTGCGATGGTGCAAAGTAAATCATCAATTGCTCATTTCCTCAAAAATTCACCGATTTTATTTCAACTTCTCAAAAGTTTAAGAGATATTACTTACATAGGAGGAAGGATTATGCGAAGGTTAAGAGAACAAAGTTTCTAAACTTTGAGAAAGGCATAGAACATTAACATTCTTACATTTCGTTACGATTACTACTACTACTTATTTTCATAGATTAGACAGAGTTTTTTCCAAATCTATGAGGTGTATTAGTTTTTCTCAGTATAGACCAACGTATAGATCGAGAGCTCTGTTGACATCAAACTGGATCAGCTGAGTTCCTGAAAGACCAAGGAAGTCTAGACGTTGATTGTTTACGGTCGTCGGAAAAATGTTAGGTTAGTTCAGATTTATTTCGATAAAATTTAGTCAATTGTACATCTCTGAAGCTACATTTTTAGTTTTGTTTTTTTGGTTGTTCCATTCAATTCAAAAGGATTGGTTGATTTCAATTATGAAATTTTCGTGGTGTTTTGTGTATGTCTCGGTGACCCTTGCAACATTGCAGCGAGCAACTGCAGATGAAATCGTAAGTAAAGATGATAAATTCACAAGTCCCCAAATTGATTACCTAGACTTAAAAAAATATACTGAGAACTACCAACGATCGTCTATTCGCTCTAACGTCCAACCGATAAACAAAAAGGCGCCCCCTGTGGATACAACCCCATATTCTGATCAATCTAGGGATCAGATACCCCCTATCAAACCCTCTTCACCCTCTTACTTATTACCTATCAATCTGTACAGATTTACTACTAGTCCGCCAGTGAATACCGCTGATGGATTCACTACGACCACCGCGAGTCCGAGTAGATTTGGGGGTTTCAAAGGGAACGTCACGATTGCTAGAAATCGGAGCAAGATTCTGGATCCGAGCCCCTTGTCATTCTGGAGGACGAATGAGATCGAAAAAGAGAGCGTGGTGGAAGAGACTCCACCGCCAAATACCCAGACTCAGCAGATACAAGAGCTCGAGAAGAGAGTAGGAACTTTGGGCAATGGTCGTGGTGAAACTGATCAAGATAAATCAAATGAAGAGAAACTGGACACAGTCATTGATCAGCTGCCAATCACCGATCAAAAAGAACCGACAACGGAGCCTACAACAAGCGTGTCGGATCAAAGCAGCACTGGTGATGCAGAACTTCAAATCGTAAGTTATAAAGATGACGATTAGAAATTTGATCCATTCAAATGCGTATTTAAGGTGGGCAAAGCCCTTCACCCCCCCCCCCCGTCCCAAAAAAAACCCAAAAGTAAGAGGAGAAAATGCGGTAAACTGCCTGAGAGTGTAAGAAAATGAGCAAAAATTAAAATTTGCCCCCCCCCCCCCCCCCCAAGGTTCATCCAGTCGGTAATTTTTTCTGGATACGCTTTTGGATGCAATCAGTAGAGCTATTGCAAGGTTTCTTTTCCAGTACATTTGTACCATCCAGAGGCAAATAGAGATCCAGCACATGTTATGCATTCCTTGTTATGAAAGTGAGGCAAGTAGAAAATGGGTTCATTTTTGTTGGGGAGCTCAACAAAACAACAGCCAACAACCATGACTACGGTGAAAATTACTCCAATGAAAATCTTTCTGAAATTTTGCTCTGGAGTCAAAATTTCAGTTAATTATGGCATAGGATTTAAAAATAATTTGTCAGAAACCGTTATTCTGTTAAAAAACAAAAAAACAAAAACAAAAAAAAAACCAAGTTAAACCTAAAAGAAAACCTGTATTCACCACACAACAGTAGGCGACTGTGCGCTGCTGTTTCGATGAGTGCTAACCAAAATTGAGACACCAAATCAGCCACCTGTCGCAAGCTTTGTGCTGCGTCTCTATTTGTCTCTGGTATAATCGAATCTTAGGCAAAATTCCACGAAAAAACTGCGATGAAAACAATGTAAAAGTCTAAAATCATTCTTCAGGAAGAATACTTCGTTCAAAGCTCCGATGAATCAACAGCCTTGGGCAAAACTAACGATGAGTCAAGACTAACAATAAGTCGTCAATTTAGCCCGACAGTTAACGAAATGAATTGAGTCGGATTGGGAATTGACCCCAAAATTTTCATTTTTGATATTTTCTAAAGCCCCCAACAGTCCCTTATTGAGGCTTATGGGGGGGGGGGGGGGCTTAACCTTTTTTTAAGGTCTTCTCAGACTCCAATAAAGGTATAACAAGTAGTTCATATCCTGTCTATAAAAGGCGATTGCCGACCTTTTGCTCCAGTAAATTTTTCCCGAAAAACCTCAACCCTCAATTTTCGGAGTTATGGGGGAGTTTTAAAAAAATAAATTCTTAAAAATCTTAAAATATCCTAAGAAGAATGGATCAAGATCTTTCGATTGATGTGCTACAGTTTACTTTCAAGCGAAAAAGAAAGTGTTATCCACCAAATCAAAACGTTGGAGAGCTTAATAGGTTCAACCCATGAAATCGAGCCAATTCTGCCATTGAAGCCCCAGATTTTGATTTGCCCAAAAACACCTTATTTTTTCACTTGAAGGCAATATGTGGAACGTCAACCGAAAGGTTTTGATCTGTTCTCTTAGAAATTGCCCTTTAAGGACCGGGTCAAAAGAACACCACTCTTCCGTTTATAAAAAGAAGGTAGTTAACTATTCGTACTTGGGGGGGTTGGAATTGCCTACACGACACATTGAAGGCGCCCGACAATACCTTATCTCGTACGTATTTCATTTTCATCGATAAAATCGTGTTTATCCGGAATGAGGACTGAAATAATATGAGATAGACCAGAAGATAAAAACGAGTATTCTCGAGCTTCGCCCATAAGGGGTTAAGGAATATATAACAGGAGGGTCAAAAGGACCAGTTCAAATTTTTTTCCAAAAATCCCTCATAACTTCATAAATTGGGGGTTTTCAAGAAAAATTTGCAGTTGCAAAAATGTCGACAGTAGTTGTCTTTACTGAAAGGATATGAGCTTTTGTTGATTCTTTTATTGGATACTTTTTCGAGAAAACTTGAAAAATGTGTTTTAAACCGCCCAAATACGCCCAAAAGCCAAGGGCCCAGGGGCAGTCGGGGGCTTTTGAAAATATCAAAAATCAAAAATTTAGAATCAATTCCCAACCTGACTTTTTTGTTTCAAAACTTTTCAACCAGCCGTTTGCGAGAAGAGCTCCTGATCCGGGTGGTCTAGGACACCCTGTACATACAATACAGGGTAACCCCATATAGTGACTGAAAAATTGCTAACACTCAAGGGAGGAAACTTAACTTTGCGTTTGGAGTAGTCCAATCGCGCATGTTTGCACCAACTACGGCTATGGTGACGTCACCACACTCTAACCAAACAACCGTCGTCTTACCTGTTGCATCCGTTTCTCTTACAAAATATAATAGAGCGGTTGTTTTCTTGGATCACGGCTGCTGTTATGCGAATCTTAGAAGAAATTGTTTAAGTCGAAAAGACCGAAAAGATCACACAATAATTCAAATCAGCAGTGTGATTCTAACCCAAGAAAATACTCTGATATGTAATCTTATATTCGTCCACTGATGGGAACACTCTTGATTTTAAACATTGTTGTCATTTGATAACCATCAATGATTCCACGAGTGGTGAAACGATTTCAGATCAGAGTATTTTCATGTGTTATAGTCATACTTCTGAACTATGGTCTCTATGATCTTTTTGTCCACCGGTAAAATGGCATAGCACTGGATTGCGTCGGTTGCAGTGACGTCAGCAGCCGTTTTTCAGAATATTCTATACCTCATTAATGGGGGACGGGGGGGGACGGGGGTGGCCACGGGGGTTTCTCCCAAGACCCTTATTCATAGACTCCAAAAAAGGAGATACTGTTTCAAATGTTAATTTTACAAAACTATTCATTATTTCCGTTTGATTTTAGTTGAACAACGAACGGGAACAGCAAACCGACACGTCACCCATTGATGCGGACGACCAATTGAAAACTGGGGTGACAACTACCACGGAAAGTGATCCGAAATCAAAAGAGGAGAACATTCTCGAGCCGGAGGTTGGCTCCCCGCAGCAGCAAAACGAGCAGAGTCAACAGGAAGCGGTGACCCCGAAAACCGACCCGATCAAACTGGAAGAAAGCTTCCGAAAAAATGAACCACCTGAGCTCGATCTCAGTCCTCTGAGAGGCAGCGACGCATTGAAACAGAAGTTCAGCATTCCGGACGTCGTGTTCTCAAAACCGAATCAGAAGACAACGAAAGCCGCGGAAACGATTGCGGTGTCACCGGAAACGACGGAGTTGACGTCTCCTGTGACGGAGAAAGGAGGACAAGACGTCGAAGAAGCGGACGAGTCGGGAATCTCGAAGTCTTCGACGATACCGCAAGTGCCACAGGTATCGGACGTACCTCATGTAAGTATCAATGAACCACGAGAAGGCGATGAAAATAATGCGGCGCACAAAGATACGCTCAGCGAAACCTTCATCGGGACTGACGATCATGACGAACCGGGAACCGTTACGGAATTAGGTGGAGAGCCAGGAAATCTCGAACAGGATCACCATGCGTTTATCGCAAATTCTGGAGTCGGAGGAGGAGAGAACGAAAACCTCGACGCAAGAAAATTGGTGGGTGACATCACCGAGAAACAGCAGACATCAGATCAGAAGCAGAATGTAAAACAAGGCGATCACGAAGAAGAAGCAGACAGCGTGCAGAAAAAATCAAAGATTCATTTCACCGAAAGACAACAGAAACTGATTCAAAAAGAGAGCGCGAATGTTAGCGAGGATGACGAGGAAGACGCAAGAAAAGTAGCGGCGAGTGACTTCACCGAAAAACAACAAAAAACAAAGCAGAGCCAATCGAAGAACAAAGCGATGAGCGAGGATGACGACGGAGACAACGGAAGAAACCCGGTGGAAGACAGGACTGAGAGACAACAGCGAAAAAAACAAAAGCAGCTGAAAACTACAGTTATGGATGAGGATGACGAAGATGAGGATGAAGAAAAATCGACGAACGAAAAAACCGACAAACAGCAAAAACAACAGAAAAACAAAATTATAAACGAGGATGAAGATGAGGAGGAGGTTGAAAGAAAACAAACGGTAAAAAACGACGAAAAACAACGAAATATACAAAAACAGCAGAAGATCAAAGAAACGGATGACGCTGAGGAGGAGGAAGGCGTTGATAGTGATTCGGTGCAGGTCAACACGAAAAAACAACAGAAAACAAGACAGCGACAACAGAAAACCAAAGTTGTGAACGAGGATGAAGAAGAAGACGAGGAAGGACAGAAAACGAATTTGATAGATGAAACAAAGGCATCGTCAGACACTCAGCTTGACCTTGAGAATTCGACGGAGACAGTGACCAAGAAGAAGGTGACAACTGCATCGACTACGAGTACAGGTCCGATCGGATTTATGGATTCCAGACTTTCGTCGCCGGTCAAACCGGAAAGAGTTGACATCAAACAGCTTCCGTTTATGGCAATATCCGTGACTCGATTGAACCACGAAAAGTACAAGCGATGTGCCGCAACTGTGATTTCGGAGTATCACGTCCTCTCGGCCGCGCATTGCTACTTTGATCGAGAGGAAGTTGTTATCCCATCCAGAGTAATGGTAATAGTATCCAACATATTCCACTTTCTCTTGTAGAGGTCATTCTAGAAAAAAGAGAGCAGCTCACCAGTCACCATAGGCGTAGCCGTAGCGTGCAAGGGGCTGGGGGGGCTTAAGCCCTCTCACTTTTATTTCAAGTCCCAAAAGCCCCACTTATTCCAAGCCCCAAAAAACCCCCTCCACATTTATTTTGCGTGAAAAAACAGGAGTCGCAATAAAGGCAGTAATTAATGTGACCTCATAAGGTCGCTACCAACCAAAAAATGTGTCATTCCAGGGCAGTGGCGGCTCGTGCAATCTGGCAACCGTGCACTTTTGCCATTTAAACGTATGCAAAAAGATCGATACTAGGTGAGGCGCTACGCCTCACCAAGTAATCGATTATTTTACACAGTTTTAAATGGAGGAAATCCATTGTTGCCACATTGCACGAGCCGCCGCTGTTCCAGGGCACTGACTACGGGAATCAACTAAGGAAGTTCAACTGAAAGTGGCTAAATTTCATGGTTGAATTTTAAATACGAAAAAGCAACAAACAAACAAACAAAAAAAACAAAAAACAAAACAAACAAAAAAAAAAAAAAACAGAAAAATTAAAAGAAGATCAGCACTTTTCAAAATCCCCCCCCCCACTTAGGACGCCCTGGAAACGCTTATGCAGATTGCAGCTCACCGTTAATCTTTGACAAATTTTTAATTTTCATTTTTTCAAATCAGTGGCGGCTCGTGCACTGTGGCAGCAACTCTGAACTTTCTCCATTTAAACCTAGGTAGAAATTTTCAGGAGATTCACTGAATCCCCAAGAAATCGATACTTTCACATAGGTTCAAATGGCAAAAAACATGGTTGCCAAATAGTGCGGGCCGTCACTGCTTCAAATCAAAACAAGACCTTGCCTCCGACTTGAACTTTCTGCTTAAAAGCATTTTTTATAGAAAATCCAAAGCTCACATTCAATTTTATTCTATTTCCATCATGCGACCTTGGGCGGATCCAGCAATCTGGCAACTGTGTATTATTCCCATTTGAATACATGAGAAACAATCGATTAGTAACAGGGCCATGGGATGGCCCCCTCAAGAATCGATTGTTTCTCATGTATTCAAATGGGATGAATTCATGGTTGCCAAATTGCTGGATCCGCCCATGCATGGGACATGAGAAATAACAATGGGAAATTCCAAAGATTATCTGTGTAGGTGCACCTACACTTCTAAAACGACCTCTAGAGAATGTTTTAGAAGCGTGGACGCACTAAACTCGATAATCTTTGGCGAATTTTTATTTTACATTCCTACAAATCATAAGAAACTTGCCTTCGACTTTGACCATTTGATTTTACATTCCTTAATGAAAAGTCAATGCTCAAAATCAATTTTTATTTCTTTCCATTGAGTAATATGAAAAATAACGTTGGAAAATTCCAAAGATTATCGGTCCAGGTGCGCCTACACTTTTGAAACCACCTCTAGTTGTACTTGTATAGAAACGCAACAGGTACAGTTGCAGACAGAAATAATGTCAGACAACTCCTGAAGGTAGGCTACCTGCAAAACATTTCTCAATGAATTTATGCATTGGAGGTAGCCTACCTTAGCCAAAATCTCAGCTTCGCGACAGTAGCAGAGACAGAGTCAGGATCTCTTCTGTTTCTCAATATCCACCATTAATCGTTCCAAAAATAATTGATTTCAAGCAAAAAAAAAAAAAAAAATGTAATTTTACATTATTTAAAACATAAAATACAATGCTACAATGGTACAGGTATCCAACATAGATTCACCATAATTACACTTTTCTTCAAAATCGTCTATCATCGTAATGAATTTAAATCTTTTGAAAAGTTTGCGGCAAAAAATTTACACACTCTAGCTTATGTGTGTTGATCAATGACTTTAGTTGGCGACTGGAGGCCATTTCTGATAGCTGTGCATCCCATGCTTCTGTAAAGAACTGTTCAGTTTTACTCTCTGTCACTCTAAAGCCATCAAAATGTTTAGGTTTGCAGTTACAGCATTGGTTTCAGTTGACATTATCCGCACATGGAACGGTAATTTTCTTGAAAAAATTGGAGCCTTATCAATCAGCAAATCAGTATTGAAAATAAAAGTTAGCACATTTTACTGACAATGAGAGAGAATTAATGATAAATGAGCAGAAGTGTACTCTCAGTTGCTAGAGATTGATTGCTAGATAGAATATGAAGATGAACAGAAAACTGGTCATATAGTTGGGTAAGATACCTGAATGCCAAAACAAAGGTCCCGGGTTTGAATTGCTGTTATGGGGTCAGATTTTCTGTTGGTCTACTGCTCAGACCTGGGGAAAGTAGAGAAACAGCAGACGTTCCAGAAAAAAATCTGAGGTTCCTGGAGCATGGATATTTAAAAAGTCTCTGGTGTCTTCTGACGGTTAACTTATAAATCCCCAGAAATACAATCAAATTTGTCTCCACTTGACTTGCTTCAGGCTGTATGCCAAATGAATTGCAAAAAGAGATAAAGGGAAATAAATGAAGGTAAACTACCTCTAAATAAAAGTATCGGCTCATACAACCTGGGAACAGTTCTCGTTAGACCGATAAACCCATGCAATAAAAACGATTTCCTGTGAGGCAAACTTCCTCACTAAGGAAGCCATTATTTTACATTGGTTTAAATAGAGGGTAATCCATTGTTGGAACATTGCACAAGCTGCTGCTGGTAAAGCTCTTTTCACGAAAGACAGCAGACGACAGCTCTGTTTGTTTACTGCGCAGCGGGCGAGTATGTGTTCTTGCACACTGACTTTGATACCCAGAGACGCAAACATAACTATAGCACAGGTAACCCGGCCAGCTGTCTTCCGTCATTTTTTGTAAAATGAGCTCTAGATCAGTAGCTGTGTTTGTTGAAAATGTCACTGTATAGCCATAGACTAGACAATAAGTTAAAATAGTAGGTACTAGGTAGGTACCTACACTAAATGAATACCTTTTGATCAAGGACCACTGCTTACCTTAAAAAATAAGACTGGATGTATGTGTGTGTGTGGATGAATGAACCATTGCTGTGGCCTGTGCTAAGTATACTCGGCTTGGCTTAGATAGACAAACCTTGGAGGGAGCACTCAATTAACTTTGGACGAGAATCCCTTTTCTTTCATCACTACCGATAGACACGGACCACTCTCTAATTATTCAGTTTCAAAGACACTAGAGTTAAATTACTGAAATACCGTTAGAAGATGCCGATTCCAGAAGGCGATCTGAGCATTGTGATTGAAGAACCGAAGAGACACGGACAGCTCTTGAACATCGAAGCTAAAGCAAAAGCACCCGCGAACAAATAAATCATCTAACTCCAAAACACTAGTTTCACTCACAGTGACTTGACGACTTGACTTGACCATCTTGAATTACTTGAAGGTGGAAGGTGTAAAATCTTCCCTGATATAAATCACGATAAATCCAAATCGGCCGTGTATGGTAGTAAATATAAACATAACCTCAAATGATCCCTGCCTGCTACGCTTTAGCGCGATTTTCGACAAGTGGCGCTTCGTGCGCGATAACATGTAAACAGGTCGACCAATGACTTGGCGCCCTCACGATACGAATTAAAAGCGGGAAACAGAGACGCGACGAGAGTTCAGTCTCTCATCTCAGTTCATAATAAAGGAAAGTTTGTCTTTTTTTATCTTGTAATTATAAAATAAAAAAAAGCTTGAGCCTATTAAATCCGAGAAAACTGTTCCTTAGGACTGAAAATAAAATCAAATAAATAAATAAATAAATAAATAAATAAATAAATAAATAAATAAATAAATAAATAAATAAATAAATAAATAAATAAATAAATAAATAAATAAATAAATAAATAAATAAATAAATAAATAAATAAATAAATAAATAAATAAATAAATAAATAAATAAATAAATAAATAAATAATAATTAAGTGGAAGATTTACGAAAATAAATAAACTGTAGGCTGAGTAATTTATAGTATTGCATAAAAAATGTTGAGTGGTGTACCCCCTTAACTGTCCGTTATTTCACTGATTACTGATGGGCGGAATGGGGCTCTTGCAAACTTTTGCTACGGGGCGGGGTATTGAAGAGTTGATTCTTGCATAAAAACGTGTAAAAATGACGATGAGTACACTGAAAAATCACGAAATTCACTCTCAGAGTCGGGCATAATGGCGGAAAGACGCAGGTATCATGAGAGACTCCTATCTAAAATGAGACATATCTCTGTGTTTCCGTAGAGAAAGTGACTGATTTGACAGGCATCTCCCATGATACCTGCGTTGAAGCGCCATTACGATCTTGCCGTTACAGCAGTTTTATGAGTTTATTACAGAATTTTAGACTTTTTCGATTTTCGTGATTTTCGCTGGTCATTACATCAGAATGGACCATTTATTTGCTTGTAGCAAAAGTTTGCAAGAGCCCCATTGAAAATAACATACTTGCTTCTTCTCTAGTCGATAAGACAAAAACTCATCGTAATCGTTTGCCTAGATAGTAGCTGCTCAGACACAGTCCGATATTAACAAACTTGGGCCACATACACAGCTTCGAGTCGGCGAGGACGTGAGCATCTTCCCAGGATATGGACCTCTCTTATTTGATGCCATGATCAAGGATATTGCAGTAGTCAAGGTACTTACAAGTAGACTTGAATATGTGTAAAAATTAAATACGTGAGAAATTCTAGTTGTCAGTTTGATGTCATGCAAGGTGCGAGGGAGCAAGGTTCAGCATGAATATGAATAGAGCTTCGCGAGATTCCAGGCAAAACTCTCCCAAATTTTAATCCGATGGCGCCATTGAAGAGTTCCTAGACTTAACCCTTTCCTGGCTGGCGGTACTTTTGAGTACCACAAATTAAAAAATCCATATAAAATACACTGAGCGCTACAGTCGGTATTCAGGCAGTCGGTACTTCTCAGTACCACTATAGAACTTAGAAAAAAAATATAATCCGCCAGGTGGCAGCACTTTACGGAGCAGAAATATCAAGTGTGTCTCCATGACTAGCCAAAAACTCCCTTTCGCAAGTCAACACGATTAAAAAATTTGTATAAATTCAAAAAAAGGTTTTTTAATGATTTTTTTTTTTTATTCTTACTTCTATTATGCCTCTAAATGAAATTTTCAATATGAGCAATGATAATTTTTACATCAGTATGCATGGCATCATCATTTGCAGGCTGGCGGTACTTCTGAGTACCGCTTCTGTACTGGTATATAGGACACTGCAGAAAATTCAACAAAAAATTTTTTTATCTTAATTTGGCTGCAGGGAAGCCATTTTGACCAGTTTTAAAAGGTTTTTCAAAAAATTTAGTTGCTTGGCCAGGAAAGGGTTAAATGCGTATTAGAACAGAGAGCCATCAGGCCACAGTCGAATAGAGACCCAGCATAAAGCTTCGACAGGTAACCGATTTTTCTGCTCGATTTCGGTCGGGACTCATTGAAACAACAGCCAACAGTCACCTACAGTTAGGTTTTCTTCACTGATTAAATTGGCGTGTTTTTTGTTTATTTATTTATTTATTTATTTATTTATTTATTTATTTATTTATTTATTTATTTATTTACTTATTTATTTATTTATTTATTTATTTATTTATTTATTTATTATTTATCTATCTATCTATTTATCTATTTATTTATTTTTTTAATTATTTATTTATTTATTTATTTATTATTTTTTTCAAGGAAGAACAGTTTCTGATTAATTATTTTCAAATGGGGCAGTTGCAAGGGTTTGAAATTGTGGGTTTGTTATAACGAAAATGATAGTACTTGATGAGCTGAGAACAAAATGGTGCCTTTGATTTTTTCCTAAGTGCCCCGATTTTGGAGATACACTCGTGTAAAGTTGCAAAAAATCGTGTGTGTAGTGACAACACTGCACGAAATTCCCATTTAAAACAATGTGTGTTAGGCCCAAAATGTCATCTCCGGAACAATGGGACTTAATTAAAAACCAAAGGCATCTTTGTTCTCAGCTCATCAAATACTTTTATTTTCTTCATAAAAAACACAACATTTCAGACACTTGCAACTGCCCCATTATAAACCTTTATTCGATGAAATTTTGACTTCAAAGCGAAATTGTGGGTAGATTTCGACTGGAGCAATGTTCACCACTCAACAGTAGGCGATTGTTGCATGTTGTTTTGTTGAGCCCCCGAACAAAAATGAACCGATTTGACTTGCCTCATTTTCATAACACGGGAAGTATAGCGTGTGCTAAGTCTCTATTTGTCTCTACATCAGGCAAGAGGACAATCAAAATTAAAGCACTGATCAAGCATTCTTTCCATTCTTGACCTTAAGACAGATATACTTATTAATGAAGGTCACTACTGACGCTTGACAAGTAACCTCCGCGCCCTCTGAATTCACCGGCGCGACATGCGGCATCGCAACCCGAATGATTTTATGTTGACATCACTTGACGGATCGTAGTGCCTTCAATTTGATCGTGATACAAAATCAACGCTTGCAAGTCTCCGGTAGCACAGTTCGAATGGGAGCTCCTGACTTCTAAATATGAGCAGCATTTTTTGGTTGACACGTGAGCTTCCGTTGGTGAAAAATTACATTTTACCAAAGCATTACTCCTGCGGGGAAGTATAGCTAATCGTCTTTAAACGTTCATCTCTCATTGAATATTAGTTCGTCTTTCTTTTCGAAGAATATCAACCATTATTGCTTTTTTAATACATTTTTTTTTCTTCTTTTTTTTTTTGCAGGTGAGGAAACCGTTTGAATTCAACCAATATCTTAAGCCAGTATTGTTCCGGACAACTCCGATGCCATCTACTGACGCCATTTCTTGCTTCATGCCCGGTTGGAACATTACTGACTCAAAAAGTAAACTTTTCTCAACAAACCAGTTATCCAGGATAAACGCTACGGTTGGTCTCACCAATACTTGCCCCTGTCTCCATTGGTAATTAAAGTTTTCTTCTATTTTTTTCCCCCCAACAGTTGGGTCTGTTGCGACCTTTTCTCGGGCGGTTTTGAGGGTTAAAGTTATCGGGGGGGGGGGGGGGGGGGTTGAAAGTGATGAACTTTCCTTTTTTTTCTAAATCCGATCAAAGGCATTTCAAGCCATTTCAGCAAATTTTGGGGGGGTGGGCTTCATCAAATGCCACCCATAGGCCTTTTGCCGCAGCGAATCTGAGCATTGAATCTAACGTATTTTAAATTAGGTGCTAAGATCCACTTTTAAAAATGCAAGAAGAGCAAAAAAAAAAGTAACTTTTTATGCTCTCGCGGGACATTCCACCCCGTATCTGTAGATTTTGGAAACTATGTGCGCGGCAAATTTAAGAAGACCGTTTGATTGTTAGCTGAGCAAGACAGGCGATGGGTCATCAATAAGACACCGGGGAATTTGGTTATTTCTGATTATTTCGCAACTTTGAACCCAAAACTCTCAAAAATGAGCACATGAAGCGCTGTTGCGTGTTGTGCCAAGGCCTATGAGTACTTTAGTGCAGTGTCATCTGTAAAATAACGCACTAAAATCTCATTAAACTTAACCGGTTGCCGGTCCCCTCACGGCTGCTGTTTTACGGATCTTGAGTGGATTTTTTGCTGGTTGACAAAAATATTACACAGTCCAGTTCAGCAGTGTGACTATAAAGCCCACGCAAATACTTTCATTCGTTTTATTTTCATCCACCGATTTCAAATTTGACAAAACAATTTATATTCATCGATAATTCCATTGGGGTTGTGAAAAGATTGCAGATCAGAATATTCTCATACGTAGAAACATACTGCCTGCTCAACTGGATAGTGTAATATTCTTTTCAACCGGTGGAATCGTAGCTGAAATGAAAAATCCCACTTCCGTAAAACGACAGTCTCCCTTTGATTTGGATTTCTTTTGAGATCCGTGCAGGGTCCTTTGTTTTCCGCAAGCGCATCCGCCCTTCAGTGGCGGCTCGTGCAATTTGGCAATAATGCTTTTCCTCCACTTGACTCTATGTACAATAATCGAATGCTATAGCGAGGCGCTGCTTCAATGTCGGGTCGATTGTTTCACACAGGATCAAATGGAGGATAAGCATTGTTGACAAATTGCACGAGCCACCTTGCTCCTATCCCGGGTTGTATCTATTCCAGGCTTCACTCCAGGGGACTGGTGTGTCCTGACAGAGAAACGGAATTCAGTATCTGCGATGGTGATTATGGTGGTCCCCTTATTTGCGACAACGAGATGGTAGGCGTTGCCCACGGTCTGGTCAGCGAGAACTGCAGCGAGCGAATCAAAGATAGCGAGGATGTCTGCAGTCTGGACAAAGTGACCGTCTACGTCAACCTCTGTCCGTACTTGGGCTGGCTCTCTGGATACGTGAGAGAACTCCGCGAATTGGATGATTTCCCCTGTTCGGACCCGGATTCGGCTATTTCTCACGCCGCCCACACCCTCATTACTGGTCTCCTCCTTTTAATCATCCTTAAGCTCAGTTAAAAATGTTCAGATTGGTGAAATCAATTAAACATAACAACGGCGACGTCATCATTTTTAAATTGTCTATAGTCCGTTGCAGTGGCGGAGCGTGCAATTTGGCAACGCTGTAACTTTCTCCATTTAAACCCATATTAAAAATATCGAACTATTGGGTATTCAGCGAACATCCTCGAGGTCGACCTTTTACACGGGGTTAAATAGACAAAATACAATGTTGCCAAATTGCACGCGTCGCGCCATACTGTTCCGTTGTAAGGGAAGTATACAAATCTCGAGTGACATCGATTAAATTAATTTTGAACAAATTCGGGGGAGAAGGGGGAGTGGGAGAGGGAGAGGGAGAGAGGGAGAGGGAGAGGGAGAGAGGGAGAGGGAGAGGGAGAGGGAGAGAGGGAGAGGGGGAGAAGGAGAGGGAGAGAGGGTGAGAGGGAGAGGGAGAGAGGGAGAGGGAGAGAGGGAGAGGGAGAGAGGGAGAGAGGGAGAGGGAGAGAGGGAGAGGGAGAGAGGGAGAGGGAGTGAGGGAGAGAGGGAGAGAGGGAGAGGAAGAGAGGTTGAGGGAGAGAGGTTGAGGGAGAAAGGGGTGAGAAAGAGAGGGGCGAGGGAGAGAGAGGTGAGGGAGAAGGGAAGATGAAGAGGTCAAATTTTAATTGATTAAAAAATTGTAACTTACGAAACTTTTCTTGCCAAGAAATCTGACGAGGTATCCTTTGCCAATTTAAAGGTGTATACGGCTTTGAGATCAAATATCGCCTGAAGATATGGAATGAATTTCTTCTAAGTCAAATTCATTTTAACAACAACAACAACAACAACAACAAAAATCAGAACAAAAAATCTCTCTGGTGCCACTTTGTTTGAAAGCTGCGGTTTCACCAACGGTGGCTCTTGAAATTAAGCAATATCGAATGCTCTCCTGCTGAACCTATGTAATACATGTAATCGATTCTAGAGAGGTCATGTGATGCGCCTCACAGAATCGAATATTTTACATTGGTTTTAAGAGCAAAAAAGCTTGGTTGTCGGAATTAGAGGATCCACTCCTGGGTTTTAGTCCTAGTTTTTGCACTGCGAAAGAACTCGAAAAATGAGAAAACCATAGATCCATTGAATAATTGAAAATTATATTTTATCTACCTCACATTTCAAATTATAAAGAAAACTTGTATCGATTTACCCAGCCTGCATAAATCAATAATCTTACAAATCAAATCAAATAAGAATACACGTGGAATATTTAGTATATAATATAATTTCTATACTCACAAAAAATTGTTATAAAAGTCACATATTTTGATTGTGTTTACGAGTGACAACTTGGTATTGTAGGTTAAAAGTAATGAGATAAAAGTTCCTTTGTTTCATAAAAATTGTGTTATTCTTTCGACCCACAAACAACCGCCCCATTATGAAATCAGCCGCACATACATACAAATATTTCTTTGAGCAAGGAGGCGCTGAACTATTGCGGAGTCAAAACATATAAGTGTTTGATTTTTCGTAGGGTAGTAGATAAAGTAAAACCCTATGCGATATAAATAAACTATGAAAGTATAAAAAGTTCCTCGTGTGCCTTAAACCTAAAAATAAATGTCCATAACCTGATTGTCAGAAGAACAACGCTTGCGCGGTGAAGACGCGCATTGTTGTTGGTGACAGCAAGATATTCAGCTGCATCATACAACGCTGCAGTAGCGGGTCGTGAAATGCGATATTATATCGACGTCTAATCCATTATTTAAAACTATAGAAAAGCATCGATCGTCAGGGGGTGCATTTGAACCCCCAAAAAATCGATACTTTTCTATAGTTTACATGATCGATGTTCTGAGTAGACATGATCGATATATCGCATTTCACGAGCCACCACTGCAACGCTGGTAACGTTAAACGCGGATCTTTCTTTGTGAATGTGGGCTCATTTACAATCTACAATGCCAGCTAACAGGTCACATTTATTTTAAAAATTTTGAATAACGCTGGATAAAATAACCAAAATAGTTGAAAAATGTGTGTATAAAAAGTTCCCAATAAGTCTATAATTAGATCTTATTTTACTGTACGGTTTGGAACTTTTCGGGGGACTTCGATCGCCAAAGTCAACAAAACCATTTCTAGCCAACAGGATCGGTGTTTATTGCTGTCTCTCATCGTTGAGTTACTCTATTCGCCCCTACTTTGCGGAACGGGTACAAAGTCTAAGATTCGGATACTCCACCACAGTCACCCATAGCCATAGTTACCGAAAAAAAGTTCGGGTGAGGTAGTAAAATGCACCAACCGTTATTTCGGGTGGGGATCTTCAACCGAATTTCATATTAAAATTTGCTTCTTGTGTAAGATAGTTTGGAAACAGAGGCGTAGCGTGCGATTGTTTTCAACGTTGTACTGTGTCCATGTAAACCCATGTTAAGAGGTCGAATGCGAAGGTGTTCACTGAACACCCGGTAGTTCGATCTTTTTTGTGGCTCTAAATGGACGAGGTGCAACGTTGCCAAATTGCACGCTACGCCACTGTAATCGGAAACAGGCGTGAAATGACTTCGCACCTCGGTTTTAAACACTTACAACCTTAAAACTCGTTCAGAATGACGGAGGGTAGAAACTTGAAAAGTTTCCGCGCTTCATCTTTCATAAAGCAAGGTCAGACTCTTGAGCTGGATAGGAGAGGTGCGAAAATGAACCGAAAAGTGTCGGAAGGGAGCGGGTACGGGTTGGGGGGGGGGGGCTGTAATTCCGCAATTTTAATGAGTCTGGCTATGAAGCTCGAAACGGCGGCGCCCGTTTACAAAAAGTAAACAAGGCTTGGACCGAGGGGCGGGCGTGGGGCGTGGGTGGCGTAGCACCGCGCCAAATGTTTAGTGAATGATAGATGAGTCCATACCTCGCCTCGCCTCGCTGAATGTTTCCCGTGAACTCATATTCAATTGTGCTCTTTTACGGTTAACTTTCTACGTTTTTCATAGAGATATGCTGAATTGCATGAGGATCGCTGGGATCAATAAATGGACAATTCGGCTCCCCTTCATTTCACCCCGACCCCTCAGAAATATACCAATTTCATCAAAAAATTTAAGTAAAAGATTATTTAAAAGTATCTAGGCTACAAAGGAATCTGTTCTGGCGCAAAGTTTTGCTGTAAAAAGTAAAATTATTAAAAAATACATATGATAAGGATACAAGACACGGGAGGTTTGGAATGTTCTAAAGTCCACTGCTTTAACCCTACTTTGCCGGACAAGTTTTCTATGAAAGTTTGCCAATATGCAGCTCTGTGCGAGAACCGCACATAATTTTTCTGCGGGTTTCCATAGGTTTCCCATCGTACGTCCGTTGCAAACTTTTGATGTAAAAAAAAGGTAGAATAGAGGTAGGCTTCAGTAGGATTATTGAAAACGATGGAGGCAAAGATCGGTCAGTTTTAAAGTCTACTTTTTAACTCGATGAAAACCCTTTAAAAAGAGAAGCCGTGGTAAAAGTGTTCCATGAATTTCCATGACCAAAATTCCGTGAGCATTTTTTCCGATGGGCGATTATTATTTTTCCATAACATTTCATGGAATTCCGTGGGCAAAACATTATTTTTCCATAACATTTCATGGAGTTCCGTGGGACATTCATGGTATTCCATAAGATTTTCCATGTAAATAACTTCATGGAAAAATAATATTTCCCACGGAATTTTGGTCACGGAAATTCGTGGAACACTTTTACCAGGGAGCATAATGGTGGCTTAGCCCAAGTTGCCATTGGATAAACATACGAACTCAATATGCCACTATCTCAATTGCCGATGTGGAGGAATTAAGTGATAACTTGGATAAGACCAAAGGCAAACACCCTCCCCCTCTAACTGTCGCATGTGCAAGCCGCGTAGTGCCATTATGGCCCCGCTATTTAAATATTTTTCATTTAGTGGCGTGGCGTGCAATTTGGCAACGTTGTAATGCGTCCATTTAAACTCGTGTAAAAGGTCGAATGTAAAGGTGTTCACTGAAAACCCAATAGTTTGATCTTTTTCGTCGGTTTAAATGAACCAAGTGGAACGTTGCCAAATGGCACGCGACACCATTGTTTCAATTGACAGCAAGATAATAAGAGGCTGACATTGAAACTGTTTTCCAATATGCTTCTATGGACCTTCGCACACGCTCAAATAGGTACCGTTAAACTGCAGGATTGCCAACTTGACTATTCCTAAATTCAATTATAAACATGACCAAAACACCTCCAAAACGAGTTTCATTGATTTTATTGATTGTAGCTTGGTGAATAGTTAAAAATAAAAAAACAAAACAAAAAAAAACGAAAACAAAAAAAAAAATCACGAAGAATGTCTATATGTATGTCTTTGAATACTTTAGCGATGATAATAATATAGAATTACGTAGGGGTTACGGGAAAGTGAGGTGGTTGGGATCGCCCAACAAACTTTTTCACCGCGGGATGACGTGACCACAAAAACCGTCTATTGCTCTTATCGATGTTGGTTGGTGACGTCAGTAATGCTACTTTCAAATCCAACTCAAGCTCTGGAGCTGTATAGTAAAAACGTGGAAAATCTCGCGGGTGTAGAACTTTAGGTATATCATGAAACAGAGATTGACATCAGGATCGAAGATTAAACAAAATTCTATCATTACAGAAAAATTAAAAGTAAATAGAATAATTTCACGCGCCAAAATTTATTCAAGGCCTAACAATTTTCGCCACGATATCGCCAACAGCTGATTCTTTCGTGAGTGACGTTCACAAAAATGTCGTTTATTTTCTTTTTTTTTTCACCAAATTAGTTTATTTTCCTTCAGTGCTTTCATACTTAATTTTTGAGTTAATTTAAAGGAATGGAAATCCCCAATGAGACCGTCAAATTGCGAAAGCTTCATCGAAACTTCCTAGTTTTGAGATGAGATCAAAATTACTTGTGACAATAATATTGGAAGTGCTGAGCTTGATCGAATTATTTCCCGGCGCGTTGTGCGAAATAAGTCGTTACCCTAGCGACGGAAATTCCAAGTTATTGCGTAAGCTGCAAATCAAAGGAACAGAGTCGACTTTGGGAAGACAAGTTGACTCAACAGGTGTCGATGATGTTTATGAAGATTACGAAAAAGAATACATCAACAATGAGAATGATGATGACGACGAACCAGTGAGCGAGGGGGGTATAGACAACGATTACGAGCAGACCAAAGATGGCAAATCTCGAAATATTGAAAATAATGACGATCAATCCTGGAACTCAACAGAATATGAAGACGACTCATCTAGTGGAAATATCAGCAAAGAGGAAGAGGAGGAAGTTAAACCGGAAACGGAAACGGAAACAGACACAGACTCAGAGACGGAAGGAGACGTCAACGAAAATACACCTGAAATATCTATAGAAGAAACAACTGACGATTCAATGAGAACAGAGATCGGTGGCTCTTCCAATGACAATAGCCAAAATCAAGACGAGGATAGAGACATAACTGAGAAACTCGATGAGACTAGTGAAAACGAAAATTTGGATCAGGAAAATGAAAATCCTGTCAACTCGACGATATCTACCTCAATTGGGAACATTGGTGATGCGTTGATAGAAAAAATAATCGAAAGTTCTGCAGTCGGTTTGTCCGGAATATCAGACGAAGAGGCCACAAAAAATCCATCGGATTCGTTGGCATCAGTGACGAATGACGATGTCAGCGAATCTGGCGAAGATGATAGCGAAGATCTGACGGAAAAAGCAATTGAGAGTTTAGCCGAAAAAGTAGGAGAAATATTAATTGAGGAAGCATCTGAAAATCCGATCAAATTAGAAATCGGAACATCGAATAATGATGAGACAGAACAGAAGCGTGTCGAAAATACAATTGAAATTTCAGCCGATGGAAGCGTCAAAAGCATTGGAGATGGAAAAGCCGAAGAATCGACCGATACAATTGCTGAAAAGGAGAAAGAAGAAAACAACGGAAAAGTGAACGATGCAGAGAGTAACGTTTCTGCCGAAAGAACAGACGAGTCTCTAACTGACGAAGAGACAGCAAGAGACGTTTCAAGTGAAACCCTTGAAAACCTAGTTGAGACAGCGACTAAAAGTTTTAGCGAAGAGGCAGCTACAGGGGTGCCAGGAGAGGAAACAACCGTAAATCCAGTGACCAATCCATCTGAAGAAACGATAAAAATTGGAGATCCGAGCAAGGAAGCAAACAAAGATCCAGAGAGAGAAAAAATCGAAAAAGAAGAAAAAAATGACGAGAAAACAATTCGAAAATCAAAAATCAAAACGGTCGAAATAATAAACGACGAAACAGTTGGGTCGCCGATTGAAGAAACTGCCGACAGTTTACATCGAGAAATACCCGGAGAGACAACGACTGGATATCCGGAAACCACCACCGTCATTGACAGCATCGAAAGTAAAATGGAGCCTGTCCAAATCATCACTCAGCGACCATCATCAGCAACCGTGGCTCCAAGTTCAACGTTGGCAGCTAAAAAGAAAAATGTAATCATCGACAACGAAGAGCTGGATATTGAAGAACCAACAAAACATTCGACTCCGGCTCCATCACCGGCTCTTCAGAAAGTTAAGAACAAACTCTACGCGGCTGTTCCGAAGTGGTCCGGAGACCGAAAAATTTACAACGACATGACTTCCGGTTCACTCAGCGATCGGATCACTGGTTTACTGAAAGATAAGATTACCGGTTTATTGCAAAAAGAGAGATCGCAAAACAGGAGTGCAGTGCTTAAACACGAGAAATCAGGAGTCAGATCCTCTGTCATCATGAGACCCACAGATAAAAGTTACTACACTGAAATAAGCCCGGAAAATTTAAAGGGAGCGCTTGAAAAAGCTACAAAAAAAGACATAATAGAGGAGAACAAACTTCCGACGGACAGAAAAGCGCTAGAAGAGGTAATGGAACCTGAACCCGAGGGTAAACACATTTATGAAGGTAAATTAAATACATCCACGAAATTTCCCTTGTTTAATTCCAGTAAAGTAAATGAGTGGTGCTGCCAGGGGCTGATTTACATCTCTTGAGGCCCTTTGCAATCTTGAATTCGAGGCCCCCTAGAAGATGAGTCGGATGCGTATAGGGGGTCTGATGAGGGCACATCCTTAGAAAGAAGGAAAATTTGGGGATCCTCCCTCAAAAATATATTTTTAAAGGAAAAAAGTGCATTGAAATCTCAGTTTTAAACCGTTTTATCAGCAAAAAATTTGTTTATTTTTATCCTGATGTGTTTTCTTTTTTCTCTTTATCTTTTCTTTAAGAAGTGAGGCCCTCTTAGGTCTATGAGGCCCTACGCAGTTGCATATTTTGCGTGACGGTAAATCCGCCCCTGAGTGCTGCATATACTTTGAAAAAGTAGTGCAGCGTATATTTGTACTTTGAGAAAGTAATGCAGTAAATACTTTGAGATAGTATAGTACGGTATATACTTTGAGAAAAGAGTGCTGCATGTTCTTTTAGAAAGTAGTGCTAAATGTTCTTTTAGAAATTAGTGCTGCATTTACTTTGAGAGAGTAGTGCAGCATACATATTGTTTTGTAAAAATAAGTTTTGTTATTTTTGTGGGTACGTTAAGAAATGTGTGTTGTCAGCGGCGTAGTGTCTCGTGCAATTTGGTAACACGTCATTTATCCATATAAACATATGAAAAAGGTCGAACTGTTGGTTGCAGGTGCACAGTGCACTCCCTCGAATCGATACTTTACACGAGTTTAAATGGGAAAAGTGCAGCGGTACCGAATTGCATGCGAAGCCATTGACCCTGGGCATATGTTTTAAGAAAGCTGCAATATCGACAACTGACTGGAAAACGTATTTAACAAGCTCCAACTTCCTCACTTTACAGGAAAAACAAACATCTGATTAGCAGCGGTTGTAGGAGGCGAATTGACTTGAAAATTGGGACGTGAGCCTGAAATACAGCCGGCCATGACACTTCATCAAAAATTGATGGGGACAAAATTAAATGGATCTGTTGCGTACTTTTACAACAGCAATATGACACACGACCGGCTTAACGTAAAATCCGGAAAAAATAACTATGCGTTCATTAAAAATTCTCAAAATCTACTCATTAACTCAGAAAAACACTTTCATTTCAAACAACCTGCGCTACACTTTACACAATTATCAACGACATACAACTACATTGACAGAACCACCGCGTTTATACAAAGAACTTACACACATTGGTTTCTTTTGTTTAGATATACATATATGTATACAATTCTTGTATTATTTTTTTATCTTTCATTAGTCAGGAAAAACCAGACAGCAATATGCAGCCAAATCCGTACGCTTTTAGATGGAAATTCTACCATTTTATGGTAATTACGTGAACACGGCGGTTCTGCCTATGTTTTGGTATGTTAGTGCAATAAATAGATAATGTATAGTGTAGCGTGGACAGTTTGAAACGGAAATGATTTTCTAGAGTAATGAGTTTTTTTGAAGATCCTTTAACGAGGATTTTGAAAGTTTTTAATGGGCGTATTGTTATTTTCGTGGAATTTTAGCCCTTTATTGACCACTACTTTGACCTTGGTGCTTTTAATACTCTTAAAGCTCTCAGTATTCGACGAGAAGTATGACAAAATATTAGAATGAATTGACGCAGCAGAACTGGTTCAGTACATTCAGTTACCTCACGGTCGGTTTAGCAGTTTAAACAAAGAACAATAGTAATTTTTGAGAACAGCTGGCTCAAAAGAGTTTACTTTTACTACCTCAGACTATGGCGCTTGAAATGCATTTTTCACGTGACATATCGTACTTAAGATACATTGTTCATGTGTTTATGTGATAGCATGAAAAAAATCGATGTTAACATGACCATGACGCCAACAACAATGACAATTGTTTTCTTATACATAAATGCAACTTTTAGGATTTTTAAAAACCTGTTATAGGTACTTAAATGTTTCTTTGAAGCATATCTATTAGATCAGATCAAACTATCTTTAAAGCACACAGACTTCTCTCACTGTGCTGGTAGGATCTTTGCAAATCCAAGACAAATTTTCATTGCATTTTTGACAGGTAGAGTGATGGTTCTTCGCGACAAAGATTGGAGAGGAAAAATTGACCCTACAGCAGACAGGAAACAAGAGGAGGAACCAGGGAACACAATTAATGATGCAAAAGAAGCTCACAGAGTGAAATCGGAACCAGAGAAGGAAAAGGACGAAGGAGGGGAAGAGGGACGGTTGGCGATTAATTTAAATCAGGAAGAAGAGGGTCGAGTTGAAGAAATAAGGCCAGAGATGAACAAAGGGTTAAGGCCGGAGAAAATAGAAGAGATCAGGCCGGAGAAGAAAGAAGAGAAACGGCTCCACGGACTCGGTCGGCTTGGTTTGAAACATTTGGAAGATTTTTTAACCAAAGACCCTCAAGAGAAAACTTCAGAAAAGCACACTGACAGGGCCAATAGCAAGAATAAAAATCAGAAGGCAGGTAAATCAACGGCTAAGAAAACGCCTCGAACAAAAGCAACGTTGCCAGCACGAACAACCGAGGCCTCAACAGAAATCGATGCGGAAAAAGAAGAAGAAGACGAGGGAACAATCATCGGACTTCCCTCGCCTCCTATCCTAGAACTAAACGATATAGATGAACCGGAAACGGAAGCATCACCGCAATCGTCCAAACTTCCTTTCATTCCAACTGGAGCCGAAGACGAAGATGAGGTGGAAGAAAGGCCAGCTCAGACTACAACTGAGACAACCGAAGATACACCGACAACTCAGATGACAGAGTCAACTTCAGTCCTGACAACAGACAAGTCTGCACCTCGGACAGTTGATCAGAAGTCAACGAAATCTCAAGGAAATCGCAATTCGGCTGGGCGACGGCTACCGAACTTCCGGGTGGCCCCCAATTCTCGTGGATCTCATGTCGTCAAAGCATCGCAAAGGATTCTAGGGGCACGATACGTTGATTTGAGTTATCACCCGTACGTTGCCTTACTCGCTGCTCGTATAGACGCAAGACTTGTCCACTTGTGCACTGCGGCCATAATTAGCGAGGAATGGGTCATCACGTGTGCTCACTGCTTCTACGTGGACGAAGATCTGTTGGTTATTTCCAGAATAATGGTGCTTCTGACCGACTTTTCTCACTTAAGTATATTGTAGCAATATGCAATTTTTTTTAATTTACAAGAGTAACCGCTGTCTTGGATCGGAGATCAGATTTCGGATGTCTGACTTGAAATCAAATGTGGGTCCAGAACTTTTCCCCTGTCTCTCCTCCCATTTAAATGTGGATTGTGTATGTTAGGCAACGAGCTATACATTTATTACCTAGAGTGGCAGTGTAATGAGTATTGTTCCGATCCACTGAGCGCCGCACCAAAATAGATGGAAATAAATGAACAAAATTACACCATAAATCTAACCTCCACCTGGTGGTTACGCTGCAATATGGTCTGAGATCGAAAAAAATTGGCCAAAAATCAGTGAGGAAAAGTAATCAAAAGTCATTTTGCCGACCTTTGAAGCTTACTTGAACCCTTTAAATCCAGCTCTATTACAAACCCTTATTCTCATGAATTTTTTATCAATCTCAATAAATAGAATGGATTTTTCTCTTTAAGTTTGATGAGTATAGTATACATTTAAAATCATGTTAATTTGGTGGTACTTTGTACCGTAAGGAGACAAAGGGTTAAAACTTTCCAGTGACATTTCTACGTTTGAATGACGTATCAAAAGTGTTCTCTATAATCAAAATTAGTCTTGAAAGTTTATATAATCGATAAATTGATGAGGCATTAACTTTCTGATTTGTTTGCCACTTTTCGAAGAACTCAGGCGCTTAGGTTACCCATTAGACTACCACTCTCTTGATAAATGTATCGCTCGTTTTTATTAGGTGACAGAGCGTAGTCACATGTTAATCCTTTTTATGTACTTTCCTTTTATTATAACATAAGCGCTTAAATGGGCGGAGAGAAAGTAGGACACACATTCCTAGACCCTGCTTAAAATCTAGTAAAAATTAAGTATCAACCGTGGGACGGCCTCTACTAAAAGAAAAAAAAGAGACAATTCATATAGTAGGTATGACAGTTACAGAGTTATTTTTGTGTAAGACCACCTACGCGAAGTTATCGCGTCAAAAGAAGAAGGGAATAAACTCGCGCAAAGTTTTTCATAGAATTTGCTTGTAGCTCGTTTCTCGTAACTTTCTCCGTGGTGATAATGCGGGAAAAACAAGGGATGACGTCAAATGAGCCGGTAAAAGTTTTGGCTCATTGTCAGTCAAGACAGTCCGTGGCGATTTTCTTCTTCTTCTTTCCTTATATGCTTTTGACAGCAACGAAAGGTACAAAAATAACGAAAAATAATAAGATATCGACGTAGAGTATCTTGTGACTTGTGACCATCGAAGGTATAAAAGGATACAGTAAGATGCAAATGATAGTTCCAAGTATTTTCATTTTTTAACTCCTTATGGGCCAAGCCCGTTTCTCCTTTAGTCTATTTCACATTACTTCAGTCTTCATTCCGGATAAACGCGATTATCTGGTAGAGCGCCTTCCATTCGTTGTATCGGCAATTCCAGCTCCCCCGAGTACGAACAGTTAGCTACCTTCCGTATGCATATAAACGGACGAGTGGCGTTCTTTAAAACTAACCCCGAACCCGGTCCTTAGAGGGTTAAAGCAATAAACTTTAGAATCGAGTCATTGACTCTTTCAGTACCAAGTGAATCAATCAGCTCACCACGCACTCGTTCAAATCAAACGAGTAGATAAATGTTCCTACTATATTGTATTTGTTTCTGCCTGTATCATCAATTGAAGGCACTCAACGTGGCATCCTTTTGAAATCTTCAGTGTGCTTGCGTGTTAAAATCCCTTTTTTTCTTATTAACTCAATGAATCAAAACCAAGTGAAATAGATGAAAGGGAACGAATAAGGACAAAAAATGTTGAACAAACCATTCCAGCCAATCAGAGCCCGTCTTTCATTTTCGGTTTCATTGAAAAGGGCACATTTCATTTTAAAATTACTGGGCACAATAATTGGACGATAATACCAAGTTCAACATATCATTTTTACTGTTCAGAAAACTCGGTTTGTCGATTGCAAGGTTATACAGCAAGGAGGTATATGCTCATCTGACTTCGTGCAACAACTTTTGTAGCGCGCAGTTCAAAATCACTGTAGCCAAGATGGCCGACAAGAATAGAAAACACGCCGACTCACTCGGGTGACTCCAAGTATCGCCCAATGTTTTCTGCTTTCCTGCAGAGGGCTGTCCAACGTTTTTTGCTTTTGTCAGCCATCTTGGCTGCAGAGATTTTGAACTTCGCGCCACTGAATTTTTGGTGCGAAGTCAGATGAGCACACCTTCTTCCTTCTTAATTTATAACCTTGAGTCGAATGAAGGAATTTTCGACGTTAAAACGTTGCACCAGTTTCGATAAAAAGTACCCAAAAAACCAACTCCGTGTTATTTTCTAACTGGAAAACATTTTTGAGCACACCTTCTGCAGCCAATCAGACACAGTCTTGTTATAGCTCATGATTTAAAAAAAAAAAAAAAAATCTTCCTATGAAAATAATGTAAAATATGTTGATTACTTAGTGTATTAATTATGATGATTTTTAACGATGTAATGTAGGTCGTGACTGGACAGACAGGATCAGACATCAACAATTTGGCCCCAGATGCAGAGGTCTCAGTCGCCAAAGAAATACAAATCCATCCAATGTATCGAGAAAAAACTTTTGATAGCATCACCCACGACATAGGATTAGTCAGAGTAGGTTGCTAAATCATACAAATAAGTTTGTATTTACTCGTACATTTTAAGTATACGTAAATAAATCTTTAACCTGCAAGTAACAACAATTTTTTAGAGCTAATTAAAATCTCGGCGTGGCTCGTTGGCTCTCTCGTCCCTCGATGGAGGGTTGCCTGAGCTTCCTCGAATTTGGAGAAGTCATCAAGGATAATTGGCTTTTCTGAAAGTTTAAAAAATCCATAATTTACCTATCCGTAAAAGTCCTCCGGTCTATTTGATAACAATTCAACTATGGTACTTATAGCAGGATCCTCTTTTCATTGTTCGAAGAAAATTCAGTGACGCATTTCAGAAACAAAATCTAATATCGATAAACTTTGGAAAAAAAGGCCTCAAGAGGTAAGCATGGAGAGAATATCGAAATAAAAGCTTCATTTTTATTAACTAAAGGTGAAACTTATTAAAAGTCTGAAAAAATTTAGCTCATAGAGTGAAAGTAGGCAATTTTCAGGCCAAGTGACAAAAATTACTAACAATAAGATGTTTTTGAGATAAGCACTGATTTTAATAAGTTTTTGGCTCTATGGCATTTTTACATTTATACTCCTTTTTGCTTCCTGTCCGCCTCACAGGAAGCAAAAACCTCAACTTTTCCTCCTCATATTGCTCTTTTTAAGGGAAAAGAACATAACATGCTGCAATTCTCAAATTTTACCTCTATACTTATATGTATGTACAAATATCAAAGGTCTCAATTTGCTGGAACCAGGTGCGATCGCAAATTTTGCGCATCATATGATCCTATGAAATCCTGCAAAATGTGATTATTGTCAGACAAGCAATAGAGACTCATCAATCTGGCATGACTACCAACTTACAATGATAATTTTTTCATCGCGATTCGTCATTAGATTGGCAGCATTTACGGAGCCGCCGTCAGTATATTGCTGCCCGCATAGTATTTATTTTGGTGGGGGGGGGGGGGGGACAAAAAACAATCTTATTGTTAGTTAAAGATAGAAGTGAGTCTCTCATAGTCATTTTAAGTCAGTGGAGTTACTTCGCAATGCTTCCATCAAATCGATTGATTAACGAACAAAGAGACAACCTGAGTCAAATAGAGACGGAGCAGTACGCTAAAATACACAGAGAATATTTGAGGCACACTGAATTTTCGGGGATTCAACAAAATAACATGTAAAACAACAGTCAACACCTTTTGATGTCGCATGGTGTTGAACGGTGACATTCAGCACACACGGGGGGGGGGGGGGGGGGGTAGGCTGGGAAGTGTAAAGGAGGGTGCTCACCAGTCAACACCATGCGACATCAGAGGGGTGTTGACTGTAGTTGACTGTTGTTTTGTTGAATCCGCGAGAATTCAGCGTGCCTCTGCTGCAGCCAGTTAGTGCTCCGTCTCTATTTGTCTCTGATGACAACCAATTTTAACGGCCCAACGTTGACTGCCAACCTTTGCAGTATTTTCGTGGGATCACGGTATGCGCAGAATCCACTGTGCACCTCCGCACCCAAAGATATTATATACTATATAGATACCGAATGCTAGGAAAAAAACGGTCCCGATTCCTGTAAGTATGCAACTTGTCTTGCGCATAGGCAAACATAGTCTCTCTCTCTCTCTCTCTCTCTCTCTCTCGCTCTCTCTCTCTCTCTCTCTCCCTCTCTCTCTCTCTCTCTCTCTCTCTCCACGAGAGAGAGAGAGAGAGAGAAGTTTGCCTAAGAGCAAAACCGCTGCCTACGTGGCCGGCGAATCTTCCAATTTGTGTACCCCCTAGCAGGTCCATTTTCCCCGCCTAAAGTAGGGCCTCATTCAGTACCTATCTATATAGTATACATTTAATATCTTTGTCCGCACCTGTGCTCCCAGCAAACCACTTTTGAACGTCCAACACGATCTATTCAGACATTGTGATGTTTTAATTTTAATTTGTTCAATAAATAATCAGTCGACCTATTCATAGGTGCGAAAACCTTTCACGTTCAATGAAAATTGCATGAAAATTTCGATTCGGGCGTTGCCGCTTCCGTACGTAACCGACCCGGACACAGACATGCTGATACCTCTGCTGACTCAATCTTTCGGGTGGGAGCCGGAAACTAGTCAATTGAAAATCATGAATGTTACTCTGAGGAGGAGCGATGTGGATACATGCCCCTGCGTATACTGGTAACTTCCTGTAACTTACTCGTACTTTCTATAAAGTAGGGAAGGACGTACATCGTACGAGGGCGATTGGACCATAGATGGAACTAGGATTTTTAAGGGGGGGGGCATAGGCGTCATTCCAGGTCTTAATGCCAGGGGGGAAAAAACAATTATGTTTTTCTTTTTGCTTCTCATGCGTTTGATCCTTGCTAGCCTCCCGCGTATACTCGTTTTCTCCTCTAGTCTGTTTCACATTGTTTCAGTCTTCATTCCGGATAAACGCGACTATCGATGAAAATTTCGGTCTCCTTCAATTCACCGTATAGGCAATTCCAACTCCCCGGAGTACGAGTAACTACCCTCCCTATTTAAACGGAGGAGTAGCGCGTACTTTTGAACTAACCTGGCCCTCAAAGGGTTAAGCCGTCTTTTCCCAAGTTAATCACAATGCCGGGTTGAAAATTATGCCAAGTTTGATTTCTTGGAACAACATCCCGAAGTTTCAACATTTTGAATTAAACTATTGTCCCTTAGGATCGCTGTGATGAAAATGAGCGTTGGGGGGGGGCAAAAGTGACACCGTTATTCTTAAGGTATAGCGTCGTCACTTCGACTTACATTACAAGCTATTTTCAAGCTTGAAAAGGCTCTCTAAAAAATGATTTTGTTGACAAATTATAAATGGCGGTAGCCACCCCGGTCAAGTTTAAACCCCAGAGGCAGTTGGGTATCGGGACCACTTATATTTTGTACGAACATCGCTAAGTATTAATGGCGAGGGCCCTTAAAATTATTACCCACCGACTCGTGTCGTAGATAGTCGGGAGATAATTTAGGTAAAATAAAAAAATATTTATAGCACCTACACCTAATACAACTGATTATCCACGGCGGCGTTTTGCGGGGGAAGGGGGGGGGGCACGGGAAAGCGAGACCTATTATGAGAGTGTGGAGAGCCCACTGCAGCTTCCGGGAGGTCCGAGAACCTTCTCTAGTTATACCTATTTGAAAAAATAACTTCCCTTCGCCAGAATTTATTTAAGATATTTCGCGGAATCAAATTTTAGCCAACATTGCTTAAAAATAACGAAATTATCTAGTTCTTTATACTTGAAAAGATGAATAATTTAGCGACACAATGTAAACAAAACGTTACGTCCACGCATAGCATTAATTATTCCTTTTACAGCCAGGTCACCGCAAGAAATCAACGCTAGCTCGCTCTTTTAGAGGTTAGCTAACTATTCCTGCTCCGCAGTTTTGATTTTGCCTACCCACCTAATTGAAGGCGCTCGACGAACCACTATTTAGCATACGTCAACCATTTTAGGTAGCTTTTTCAATCAAGAAGTTGGCATTATAAGAGGTGGATCGAGTTACAGTAACGAAGTAATAACGAGTTCTCGGGCGTGGTATCGAAAGGATTTTAATCAATCAAAAGCCACGATTGAAAATTTGTCGTCTAGACTTACAAAATATAGTCGGGATGCAACATTATTTCCATGCTATGCTGCTCTGAGATTGTGAAGAATGGAGAACATTTTCCTCTAACTTTGTTTACATATTAGTAATGTTGGTTTCGTTTCCTCTCACCTTGCCTATTGTCTTTCCTTTAACTTTTCCTACTCCTGCTCCGTTTGTTTGTTTCTTTTTCTTTCATTTCTTGGTTTTTAACCATCTCCTTTTTCTCATTTTTCTCCCATGTCTCCTCTTTTCCGTTTGGCCATTAAGAGTCACCCCCCCTCCCCCCCCAGTGACGCCACCGATTAAACTTAATAAGTTGAAAACGTCACGGTTGCCCTCATCCTCTCCTATAAAGTAATAAAATATTTGCGGAACGGTAGGTACTTTTGGCTTTATGAGGTACCTACGTATCAGCGCAAGAAAAAAATAGGTCGTGTGAATAGGAAGAATAAGAAGATGAACAGAATTTATGAGTTGTAAATATATTTTTGAAGGCTATTGAATTGATATGGTTCTAAACACCCTGCATAGTTAAATATTTCTGATTCTTTAGCAATTAAAGGAACGCAAAAGATATTAGAAAATTTAAGGTAGGGGAGACCGGGGCACCATGGGCCCTTTTTATTTGAAGCTAAAAAAAGCATAGAAAGCATTGCATGCCATCAACCATTTTTTTTTTACAAAGAGACTACCCTGTATACTTTCATAATCTATGATGGTTTTTGAAAATTTTTAACATGTCTGCTCAAAAAAAAAAATTTAAAAAAAAAAAAAAAAAACCCATGGTGCCCCGGGCCGGGGCACCATGGGTTCGGACTTGGGGCACCATGGGTCCAGAAAAGGAATACTGAAATCGATTGAAAAAACAACAAGAATTTCACCAAAAAAACGACCAAAGTTGTATTTTCTAAAAAGAAGTTAGTATTTAACATAAAAAAAAAATAGCTAAATAATTTTGGAACAAAATTGCACTAAAATTGGTTCGCAAAAAAAATTGTTAAAGAATCAGTCAAAAATATATTTTTTTTTAATTATTCAGGGTCATAAAGCCCTTTTTGGGACTTTCTTTTATAGTTACGAACCATACCTAAAACAAACAGAAAGAGAAAATAGATAACTAAGTTTGTTATCATTAAAGTATTGGAGTATTTGAAGACCCATGGTACCCCCGATTGAAAGGACTCATGGTGCCCCGATAGGGGTTCACAAGATAAAGGCAAAATCTAACCTATAAATAATTGAGATAACTGTTCCCTCTTTTGAGGGAAATTCCTTACGAGTGTAAGGATGAAAAAAATGTTTGACTGGAGTTGCCTGAAGAGTAGTCCGACACGTGAAAAAAAAAATTGTCGCATCAAAATAAGTAGATTTTTTCCTTCTGAAATTTTCAATCCCGTTTTTTCACCTTTGATATGAAGTTTAATCATAACCAACAGGATGGGTGAACATAACCTCTTATAATGATCACTTGACAGCGGTAGTGCCAACCTAACTATATTGAAAGTCACTGAACCAGCAAAAACCCATGGTGCCCCGGGACCCATGGTGCCCCGGTCTCCCCTACTTATCAAAAATTATTTTTAAAAAACATAAAAAAATAAATAAACAAATAATTCATTAAAATAATATGGCTGTTCAATATACTAAGCAAGTTCTGTAGTATCTGAGCAATTCATTTTGACTAATTTCTTACCTGGCTGAAAGTTTAGTAAATTCTTATTTTAGGTACTTTGATTTTGAATGTTGAAAAAAATTGGAACTTCATAGATATCACACTACTTCACACTATCTGTTCTTGTAAAAAACTTCCAGGCGATACTCAAGGAGCTTATTCTGCACATTCCGTAAAGGGAGTGATACCATCTGCAAGGGCGATTACGGGGGGCCAATGGTCTATCGCCGTCAGCTCATCGGGATCGCTCAAGGGATCAGATCGGCCAAATGTGATCATGCTTACCTGCTGGAGGACGAGGATTGCTCCGACCCGGTCAAGTATGGAATGTATATAAACACATGTTTATTTCTCGAGTGGATGGGGCGACATGTGCCTGGTCTCCCTCATCAGCCGGATGAATGCTACTTGTCCAAATCGGCATCTCTTGTCCCTCGTATTATTCCTGTTAGTCTATCCGTTCTTATATTAATCTTCGTTTCTGTATCTGTACGTTTCTGTTAACTGTTCATCTTGTCTGTAAAGTGTGGGGTGGTCTCGCGTTATTAGTAAAATTATATAGAAATACATTGATGTAGTGTCACAAGTCTTTTAGACGTTCCTTCGACCCATAGATTATTCAGGAAAGTATTGGGCTTGATGACAGGTCTATGAGCGGCCTCAATGCAAAAATATCAGCATAATACCTCCATAACAGTGGAAAGACTACAAAACTGATGTTTTCATGAAATCTGCAAATCTTAAGTTCAAGACTTTTTTTTTTTTAGAATAACCTATCTTTATAGAGATCTGCTGTACCAGATTTAAGAAGGAAAATTAAAATAAGAATAAGCATTCCCATAGAGGTCGCGCTTAAAACAAAAAAACCATTTACAAATTAATGTTAGTATGGTGCAATACTCACGAATTGAAAAGGCCTAGAGGGGGGCGCAAAAGAGAAAGGCCGCAATTTTATGATGCATAGTCCATTCTTTCTGATAGGGAGAATCTAAGAGGTTGCAATGGATTTTAAAAAGAAACCAAGAATCTTGATACTTTATAGTTGAAACAAGAGAAAAACAATTATAATAATAAAGCTTTATTCTTCAATAGAACAAAAATATTTTCACAAACAAGACAAAATAAAAGAATAGAAGATTAAAAATTACTCACAGCGACAAAAATAAATGTGCGGGGACTTGGGTTCGTCCAATAAAGAAAACAAAATAAAATGACCAAAAAAAATTGAAAAAAAAAAGAGATCCTGACAATTCACTTTTGTAAAATAATTCGGAATAATTCGGGACTCTTGAATAATTTAACTAACCATAAATCCATCAAAGAATTAATTATTTCACGAGACTGCCGTGGACATTTAATAAAGGACCGTTTCTTTTGTTTCTAAAACAGTCTGAATGGATTGCACGACTTTTAAGAGCTTAATTCATGTAGGAATAATTCAAAATAATGTCTATATTTGTCGAACTCATTGGGCTAATTTTTTTAGATGACAATGAGATGAAGAGCTACAGCATTTTATTGTGGTTAGCCAGTGAAGATCGAGTGATTCATCGAAACCTGATCTATCCTGTTCCATGAGTTTTCATGAATAAAAAAGTTTTCCTTCAGTGACACAAAGCGGGGGATGGGGGGGGGGAAATTATACCTACATTGGCAATCACTTTAATGAAAAAAAAAACTGTGCTGGGACTGTGGGGTCCACACAGAAACCCCTCCTCTTCCAATACTTAGAGGGTTAAGTTAAAGTATACAAAAGACTCAAAATAGAGGCCTAGCTTAGAGGACACTTGTTTTATTTTGTAGAGTAATGGTTAAGAAATTTAAAACTTGAGGTCAAATAATTAAAAAGGAGAATATACAGAGCTTTCTTTTTATTGAAATATGTATTTGTTTAAAACTTGAATCTAGTTTAGGAGCTCAGAAAGATCCAAAGATCATATACATAGGTTGCAAGAATGGTCACTGACAGTCTGAATTGCAAAGTTTAACGGTACCTAAATTGGCCTGGATATACAGAAAACAAAGTTCAGTTTTTTTTCTCTAACTAAACAATACTTAACAGGAAAAAAATCGTTTTAAAGAATGGACAAACATGAAGACACCAATTTCTTAAACCACCAATAATTAGGTGAAATAAGAACTAGTAATTAATCTGTAAGTTGCTGACTATAAAAGTAAACAATTCTAATTAAACTAACAGGAACTGCTTGTTATTTTGGTTCCAATAAGAAAGACATGAGATAAATTCGACAAATTTTTCTTTACTAAATTTACAGTCAACAAAAAATGAGTCGGATTCTCCCAAATAGTACAGCCCACCTGGACTTTTTTGCTTTGGTTTGCATCATGAAAAAAATCAGTGTTATCTATTGGTTTCTAAGTACATACTACATACCACTTCTTCTGGGCAGAAATTTAAAGAGGCCATGTTGAGCAGAATCTAGGCAAAAGTAACCTGTTCAGAATTCTTTTACTGCATTTCTTTCTTAAAAGTAAGTGAATACAAAAATAAAATTCAGGTCGAAATTGGACAGATTGATGCAGAAGGGGACTGAATAAATCAGTTGATTCCTTTCTGCACAAAGTCATTCAATGGAGGCGTTGGTTGCAAGAAAGGCACTTCTTTATTCCAGAGTTTTAGCATCTCCTTTTTTAATTTTTTTTAAAAGGAAACTAAAAACATGTTTGAAGCACATTTGATCAAAAGTGGCTAGATCCCCTTTGTGATCGATTTGAGTTAATGATGGAATATCGTAGTATCTTTTCTGTTCTGTATGGCAATGTGTTCAGTTCTGATCAAAATTGACAAAACTTATGTTTTCTAGTTAGTTCAAAGCACCAGTTAAGATCAAAAGTGGCTGAATCCATGCATGCATGAAAACAAAAGCTTCCATCAATTTCAGGTCTGAAAAGAAACCAAAGTTTCTCACGTTTTTCCGAAAGTTTGAAAAGGTGGTGTTAGTCCCACACGCTTAATTTTTTCTACAAAAATCTCTACGTCATGAGGAATATTCAATTAAATTAACGATCAAAAAATATAAGTAAATGGGTATATGCTTTCCTTTGGAAAATATAAAATGCAATAGGAGATAATAGAACACTGGAAAAAGAAAGTGCCTTTCTCACACCCAGCGTCTCCATTACAGTTTTATTAGTTATGTTGCCCGCCTGTAGATTGCTACATCAAATTGATAATTCCTGGAAAGGTATCTCTTTGTGACTTTGTTGAGCTGTAGGTATATTTTGATTAATACTCACAAATTATGATCAAACATGATATATTGATATCCTTCTTTCTAATGCACATCACTTGAATTTAGAAAGATAAAAAACTTCTGGCACCATTTCTTTAAAAAAATATTTGATTAATGGCACATGGTATCAAAAGCTATTTTTAAAGGAAGGATTTCGCAGCCCAAAGAAATATAAAATCTTACATCATACTTTACAGACTCCGAGAACAGCCTGGAAGCTGATTCCATGCAATTGAGTCGAGATAGTGACAAGGCATCTTATGGGCGTGAGTCAAGTTGATTCAATTGGAAAGCCATTGACTCGGCTCGACTTGAGTGCATGCTAAGTCGACCAATAGACTTGTCCATCACCATTCCACAAGTGGTATGATCATCTTAGCACCTAAAAGAGACATCTTAACATCAAAAGGAGTCAACTTAGATCCTAATCGAGTCAAAATAACGGTGTTTCAATCGAGTCGACTTAGCTGACCCCCATATGATACTATGTTATAATCTCAACTCAATTGCACATAGTTAGCTCCCTCGGCCCAAATCAAATTGGCAGCCCATCAATTTAAATGCAGATTTGGGGCTGGAACATAATAAGCTGTCCCAAGAATGATTGAACTTGACAACTGCACAGCATGAATGAAAACTTCTGCTGCTTACAGCTCCTGATCAATCAGGTTATATGGTTGGGGGTTTGAGGCTGATGTTTTCATTAAAACCGTAGAACTGACAAGTCAAATCATTTCTGGGACAAGCTTTACCAGGGTTCAAGCGAGACTCAAGTGTTAATTATGCATAAGAGCCCTCCAGCGGAATTATAAAAAAACCTCTTGGGGCCAACCATAGAAAATTATGAACATAAAATCCCCTGAGGAGGCTTTTCAGGCCTGGCGCACAACAAAAATGTCTGCAACTTACAGTCTACAGATTGCAAATCCAATTAATATTTTTTAACCCAGCACTTGCGTCTTCACTGCACATCATGCCAAGAGTGAAACTACCTGAATTTTTGTTTAAAAATAACCAATATGCACTTAAATTTTCATAATTTATGCTACTAATCACAACAAACACTCAGATTTGGACTCTACAAATGCCTGATGAAAGAAACCCATCAGTGTATCAAAGAGGGGTAATCAGGAATTCTAGATATCAGCAGCATAAAATCAGCACCTTTCACAGCATAATAATGTACATAAACAAGATGGCTTCCTATTACTCAAATGAGAAAACCGACTTCAGGACGCGTATTTGTAAAGTACCTACCCATACAGGCATGCTTAGTAAGAGAGAGCATAGGTGCTCCATTTTGGCAAAAAAAAGAATGTTGACAGATGAGGCAAAAACGTAACAAAATATTTAAAAAATCAGAAATCAGTAAGTAAGAACAGAAATTAATCTTCATTCTTCCCTGATTTTTTTTAGCATTTAGCTGAAGGAAAAACCTGAGTGGCAACAGAAGAACTAATCTAGCTATTATGGACACTTCTTAACAGTTCAAACAACTCACAAATAGAATGAGGTATCACAAAGTTAAATCAGCTAAAACACGGGTAACTTCCTGGGGAGGACAGAAAAAAAAAAAATGCCCTCTTTATGGGAGATCTTGATTGAAGTGTAATAGAATCCTACCACATACCAATGAGCTATAACCATAGAGAGGCCTTCTAGAACTTAATTATGAAGACACCACAGATTCAGCCATGATAAGGATCACTTACGGACATTTTACAAGGGCTTGTTTCGGTTTGCCTCTTATTTTTCACCTTTAAATGAAAAGTTGTGACAAAACCATTTGTTCACTAATTTGAAACGGACAGAGGTGCCATTTCAGATTTACCTTGGAAGGGGAGGGGGGGGGGGGGGGCGAGGCCCTCCAAAAAATCGGATGACCTTTGTTTTTTGTTTTTGGTTGTGCATCTTTTTACTCTCTTTATTTCATTTTCATTACATCATACGCATGGCAACCACCTCATTTTCAACCAAGTTTCAGCATTCAACTGCATATTCCCCCCCCCCCCCCCCCCCCCCCCCGCTTTCTCTTCTACTGCTGACTTGATTTTTTGGCCACATTAAACCCCCCCCCCCCCCCCGAATGGCACTACTGGAAAAGGAGGTGCAAGTGTTTTGGAGCGGATATCCATACAGAGAAATTGATATTACTTACTAATTCTTTTGGAAGAATTCCAATATATTTTTTTCCTTTTTTTCTTGTTGGGATCTTTTTTTATTTCAATGCATATTTCAGAAGAATGAGCACTTTGATTAAATGAAATTTGTACTTTTAAAGATGCGTCTTTAAAAGAGAACAAAGGCGCATTATTAAAAGAGAAAAATCGATTCTTCCTTACGACCAAGTAAAATTTTGCAGCATGGTTGATTTCACAATAGTTTAAACTAATTTTCATGGCTTCACGCCAATTTTCACGGATTTTAACAAATTTGCATGGATTTTCCCTATTTCCGCTGGTTTTTGCTGTAGAAGGATCTGCCTATTTGAATACACCTGAATTCAAACATCCCGCTTTGACAAAAACCTCCAGAAAAAGTAACCATAGAACCCAAGTTTCTCTAGGGACCCTAACTGCGAGTTTAAAACCGGTTTCAATTGAAAGTAAAAAATGAAAGGCAAACAAACCATACATGCTTGCCTTACTTTGGTATTGGACTTAAAACAAAGTGTCGCCCCTCTATAGTTATAGCTTTTTGGTAACTACTTATGTACTTTTAAGCAGGACTTTGAACCGGCAACTTTTTCAGTTCAGATAGCAGTTTAACGCGTCTTCTGCAAAATAGTTTGCGGTTTGAAGCGGTTTTTGGTTGGCAAGTCAGTTCGGTCGAAAACCCTGCTACTAAGAGAGAGTAAAGAATTATGATTGACTTTTCAAGGGACTTTTTTACAGAGAACACTTCAATCAATGCTTAACAAGATTTTTGAAAATGCTTTTACACACAGAATAAAACATAACTAAAAGAGAAACATTCATCGTCATTCATATTAGAAAGAGTAAAAACCTTATTCAAATAGGAGGTAAAAATAATAGTAAAATTAAAGAGATTGGTATGACTTAATTTCGTTGACTTAGATGAGATATTTTGTGGAATATGACTAGCTGCCCAAAGAGGAGGATCCTTTGTGAGGACAAGGGGTCTCTGGGCAGTATTTTACATCATTCTGACACTCAATGGAGGGTGTATGGAAACTATCCCACATTCCTGGGCCACAATGTTGACAGAGTCCCGCCAAGGAACATGGAATGACAGGACGCAGTCTGAATTTATGAAGCAGCCATCGAGCCTGAAAAATGGACAAAGCAAAATACTGAAATAGGAATAACTGGCATCAAGAAGAGGAAAGGAGCAAAAAAAAAGTAAAATTAAGAGCTGACATTGTATTGCATGTGTCCTTTTTTTTCTATGACACCAAACCTTCAAAAGTTATCTGATCAAACAGGATAGTAACTTCACAAAAATTGTATGTTCATTAATTCATTTCATGGCAGAGTGGACTGTCAGCAAGTCAGCCAAATGCAGGCAGAGTTTCTAGTTTTTGATTTCTTTTCTGACTTTTTTCACCCTTGCCTCAAGTTTAAAAGAAGTAAAAATTCAAGCAAACAAAGGTACATATTAATAAGTTCCATTACCTACACACACAGTCTTGCAGAGGCGTAGCTGGGGGCCGAAAAGTGGGGGGGGGGGCTTGAAATGAATGACTTTTTTTTTTAACTTATCAAATTTCAATGTACCGCATTAATGTAGTAGCAAGTAACACTTTTTTTGGTCTCGCCAGAAAAAAATAAAAAATTGGTCTGGCCGTTCAAAAAAGTATGGGGCTTAAGCTCCCTCCAAGCCCCTAAGCGACTGCGCCACTGAAGTCTAGTCATAAATTCTGTCTCTCATCACTAGAATTTGGAAAATTTCCATGTTATTTTTGTCCAAATTTTGTTGTTATTTTTCACTTATTTCAAAGTTATTGCAGCGAGCTGATTATGAACAATCGTATCGTAATACCATCAAGTTGATGATCGAGTATGTGTTATTCTTATGGGTGGTGTCATTCTGATAGGTTTCATTCTGATAGAAACGGTTGAGCTCACAAGCAGAGATGCACGGGTTTTTTTTACTGACCGAAGTTTCAGTCATTCTGCCCGCCTCCGCACCAGTCCGCAGTTTCCGCGGTCTGTTTGAATTGTGAAATAACGCATCCATACCTACATTTTCCCTTCTCGTCTTCACTTTTTACTCATTTATAATATTATTGAAGCGTATTTATACTTTTTTTTTCCCCCGGCCAAACTCCTATCTCACAAAGGTATTTACCAGGAGCGGCAGTAAGCATCAGGCCAAGTCCAAAACCCCCAGCACGGAGGTATGCCATCCGCGGATAATACCTACTGCTCTTGAGCCCCCCCCCCCACAAGGATTTGACACATCTCAAAATTAAAGAATAATCCGAGACTAAGTAAAAAAAAAAAAGCTTGAAAGCTTGAAGAATGTGTTCAAAATGTGTTTTTGCCCAAAATTGTAAGTGACAATGGACCAGAATGGTCAGAGTCTGTAGGAGACAAACTCGTGAGAACAAACTTTATCTGTGAGACGGTCAGTTTTTAGAGAAAAACTTGGGTTACATGCCTTGAAATTTCGTAAGACGTTCGTTAAGACGTTAAAAATCTACGTGACTACACTCTATAGTTAAAGCATTATTGAGAATGGGGGGAAAAAAATATGACACCCGGCGGAATCGAACCAGGGACCACATAGATCATGACTCGGATCCGAACCGCTAAGCCAAGCAGGCAGACGAAGGTTTCGGGGGAAAATGGGGCTTTATAGAAGCAGTTTATGCACGACACACGGTTCCAACATTTGCCACCAGGCCGCAGCAAAAGCGAGTCAGTAAAAAAAATCCGTGCATCTCGGCAAAACGTAAATACCGATAGAAACCCTTTCATCTTTGCAGACATTCGCCGATGACTCCTGAGCTATCGGAGATTTATCGCAGAGATAGGAGTAAGGAGGGTTTCCATTGGAATGATACTACCCATAAGATCACACTTAATTGATCATCGAATAGATGGCATCACGCTACCATTGTTCATAATCAGCTTGCAGGCTGATTCCAAAGTTACTTTTCAAGATAAACATCGATTTGCTATTTTTTCCCTTTTTTCTTGTTGGGATATTTTTTTATTTCAAGGCATATTTCAGAAGAATGAGCACTTTGATTAAATGAATTTTTTACTTTTAAAGATGCATCTTTAAAAGAGAATAAAAACGCATCATTAAAAGAGAAAAATTGATTTTTCCTTACGACCGAGCAAAATTTTGCGGCATGGTTGATTTCACAATAGTTTTAACTAAATTTCATGGCTTCCCGCCGATTTTCACTGATTTTAACAAATTTGCATGGATTTTCCCTATTTCCGCTGGTTTTTGCTGTAGAAGGATCTGCCCACTCGAGTACACCCGAATTCAAACATCCCGCTTCGACAAAAACCTCCAGAAAAAATAACCATAGAACCCAGATTTCTATAGGGACCCTAACTGTGAGTTTATGACTGATGCTTTAAGAGGAGAACACCTTCAATATCAAAACTATGCAACTTCCGATGCACTCCATCTGGTCGTGTCTCCTTAAAGCACTGCGCACGCTCCTCAGATTACTCTCCTCCATTCAAATTCTCAAGTGTATTGGCTGCTGCAGGTCACACCTCCTCATGATTGAAGGATTTCTATCATGGGACTCAGGATCTGATATTTCTACAAGAGCAATCTCCGAACTATGTACTTCCGCCAGATTGAATTAACTATTTGTATTTTGCCGCGTAGAATAAATTTATGAATATGAGCGGTACTTACTTTCCTTAAAATAAGAGCACCATCCATACACATGGAAAGGGAACTGAAATGAAGTAACATTTCATCAGTGCGAAGATCTTGATTGATTACATCTTCTGCATAAGCATCTAGGATAGCAAGGCACACAAAGAGATGAAAGTAATCGATAAGATAATTTGACCAACAAGCTTCCCAAATCTGGAAAACTATCTCGTTTGGAAATTCCCTTTTGAAGCACCTGCAACAAATCAAAGGATCGAGGATTTAGGAAATCAACTGAGTTTTATTTTCACAAAAATTCTACAGATAAATGGATTTTAATGAAGCCCCTTCCTAATGTACTTACTTGATAGTGGAATTCATTCTATTTTCCTTATGAGTAGAATTTAGGAAATTTTTCAGCCGCGAATCTTGGCAAAATTTTTAAAATACAATTTCACATTCTAACCCTCATAGGAATACACGGCATGCAAAGGCGTACTGAGAGGTTTTGATACTTAGAGCAGGCCTTGAAAAGTATGCCCCACCCTCAAGGAGACTTACAAGAAGGATTTTTGACAAGATCTGAATTTGCTCCTCCCCCCCCCCCCTTTATACCGCTTTTTTCTACTTACCATATTTTTCTTTTTCTTTCTTACATAATTTCCTACTTTTTTACTAGCTTGAGAAGAAAAATAAATTTCAACTGCGGCATTTTATCTGAGGAATTTAAGATTGCAAATATACGAATGAGGCTAGACTTCGCTCTGAAAGAAGTCACGCATTAGAAAGGGGAGGGGGCACCATTCTCTGAGGAAAAGGAATACACAACTTCACGAGGATTCATCATTTTGAGTTAGAGACTCATTCATTAAGAGATAGACAAACCAATTGGGTACCAAAAACTTGGTACCAGTGTGGGCTGTAAGACTGTAGTCTTTTTTGCCGTTTGAAATACAATAAGTAGCTAGGAGATCATCAATGGCTTTATTAATTCCCTTTGAATCTCCTTAAGTAATGGAGAGATGAAAAGAAAAGAATCGTTTTTCTCCTTCTATTTTTTTCTCTCTTCTTACCCTTCTTTTCATCTTTTTCTTTTACCACACCCCATAAAATGATGCTCCATGAAGCCTTGATGCCTGGGGTGGGCCACCCTGCTCGGTTAGTATGCCACTGCAGTCATGAACCTCTGGGTTCAAATACACGAAATCGATCTTTTTCAGACTTTCCAGCAAAATCGTACTCATCGCGCAAAGTATTAGCCAATATCCTTGGAAATCCAGAAAAAAATTTTTGCAGAAAATCTGTAAAAGTTCGTGAAAGTAGCCATGAAATTGACGATTTGACAAAATTTGGCTTCCTCATTAAAAAATCTTACATAATTATCCTAGTAAAAATTGCGTCTCCTCTTCAAAATATTTTCATCCAGTCAAAGAACATATTCCTCTGAAGCAAGCCTCAAAATAAAAAAATATCTGAACATTGCCGCAAAAAGTAATACGTAGATGTGTAACTTGAAAAATTCAAAAAGTTCATTGGAAAATAACATCAAAATCAGCCTAAAGTAACTTGGAAATCATCAGCAAACATCGACATCAAATTTGGGAAAATATAACATCCAAATTTTTTAAGCTCTACTCATGGGAATCATGGGGTACAAAGGTGGGGACCTGAATAAGTTCTAAAAAATGGAATTTAAAGGTTGATTCTTCTAGAAATTTTAGCAAGAGTTGCAGTAATGATGAGAAAGTTTCTATGTTGCAGGGTAATGGAGAGTCTTAAGTTTTAAGGATATGATGTTATACGGTTTGCCATTAATTCAACCTTGTATACATACACCATGGGATATTACACAGCAATGAAATAAGTTCCACAATCAGCGGGATTGTTGAGGAGTAGCCATAAAAGGATGAATTAGTGGCGGACGATGATGTCATAATCTAAAAAGTTTAAATAGCTTTATCTCATGAATTACACACTTTAGAAACTATACCAACACCTTCATGTTTCTCGTAAAATTAGTCATTCATTAAATTTAATTTTTGAGATGTGTGCAACTGACCAATCAAAAAAGGTTAACTTGCTAAAAGAGACAAAGAGAGAAGTGAAGCAAGAATTTCTAGCAGGAAGGAATAGGTGGAAATAAGCACATTAAACTTATATTCACTCACAATAATATCCAGCGATGGCAAAATAATAATTCCATTGCATCAACATGCTCTTGAAGATGGTCATAGAATCGAGGAACCATGAGGCGAATTAATTCTCTGAGATAGCGCTAGGAAAAGAAAAACGTTTCATGGATGAATTAAGTAAAAATAAAGTTTTTCAAGGCAAAAAAAATCAAGGTGACTGCATGTTTAAATGGGCGTTTCAATGAATTCTCTAAATATGTGCCATGTATGTACTTTCTGTGATGTGTTTCAGATCAGCAGCTGTTTGTATTGATGAAAATACACAACTGTTTGATACTGACAAGTGCTTAAAACAGTTAAGTACACTCTCAGATGAGTGTTTATTTCTCCGCATAAAATTATAAAATTTAATGAAATTGGGTAAGAAGCAGTTTTTCCGGTAGCAGAATTCAATTCTAGCACCTATAGCTTAAAACTATAAACAATTTTGAAATCTGAAATAACTGCCAAACAGATGGAGATTGGCAGCCATATTGGATTTCAAAAATTCTTTAAGCATGATGACAGGATTGAATTCTGCTTCCTAAAAAAACCCTAACAAAACAAATTTTATCAAATTTTGTTGATTATATGCAGAGCAATGATTTTACTCGGTCTTGTTGCTACTGCTGAGAATGCTAGAATAGCGATTTTTGCGACTTTAAAATCTATAACTCAGAAACAAAAAATTGCCCCAACATGCTATTAAGACAATTTTGTGGCAAAATGCTAGAGATCAACAAATCTCAAAGAGATTTAAGTTTAAGCATAAATTTTCTCTGAAATTCATAAAAAAGTTTTGGGCCCGAAAATCAAAAACTGCAACTCTTTTCTCAAAAATTTGCTAAGCCAAGAAATGGTCAAGAGGAAGATAATTTTTTCCATGTTTTCTATTGCAGAACGCCTCTCAAAGGCTGTATTTGGTAGCGAGAGATTTAAGGTTGAAAAGTTCGACTTTTACTCCCTGTTCTCACTCTAGAAATTATGTTTAGAGAGCAAAATTTTGGGGACACATAACAAATGTCATACCTAATCAATACCAAAAGTTTCCTCAAAGTCCAATCGTCGGCAAAAAATGTAGTTTTAGAATAAAGGTTTTTGAAACCGAATTTGCTCTTAATTCAAACAAATTTCGAACACGAATTGAAATTTGGTTCAGATTTGTTGAATTACGGTTTTCAATTTGGTTTCAGGTTGGTGAGCATTACCGCTTACCCTTTGGCTTCAGTTCTGGATCATAATAAATCTGCTAGAAGTCGTTTCAGAAGTGTATAGGCGCACCTGGACCAATCATCTTTGGAATTTCCCAACTTTATTCCTCAAATTAAACCTTAAAAATGAATTACATCCTTGGCTTTTCATTGAGAAACAGTCTAAAATCAAACGGTAAAAGTCATTGGCAAATCTTGGTTAGATATGAAACAATGAAAATTCGCCAAAGATTATTGGTTAGCTGCGCCTATACTTCTGAAACAATCTCTGGTCAAACTTATTTGCTTCTCTACCAGGAACTGAGCCTCTCATGAGGGATTTTAATTTCCTTGCTCATCCCTTATCTCATTGGCTATTTTAATTTTTTCGAACGTACAAAAAGATTCATAACACTACAGAGTCTTACCAGATTTTTTTCCATATCTGCATCAGTTGGAGTGCAAACAAAGAGTCTTCGTTGCATTAATCCGCAAAAACACCAGAACGATTCACTTTCATCATTGATTTCTGCTAATAACGGAGCCAATAAATCCGACATTCCTTGCAGATATCCGAGAGATGAGTCATAAACAGCATAGTTCAAGAGAATGTTTGTCATCTTCTCTAAATTTGGATTGTCGTCTCCAGCGTAGAAGGGATTATGTCTATCGGTTCGAACCACGTCTTTCTCAATGACACATTGAACATTACGAATAAAATTTTCCTTGTTGATACCGTCTATCTGCGATCTTCGTCGTATGATTTCTTGGTATTCTAACTTTCTAATTTCGTTAATCCTTTCTCGTTCCGCAAAAGTGGAGTCATACGAATATTGGTGAAGTAAAAAGGGCCAAACAGTGCGTCTCAGATGCGCAGGCAATCCATTGAAGAATACCGATTTTCTAAGATAGTCGGGATCTTTAATATGACCGCGCTCATTCAGTAAATCTGACCATAGCTCGTTGGTTAATTTTGGCACTTTCCCTTCCTCCGGATGCTGATCATCATCATTGAGATCTGTATTGCAAATTGTAAAAAGGCAGTACGGAACGTCATCCAACTGGCAGTTATCTATTGGTTTCCTCTGCTTTAATTTATTCCAATCCTGCATACTTCTAGCTAATTGATCCAGCCCTCCCCGTTCGAAATACAAAATTTTGTACTGATTTTCCCGAGAAGCGATGACTAATTGACCTGAGGTGCGATCATCATGCTTGTAAATTATTTTTAAAGACCGCATTTTACCTGTAAAATTGAAGAAGGAAAGAAAAAAAAATTAAACAGTTAAATGTAATTGCAGATTTGCAAAAAATAAAAACCTACAATCAAATGGGATAAAAAATGAATGGTTTACTTACAAACTGTGAGAGGAAAATAGAAAACATGGGTAGATGAACTGTAGAAAATGAAGAGAGGGGAAAATAAAATTTTTCTTTCAAGAAACCCTCTTAGGAAGCTGGTTATTACACAGCATTGAGGGGAAGCAAACTTCAAAATTTTGCAGTCACACGCTTTCACATTTTTGGCAGCTTATTCTAGGGTAGTGACAAAGCTTTTAGCATAGTTTTGTGAAAATCAAATGATAATTACTGACACTTTTTGAGGGTAGAACGAGAGCGTCGCATACATACAAACAGCGACAAAAACAAGAGGTGCTAGCACTATGCAACAGCGCCTAAAAACTTAGCCGACAGATAGAAAGATTTTTGTTAAGGTGATTCTATAGCAAACTCCCAAAAATTTTAATCCGATAGATGGCGTTACTTGTCGCTGGCTCCGAAAATAGCCGTTTTTTGACGGTTTTCGGCTGATTTCTCTGAACAGACGAATAAGAGACGAAAAATCGGAATGTCAGCACCTGCTTAATTTTTTGCTTGATTTTTTGAGCCATAAACGGGCCAAATTGGTTCTAAAATAAAGGCGAAAGTATGCAAAGAAAAAATCACGTGTAATTAGGAGTTGTATCAGTAAAGATTACAGGTTTCTGTTTCACCTGTAATCTTTACTGATACAACTCCAAATTACACAGGCTTTTTTCTTTGCATACTTTCACCTTTATTTTAGAACCAATTTGGCCCATTTATGGCTCAAAAAATCAAGCAAAAAATTAAGCAGGTGCTGACATTCCGATTTTTCGTCTCTTATTCGTGTGTTCAGAGAAAACAGCCGAAAACCGTCAAAAAACGGCTCTTTTCGGAGCCAGCGACAAGTGACGCCATCTATCGGATTAAAATTTTCGGGAGTTTGCCATAGAATCACCTTAACTCACTTTCTAACCTCATCGAAAAACATAAGAACTTTTTATGGCTGTCAATTGGCTTTGGCTTTTGAATACATACTTGGATTAAATATGCACAAAGCACAATAAAGTTAGAGGATTAAGTTTTGCAAGAACGTCAATTGAGGCAAAGACCAGCATTGAAGAAGCTAAAGAGCGAATACATTAACTTACCCAAATCCACAGAAAATTCCTGGCAACTTCTTTGCATTAGGCGAATAGTTGCTGGAGATGCAGAATTGCTTTCATTTAAGTACTTGGTCTTTCTTCTGTTTAAGTATTCTGATGAATAAGTCCACATTGGTGCACTAGAGTCATGACTATTGGAATCGCTACACTCAGAGGATGTTTTCATAGTGTCTCTTTCTTTCTTGGCGAGATCTTTGTAAATGGATTCAAGATTAACATCGTTAGAGTAATTAATTTCACCTGAAGAGGTGCTCAAAAGGCTTAGTTCAGATGGTGAGCTGGGTACATTACTTTTATTGCTGTTTAGGTCAATTTCAAGAAGATCATTTTTTTCAGAGGAAAGTCTAGCCTCTTGTTTGATTGCTGAGCATTTGATATTTTTCTCAATGACACAAACACACTCTTCCGAAATAGAATCTGTTGAAAAAGATTCATTAGACTTCTTAAAGACTTCTGACATACGACAAAGTAATTCATTATGAAGTTTTGATTCACCTCCATATATTTTATTGTTGAAGGAACGCGATTCAAGAAGGAATGCTTCAGCAATGTCTTCATCGATAATATAAGAGGCTTTGATGCTATCAGCCACTTTTCCACTTTCAGGCTCAGTTACTGGCTTATCTGACACTTCTAGAATTTCAGTTTTTACCTGGGTTTTCAGATCTAACTCTTCAAGATGGAAACTTAGATTATGGTCGATTGAACCAGTTAGAAAATCAAAACCATTGCTTTCAGTTGGACCTGATTTTGCCACCTGATTGGCACAAATTACATTGTGAGTGTTCACATCATGGCTTTCACTGGCCGAAGTGAAATTTGGAATTCTTATATCATAACTGTTATGCTCATTACCATCACAGTTGTCTAACCTCTCCACAGTGACTTCACAAACATCATCAGTAGGCATTGAGATTTGGCAATTGTACTTATCCTTCGTAAAGGTACAACTAGCCATTTGCGGTTCTAACGTATTATGCTTATCCTTAATATAGGTACAACTAGCCATTTGCGGTTCTAATGTATCATGCTTATCCTTAGTATAGGTAAAACAACCCATTTGTGGCACTATTCTTCCAATTTCCGCTTCCGATTGCGTTTCCAATGTGTTATACTTATCCTTCGTAAAGGTACAACTAGCCATTTGCGGTTCTAATGTATCATGCTTATCCTTAGTATAGGTAAAACAACCCATTTGTGGCACTATTCTTCCAATTTCCGCTTCCGATTGCGTTTCCAATGTGTTATACTTATCCTTCGTAAAGGTACAACTAGCCATTTGCGGTTCTAACGTATTATGCTTATCCTTAGTATAGGTACAACTAGCCATTTGCGGTTCTAATGTATCATGCTTATCCTCAGTATAGGTAAAACAACCCATTTGCGGTACTATTCTTCCAATTTCCGCTTCCGATTGCGTTTCCAATGTGTTATACTTATCCTTCGTAAAGGTACAACTAGCCATTTGCGGTTCTAACGTATTATGCTTATCCTTAGTATAGGTACAACTAGCCATTTGCGGTTCTAATGTATCATGCTTATCCTCAGTATAGGTAAAACAACCCATTTGCGGTACTATTCTTCCAATCTGCGCTTCCGATTGTAATTTGTAGCCGTGAATTTTTGAGGGACTTACAAGTCCTTCTCTAAGATCTGTGTGGAGGGAATTAGACAAGGATGATGCTTGGCTATCAAAGGATGTGGTGCTTTGAAAAGAATTTCTTCGATCGTGATTTGTCAAAGAAATTGAAGTGGGATCATGCCGTAAGCTCCTGATAATTTCGTTTGATTCGCACCTAATAAACAAAAGGGGGAAAACAACAATTAAAATCGTGAGATTTAAGATTAAAAAAAACTGAGCATACTTACCCACATGCAATTCTGGAGGAGTCAAAGTTTTTTTCAGCCCTTATTATCGACTTGCAATGAAATACATTTGACTAAGAATAAATTATACTAGAAAATAGGACATTGTATGCTCTTTAAGATTGGAAGGATAACGTTTCTTGATTTAGAATGACAATTTAGGAGAAAATACATTTGAGGAGTGAAACTGTAAGAACACCCTATTTCTTTATAGTACGTATTAAGTACAACAGCTTAGGTTGCATTGAGCTACCATCCCTTCCATCCCAACGGGTCTGTCTCGTACTATTGCCACAACAATAAAGAACCTTGATTTTTACGTAAAATTTGGCAAAAATAACGATGCGCACGTTCAGTAACCACTCATTAACTCAAGAGATCACTTCAACTTCAAACATTCCACGCGAGACTAAACTTTATTAGCACTGTATACTACTACAGAGACGGAACTACCGTGTACACGTAAACAGTATCATAACTACAAAATGACGGAATTTCCTCCTAAATAGATGAAATATTGCATACATTTGCAATATGGTCTTCTCTGGCTTATCAAAGTCAACCATTACAAAATAATACAAGAATTGTATGCATCTAAACGAAACATTCAAATGGATTCATGAGTGGATTTTGAAAGTATTTAATGTGCGCATCATCATTTTTGCCGAATTTTATGTTTGAATCAATGTGTCATATTGCTGCAGCAAAGGTATGCAACAAACCCATTCATGCTAGCAACTAGGATTTTGAAGGTAAAAAGTAGGAGAGTTTAGTTTGAGTTCTGCATTTTTACCTCTTGTGCGTCGAACGTTTCTCAACAGATGATGGACTGTTGCGGAGAGTATCATTAGGAATCCATGTCAAAATGTAAGTTGCATCTGTTGAACTACAGTTAGGATCAAAGGGTTTACCGATATGTTGGCATTTGATAGTCAAGTATCCAGGATGGTGAATGATTTCTGTTTCTTGACGTAAGATTGTGGGTGGATGGACACAGACATTATTTTTACCTGTTGACAATTACAGATAAAATCAGTTAGCAATATACAAACACACAGTCCTCCTAATTTTAGAGGTGAAGGGGAAGAGGGGAATAATTTTCAGTCAAATGCTCATTAGTGCAAGCTTCTACCATATTAAATCCCGCGTACGCCACTGCCCACGAGCCACAGCAGGCGTGTAAGGAGCAACAACCTCATTCAAAACAATGTGAAAGGCAGAGACTTGTCTGCCGTTTTGAGACACTTCGAAGAGAGACTGAAAAAATGTTTCCTTTTTCTTTTGTTATGGCAGTTTCAATTCTGACTGTAACATTCTAATAATTAGGCCTGCTATTTCGAACCTTGGTTTGCCCAAACTAATAGTTTGACTCAACCCCAAGGCAATCCGGTAGGCAGCCAAACTACTGGTTAAAGGATGAGAATAAAGGAGGCGCGACCTTTAACCAGTAGATAACCAGAGCTCTTAAAACGCAACTCCTATTATACCTGAGGTTAGAGCTCTAACCACTGCCAAACTATCACTTAAACCAGAGGTCGTAATACCGGGCCTAAGCTATGACTTATGAATCATACTTTGTCTCCGGTTTTTTACACGCGTTTTCACAATTTTTATTAAGTTTATTAATAAACTAAATTTTTCCAGTGTTAAGTTTCTTACACAAATGTTTAGAATCTATGTACATCAGTGCATCTGGGTTTAGATATTCGAACGGGGAAAAAAACGAGAAAAAACAGAGGGGAATAGTAATTTTGAGGTTCTTTGCTCATTAAAAATTGTCAAAAATTGCATCTAAAAGCCTTCAAATTTTCAACTTTTCTGGGGGAGGGCCCACAACCAATGCCTTCAATTCAAATGTATGGTATTTTCAAGTGTAGGTATTGGAATGTTCTTTAAAGAAAAAGAAAGAAAAGTAACCGACAGGGTAGATTATGAAACAAGGCATTCTATAAGTTTTAAGGGGGTTTCATTTAAAAAAAAAAAAAAAAGTAGAAACAAGGACAGTTAACAGTAAGTTATAAAACGGACGCATTCATGACGTGGACGTGCTCGACGCAAGTCCAGTTTTTGAACCAGAATGCAGCAGAACACAATATTTACAATTTTTTATGTATCACCCTTCGTGGTCTCTTTCATTTCATCCTATCCAGTCTTAGTTTTTTTGCCAACCCCCTGAGGCTCTACAGACCACAGATTGAGAGCCGCCGCCGCCTTATGTGATACTATCCTGCAGGTGTTCTCACATAGACAAAAACTGGGAACCATCTGTTTTTGCATCATTGGAATGCTGAACAAACCGCACCGACTAAGAATAACTTATTCCATCATGTTCCAAGCATGAAAAATTTGACTGTGAAATGAAGCTTGCTACCTTTAAAGCTCTTTCCAGATTAAGGATGTAGGTACTAATTCAGTTTCATGCAGCTTGTCGCAGAAAAGATCAGACTTGAAAGTTCGATGGCTTTCAAGAAAACATCAGCTTCATACCGCAAGTCGCGCAACCTGATTGGTCAGGAGCAGGATGCAGCTGACATTTTCATTCAAACTGTACAGTTGTCAAGTCTAATCATTCTTGGGACAGCCTATAGCAAGGACCGTTGCGACAAGATGTCATCTCAAATTAGTTAGCTTCTGACAGTTTTCAGTGCTTGCGCATAATGGACACATCAGCACCTATGCACATCAAATTCACTGCGCAGATATGCAATGACTGCAAAAACATTGAAAATGGTCAGACACCAACTAACTTGAAACAACCTCTTTGCTCGCAATTAAAAACTCTTGATCAATAAAACTTTTTAAGTACATAATTAAAGAAACTATGGAGCAATAAAACCAGGGGAGAATACTTACAGTAGATAATTTCTCCTTCTTCTAAATTAGTCGTGGATTTATCGTGCTGTATATTTGAAACCCAATCGGTGGCTGCCTTCTTGGCCTTCTTGAATTGGTCGAAGAGATATAATGACATTTTGAAAGAATTGGGGATTATCAAAGAAGATTATCATCCATTTGCCGCAGATGACTGACATTAATTGGAAACCAGGAGGTATGTAAGAGCACTAATTCATGGCTGGATGCTTGAAAAGTGAACAAGACCTTAACTTTCACGTCATTACTACACGATTTTCAGACTAGATAGGTTTTTTTACTTTTTACAGGGGCAAAATTCGACGGCAAGGTACCTAAAGGATATATGAACACAAAACACAGCTCAAAGTTCATTGTATAAAAACAACTTGAAATCAAAGTATTTCAAGCAAATTATCCCACAGTTAGAAAATCAAGAAAAAATATAGGTACACGGTGGCTAATAGCTAGTGTGAGCAAAATTATGGTAAAATTCGTCAAATTCAAATGAAGACTCCAAACAAAACAAATACAGCTGTTCAAATAAACAACAAAAAAATAATCACTGCACTCAGAGTGATAACGTGCTGCAATGTTGCCTGTTCCCGTTGCCATAGAATAAAGATTACTTCGTAATAGAAGCGTCACTTCCATAAGGCTCTGTATAAACTCCTTTCGTTGACCTTGAAATAAGCCAGCCACCGCGCGATTCAAAATGATAAGCCAGCCACCGCGCGATTCGAAATAAGCCAGCCACTTGCAATTCAAAAAAAGCCAGCCAACCTAGAGTTCCTATGCATGAATATTCAATGAACTATATATTTAATATATTATATTTAGTATTTAATATCCCCTATATATTCAATATACAGGGACTGTAAGCCAGCCACGGCGCGATTCAAAATAAGCCAGCCACCCTAGAGTCCTTGTATAAATGTGTACGTGTACATAATATATTATATTTAATAATTTATTTAATTTTAAATATCCCCTGCATATTTATTAATATACACAGGGACTCTAAGCCAGCCGACGACCGATCTAAAATAAGCCAGCCACCGCACGATTTCAAATAAGCCAGCCACCGCGAAATTTAAAATAAGCCAATCGCAGCGCTGATGGGTGGTGGATGATGTTGTTGTTGAATGAAAAGGTTACAGAATTTGAAACGTCCTTCCAAACATAATCTTTTCGAGTTCGTTCAAGGTCAACGAGTTCTGATAGAAGATTCGGCGACAGTGTCGCTTCTATTACATCTTTATTCTATGCCGTTGCCCTAGTCCGCGGGTACACGCGGGTCCGCCACTCCGCCACGATAAAGTCTATATATGTCGTACTCTACTATAGTGTCTATAGTAGTGGTAGTAGAGTAGTGTTGCTGTGTTGTAGTGAGTTGGTTGTGACTAGTGAGAGATTGAATGATAAAAAGTATTTTTTGATGATAAAATATGTCTCTGATAACAAGTGATAGTGATAAAGGCTCACAAGACAAATGGTCCTATGTCATATACTTTAAAATTATGCTCTCAGAGAGCGTTGCCGCTAGGGCAAATTTTCAAAACAGACCGTTTTGATGTTGACGTCACAGATCTCACGTAAGTACATCACTTACATTATTACATAACTAGTTTTGAATCGTTTCTTTTCTTATCATCATTCAACATTTAGAACTTTGATGTTATCTGCCATCATTATTGGCTTCTCACCTAGACGTGTTACTGGTTGCTAATAATCTTTTTCACCTTTAGCTTTAGTTGCCGTTATCAATTCGTTTCGTTTTACCCCTTTCTCTCAATGTCTGTCCAGTAAGTCCCTATCTACATTAAGTATGATAAAAACTACCAGTGTAATTTTTGTTGGAGGAATGAGGAACATTGAGGCTGTGATATCTATCTGCATGTTACTGCCGCCTTTGTGGTAAGTTTTACCTTGGTTCTTTCTCCTTAATTGTAAGTAAGTGTCCTAACCACAAAGGTAACACCTGTAACCATGAGATTCTGAGTAGGTATCTGGTTACTAAGAGAAGTTTGACTGATTGGGAGCATTCTAGTATTCACCATTGGTGCGTTTTTTTATTCTCTAAAATTTGCACTGGTGCGATAACTTGAAGCTTTTGGAGCTGCACTGAGGCTACTGGTGCAGCACCGGAAGCTATGGAGCTTCGCACCATTCTAAATAATAGAAAAACACATCGGAGCTCTGGGTGGCACAGCCCGCCAATTTGTTTGCAATCAAATCATATCTTCTTGGTTAAACATAGGTACCATTAGTCCATAGTTGAACATTGTGTCGATCAGTCCCACTTACAATCTCTGTTTTATTAGGCTGTCAGTTTAGATTTTCCCTCCTTTTCAGAAGCTCCAGCTCCGGTGCTCTGGAGCTTGCACCGGAGCAGCTCCAGGCGCATCGCACCGCTTCTAAAAAAACACTTTGGTGCGCTCTGGTGCTGGAGCACCGGAATAAAAAAACCGTTCAGTGCAGTGGAGCTGAACCGGTGAATAAAGGAATGCAACACTTAGTACTGTGCTGATACACACTGGTGCTGCACCACTTTGTTCTCTTATTTTATGCTTTTATTTCTTATTCATCTCCGCTATTTATCCACATAATCTATATCCTGATGATTTTAATTCAAATTCTTCTCTGGTGCACCCTAGAGTCTCAGTAAGTGTATGACTTGAGTCTCGCCATATGGGGTGTAGATTCTGATTGGCTACTGGATTTTTGGCTGTCACAGAGCTCAAGGAGGCTTTTTGTGCTTTTCTCCATAACAAGACCGTTGGAACACGGCTCCAAGGAGGCGTAAACGCCTACTCGGCGAACCCAACCAATTAAGAGTGGACGCCTCCTTTGCCTCCTTCTTCACGTGGCGAGACTCTTTAGTATACAGGGTCTCTAGTGCACCCTTACGTGGGGAGGTTTTAGAACCCTTAGAAAATTTATCAGAAGTTGACGATGATGTCATGATAAAGCTGATGAATTTCCAGGACACTTCCCCCGATTTCCTCCTCAGATTTTAGGGGCCTCTTGAAAGTTTGAGCTTCAACAATATTTTTACCCTTGCAGGATTGAGCCCACTTGATGCTATTTTGCCTCCGGCTTTGTAAACAGTTGATTGGAGCCTCCGCAGTGCTACGGCAGGTCGGCAGGGGCCTCATGGAAGTTTAGCCCCTGCGCTTAAAATTTATCTTCAAGTTTCGGGAGGTTTCCCAATAATTTAAAGAATAAAAATTGCCGAGACTAAGGGTTTTGTTCACAAAAATATGACTGATATCTGTGCATTAACATTTCGTGAGTTGTCTAAGATAAGCTGAGTATTCCAAATTCTTTGGAGGAGGACCCCTGAAACTTTTTTCCTGCTGGAGGTGTCCCCTTAGACGCTCCCTCTTTTTAAGTTTTACCCTAAGCTTGCTGAAAAATGTCATAAGTATCCTCACACAGGTAGGAAGGGGGTGGCTCCATTAATGATTTCGAGGGAGGGCCCCGAAATCGTTGTCTGCGCCACTGCATTTGTTAATCTCTTAGATCTCTGCAAGGCGAGAAATAAGTACAACCTTTCCTAAATTTAGACAATTTATATTTTTCTCAAGTAGAAAATCTTAAGTATCAAGAAAAAAGCCAATGCCGCTAGAAATTTTGCAGTTTGCAGCTGAATCGTTCGGACTTCCTCGGTTAATATGAAATTTCACAAGCGCTGATTTTTGGGCACCCTGCTTTCTCTCTCTCTCTTTGTATAGTTAGAAATGAGAAGAAATTCAAGAAAATTGTAATTGTGTCAATAACTTTAATTCTGAACATAAGTAGTTTTAATCTGATCTTAATTGCTAAGTTCATTATAATTGTCTCCAATCGGAAAAGTTGAGGTGGTGCATTTTCTATTGGTTCTTTTCAGTAGTCATCGTAAAGTGATGATGAACCTGAAGGCTTTTGGCTTTCTGGTTTAATTTACTATTTACATCAAATATACACTTTAATTATTGGTACATTATCGGTACAATTGAGGAGTTCTTCGGTAAAAGGGTGGATACGCGTATCCGCCCTTTTTGCGGAGATCACGTTACGGGAATCTTTAAGCCTTAAGCTACCAGAATATATATAGTGTGTGATGTTTCTAACGTTTCTCATAAAAATAACAAGTAATATTGGCCGAAAATCACGTATTATCGGAAAAATTTCAATTGCAGACTCGGGTCTGATGATTTTTTGTTTGTTTTTTTCCTTTCTCTCCCTTTTTGTAAAGCATTTGAAAACAGGGAAAAAGCATACAAAATATTTGTTTGGAGTTTAGCGGAAGTTATCCTTATTGTAAATACATCTGGCAACACTATTGTAGTTATGCACAAATTAAGTCAATATTGCACCGATTGCATCAATGATATGCCGCGCACTGCGAACGCATGGTTATCAGAAGATGTGGCGGAACAACATAAGTAACATCAAGCTTCAAATCTTATTCAAACTCTGCTTTAAATGCAAAAAAAAATTGCTATAAGTCTGAAAAAAATTGATCAAAAAATTGATCACCGGTATTAAAGGGCGGATAAGTTGTTTTTTGAAAAATGCAATTGTAAAAAAACCCTAAGTGCTAGAGGTTTGCGTTTTTTTGCATTTTATTCCTAATGGTTTGATCTGTCTATAAAACTTTAGTTATTGACAAAATTCCACAAACTTTTGAAACTACAGGCTTTTTTAATAAAGAAACACGTTTTTCTCACAACTATAATTTTGCTTATCCGCCCATTTACCGAAGAACTCCTCAATTATCGGTAAATAATTATTGGACCTTGCATTTGAAGTTTATCTGCGGTATTTACCCTGTGACTTATCTTGCCTTGTTTTGTCATTAATTTGATTCACCTCTTAGAAGTAGACAGAACATCTTACTTTTTTTCACTACTTTGAGACAAAATAGTTAAGCACCGTGAATGTAGCATCAAGGTCCGTTAACTCCAGCAGGTTAGTCTAGTAAGCGGTCCATCCCAACGTCGCCCTGTTACGGTAGTCCTTCCCCATTGTATCCCGCCTAACAACTGTAGATTCTGCTAAGGTCCCTTCACTAGGGACCTTAGATTCTGCTGTGTGAACAATGAACTAGGTGCCCACAAACCCACATGCTTGGACGCAAGACCAAAGATGGAAAAAAGCAGTAAGACAATGACCATTTCGGGGAAACACGTGGAACAAAACGTGTGTGTTCTACTTACTTGCAACCGTACTGACCTAGTATTAATAGATCATTAGTGGCATCATGAGGAGGCACTTTGGATTATATATTCATGAATGGAGCGTTTTGTTTATTCATCGAAGGAGCAATGATGCAGCTCCAATGTAAAGCAAATGAAGCAATGAGAAGCAAAGTAGCTCCGGCGTGGCGTCAATCTATTGTTCAGAGCTCCAAAGTCTGAATTCAAAGCTGTAAACAAACGTTCAGTGCTGCACCGTAGCTACCTTTACCTCTCATTTCTTAGCGTATTGTTAGTTCCATTTACTTTACATTAAAGCTGCATTGGTGCTCCTCCAATAAATAAAAAAAAAAAAAACGGCACCAGAAATGAGCTATCTCAGCAATAGGAATCCGATTTCATCATTAGCATTGCTTCTTTTGCAAAAAAATGGAATGAAGGGAGTGAGTTACAAAAATAATGTGATTTCTTAGGTACCCAGGTCCTAGGGCTAGGTCTACCTACCACAAATCCCTACTTAATTTAAAAATATTTTTTTTAATTTTTTTTCTTTCTCTCTTCTTTATTATTCACTCTAATTAATTTTTTTTTTGCTCTCGCTGCAACCTTGAAGAATTATCCTTATATTAATATTAGTTCTTCAAAGAACCAAGTCATCAAACGATGTTTGCAGTCTTCCAGGAGCTGATTCCGTTCTCAGCGGAAAGTCTCCAAAATTAAGGGCTTCTCCTGACCATTCACAATGACCAGGGTAGGTTTCTAGGCGATCGAATGCTAACAATGATTTAATTTCATTTTCATCGTCGAAACCCCCATCAGATTTTTCTTCAAATACAAACGGTGATTTGCTTCGCTGCCTGATATCAGCTTCTATTGCGTGCGGGTTGAATTCAGGAACTGGTATCTGTTGATCAGGTCTATCGGGTATTTGATAAAATGAGTTGACTTTTTTTTCTCCGGAGGAATGCAGTGAATTCTCGAGAGATTTTATGAAATTATGCTGAGAGTTCTTGAGTGTTTCATTCTCTGAGTCTGCTGCTTCATCAACTGTTGGTAGCCAAAGAGATGGGTCTCGCACTTTATGATGCAGTGATCTCAGGTGTTGTGATTTGCTGCGTAGTTTCCGAATAAAATCATAGGGTTTCTTATCACAATCCTCTTCTTTTCTCTCGCTTGGTTCAAAGGCTCGCAGTACTGTATGTTGTTCACCCATAGGAATATCTAGACTCAAAAGCTGTGAAATATCTTGTACCTCAAATTGTAATGTGGATTGTTGCCTGGTCAAGTCAACCGAGCGTACCTCTGCAACATGCAAAGGAACATGTTTTTCTGAGCTTGACTTTGCTGCAAGGGATGTTTTTTCATTCAATTTACAGAATTTTCTTTCGCTTCTCACTGGTCTTTCTGCTTGATCAATCCCATCCTCTCTCATTAAGATTTTATTCGTCAAAGATCTTATCGATAGATTTGGCTTTGAATGGATTTGCGTCCTTGTTTGATTTATTTGTTCTGGTATTTTAATTGGTTCAATCTCTTCACTACAAGATGAAGACTCGCTTCCAGAATTTTCGGAACTATTTCTGTCTGAAACTGAAGTTTTTGATGAGTTATACTCTTCATCCAAATAGTCTCTTTTTACAAGTGGAGACAAATGATTGTTGCAAGCACAAAAACTCGCTTCATCAGTGTGTTTAGGGATCTCGCATGTGCAAAACTTGACCTCATCATTAGTATTTCGAAAGATTGGAGAGTAAGACTTGCTCATTATTAAATGTGTGGGCACTTCTTTTGGAGATAGATTTCCAGCATCTCCATCAGATAAATTTGAAGGCCTTAGTTGTCCGTAAAAATTATCGTTTGTTATATCAGTTTGTCTGCAAATTATTGAATATTTCGTTCGATTGTTTTGTCCACTCTTCGACGAAGTGGCAAGCGTCTGAAGATTCCAGTTAAAATCTGCTGCTTCAGACGGGCTTCTTAATTTTTCATCCAGATCACAAATTTCATAGTTATCACAATGACAAGACATTTCAGTCTCTGAACAGTTTTCAGCATCGGTGTTTAAATTTGTGTTAAATGACTCTTCATATTCCGAACATATTCTGTCATCAATGTCTATCACTTGTCTTAAAATAATCTCGTGGTTGCATTCAAGCCCCTGATGTTGGTCACCTTTGAAAGTAGGAGAAATCAGAGATTCACTCTCCAAATTGAAAAAGTTTTTGGCGAAAACAGCATTGTCGCAAATATAAGCAGAACTTTTTACTTCTGAATTTAGCGGTTCATCTTTTTCACATTGTTTATTCTTTATATAAAAGTGGCAATTCACATTATTTTTATCGTAACTTTCTAACTTTTCCGTCAGTAATTTGATGTTTCGAACATTATTGGACAAAATACTTCTTATTTTACGTTTAAAATGCACTCTTTTAATGACACTGTGTGAATTTTTCTTAAATTTTAGTTTTTTTACAAAGTAGTATATGTTGTCATTCAAAATCTCTATAGTTTTTTCTTGTTTTTCAATCACATTTTGCAAGAAAGACTTTTCCTTAGAGCGTTCATTGCTTGTAGCTTCGAGCAGTCGGTTCAAATGTTTAATTTTCAACTGTAAATTTGCGTTTTCTATGAGGAGTCTGCTATGCTGATTGTTTAGCTAGAATCAAAAGAGAATGAATACAAGCTATGATTAATGAGATCAGTCGATGGAAAAACTGCTAGAGGGAGCATTTTCATGAGAGCAGAGGTCAGAATGGGGTTTTTGTAAGGGTCTGAAACTTTGTTTTTTGTTTTTTGTTTTTTTTCAAAGAAAATGGAAGGACTTGATGAGCTGAGAATAAAGGTGCCTATGGTTTTTTTCGAAGTGTCCTAACGGAAATACCCTTGTGTTCAGTTGCAAAAATTGTGTGTGTTGAGATGTCACAGCTTGGAATTCCTATTTAAAACAACGTATTTAAGGAAAAAATTGAATCTCTGGAACTATGAAACCAAGTTAGAAACCAACGACATCCTTGTTTTCAGCTCACTGAGTACTTTCATTTGCTCACTAAAAATGACCAAGTTCATGTCCCACTACGGAACGAACAAATCGATCGGTCATGTTTTAACTCCCAATAAGTTTCTTTTTCCAACCTTCATTTTCAAAGATATATTTGGCAATTTGCTTTTTGTACTAACCATTACAAAACAGAAAAATTCCTACAAATAAATGGACAAAATAAACTGGCATTTGAATCATTTATTGGTAGAGCGGCTTTAGTCCATTTTTTTCTCTAATTTTTACTTTCCTTCTGCATGCTTCAAAATAAAAAAATACCCTTGTCTACAAATAAATACAATTTCTTTCTGGTAGAAAAATACCCTCGTCTACAATTAAATAAAATTGCTCTCTGGTAGAAGTATTCACGTCTAAAAATGCAAATTTTACGGGAACAGCAAAAAACTGTTCTTTCTGACAACGGAAATTACCAAAAATTACAAAGTCCAAGGTACTTACTTACTCATTTACATGGGTAAAATTTCTGGACTAAAGCCCTTTTTGCTACAATAGTTGTAACTACAGAAAAGGACTATAAAAAAAAAAAAAAAAAAAAAAAAAAAAAAAAAAAAAAAATATGGATGCAAGCCCCTCTACTATAAAGTGATTCGAATGCCAGTTTATTTTGTTCATTTATTTGTAGGCGAGGGAATTTTGGAATTTTTCCGTTTCGTAACAGTTAGTTTAAGACGCTAATTGTCTTAATCTTGGAAAATGAAAAGTTGGAAAAAGGAACTAGTAGGGAGTTAATATGACAGATCGCCAGTGTAAAATTTTTTTGTTCGGTAGTGGGACTTGAACTTGGGTAGCATAAATGAAAGTGTGGATGCGAGCCCACTGTGCCACTATGACCAATACAGAAGCCAAGCTTAATTCTTGCATTTTAAACACTGCAAACTTTTGAAAGCTTTTTTGAGCTTTCAAAGGCCCATTTGCTACAAGTGATAGCAAGGTGTTGATAAGCATCCTTTATGTGAAGGATATTGGAGAAGGCCAGTGTCCTCACCTTGTCAGTAACTGATTTTTCAGTTTGTATTAATGCTGATGAACTCTGCCTTATATCTGTTAGCCATCAATTATACCTATCTCCAGCTTAATTTTAAGTTATCAAATTAATTTATTTATCTCAGTATTAGGTGTAAGCCATGAGTCAAAACAGAAGAATGAGTAATTTATCTCTTGAGTATCCGCATCAAACTTTCTCTCAGAGTTTCAAAAATAACGGATCAATATTGTATTGTAAAATTCATGAAAAACTATTGGGCACTAATCTTACTCATAATTATACTTGGACACTACCTGAATCTAAGGAGTGATTTACCTCTATAAATGGCTTATAAGAATGTATATTCTGGTAATTGTCTAATTTCTCTGTCAGTAAGGTATCAAAATTACTTTTTGCTTCATCAAAGGTTGTTGTTAAACTTCTTATTGCCTGAAAAAATAAAATAGAACTAAGATTAAACATGTTACTACATTTTAGATTTTCCAATGAAATCGTTGTGATTGGTGCAAGAAGAGGCAATCACAGGTATTTATTTAAATAAATACCTGTGATAGTTGTGTGATTTCCATGCGATTTGCTGATTTAAAAATGAGAATTTTTACTCCTTTTAAAAAGTTATCATAAGAAAATTTTGAGCTAGCTATGGATAGTTTGTTTGTATCAAATATTTCTTATTTGATTACGTGATCAGCTGAGACGTCATCTTGAATTTGCTGTGCAACAAGTGTCTTAAGTGGAAAGACACAGGATTGAATACTGAATAGCTTAAATTTAGGAGTAGGTTTTAGTAATTTTGAGTGTGTGCAATGTTAGTTTTGCATAATTTTATGTCAGGATCATAGATCAAAATTTCTGTAGCAAAAAATTGTCACTGACATTTTGACATTTAGTGTAAGTCATCACCAAAAGTGTCGTACCTGGTCTGATTCCTCTTGTAACAGAATCAATTTAGCTCTGTACTGATTTTTCAGGCATTGTGTCCTCAGAAATGTTTGACATATTTTACATGAATTCTGGAGCTGAACACATTGCCATTCTTCAGGATCACTGATCATCTACAATGAAAAAATAATGTCAGGTTATTAAAAATGAGATGCCCAGTTTATTCAGGTTAAATTAAGTGTTCAGTGTTTGTAACATTCTTACGTCGTCATAAATAAATAAATAAATAAATAAATAAATAAATAAATAAATAAATAAATAAATAAATAAATAAATAATGAACTCACTGATCCGGGCTGCCATATTTTCTTCTCCCTTTCAATTTTCATAAATTTTGTTCACTGTCACCGCAAAATGTACACAACCTTTTTAACTTCTTCTCGCTCAACACATTGGTAGCCCCCCTTAGCAAGTTTGGATTAACAAACAAGCTTTCTCAGGCCATCTCAGGGTGACAAATACCTGGTGGTAACATTTTTATTTTTAATCCGAGTCAAGTCTTGATTTTTTTGAAGAATAGAAAGAAAAATTCTCTGTGGTCCTGTTCTTTATCAGTTAAGATTAATTTAATTAGATTTGAAAGTGAAATCACTTATTTAAGCCATGTGATCTTTGTTTCAGGTTGTTTAGCTTGTCTGACTTGTAACAGGGCAAATAAAGCAGAAAGTGAACTCTGGATAACTTTTAAAATGGTAAGTATTTTTATATCCTCACCCAAAAAGACCACTCATTTAAATCTGAGGGAAAAGAATATTTTCAAAGGCCTACAATTTTTTCAGGAATTCAAGATTCAAGTCCTTAGTAGAATCAAAGCTAAAATTAAGAGGGTGGATTTTAAAGTAAGTTCACCTATTTTTTTTCTCGGAAACTATCGATGCTAGAATGAAAACAAACCCAGTGTTGAAACTTACGTACTTTCAGCTTTCTGATGAGTTATAGTTTTTCAAATTTGGCCAAAGCGTTGCGGGCGTGAATTTTCCACACCCGTCAACGTTCTCACCTTTTCACGCGCTACAGAAGCTCGCGCGGAGACTGCAAGTTTTGGCAGGCGATGCGCTTATATCGAGATCAGATATCTCAATAACACCTGAGTATCCTGAGTGCATGTTGTCTACAGAATATACTACTATTCTACTGATAAAATGATCCAATTTGTATTGATCATCAAACTTTCGGTCAGTACTGAAAGTGCAATCATCATGGAGTGAAGCTGGATCAACAACTTGCGTCAAAACCTGGTTCAGGAGTATGGGGATAGAATTTTACGACGGCTGTATACAGAAATTGTTGCACCGGTATGATAAAAGCAAGAATCTGGTGGTTGACTACACCAAAAAGTGAGGTGAGATGCCTCATAACAATTTTCTAACTTGTTTCAATAAAATAATAGCTCTATTTTACTTTTTCAAAGTCTTAAACTCATGTTTTCTGTGTAGCTCCGCAGCGCATGAAAAGGTGGGCATGTTTGAAGAAGAGACGGGTGTGGAAAATCCACAATATCTCCGCAACGTGTTGGCTAAATTTGAAAAACTATAGCTCGTTAGAAAGCTGAGAGTACGTACGTTTACACGTTGGGGTTTTTTTTTTTTTCTTTTTTTTTTTCTAACATTGATAGTTTTTGAGAAAAAAAAAGGTAAACTTACTTTGAAATCCACCCTTGTATAGTTCCCAGTAACGACTTCTACCTTCTCTCTTAAATTATGACAAAGAAGAACTTTTAAGATAAAGCATTTAAAGAATCCAAGCAAATAAGAGAAAGAGTTAAGTTTCTTGCTCCATAAATCTAGATTGTTCTTTTTTATTGAAGGGGGCTCGCTACAACATAATTTGGAAAACTGAATGTCACTCAATTTTTCAAGAGATTTTCAACAGTCATGCTGCAAATTGTTTCTTACAATTACTTTTTGTCAAAATCATCATTTTTTGCACTTTTTAGGTTTTATTTATTTTCCTGGACTGAGAAAGTCTTACGATCTCCACAACAAGTGTTGGAAATGTCCCCGTTTTTCTTTTTAATGTTTCTACAATTGAAAATTTTCATCTTCATACTTTGTTCCAATCAATTCTTTATAGCTGTTGGTAAATAAATGTTTGAAACGGTGCATGGAAGGAAGAGAAAAAAGTAATCATGATTTGCTTGGAAATAAATTGTTGTAACTCACTTCTCTGGGCATCGCTTGAATCGAAGTGATTTCATCAAAATCCGCCATGCTCTTCAGTCGCATTTTCTGAACATTAATTTCGTTGTATTCAATGTAGAACTGATGCTCCTCTTCAAGCTATTCTATTGAAATAACAGTTAATTTAGTTTCACTGCCGTGTTTGCCATTTAACCCTTTGCACTCCATTCATGTTTCCCCCAATCCCCCCTGGTACTCCAAATTAAATAGAGATAAGTGTGAAAATGCCTTTTTCATCACACTTTATTTTTGGGCTTATAAACTAACTACATGTTGTATGATAATGATCTTATGGAATTACAATACAAATTAAGTCTTCTTATGATTCGGGCCACACCCGACAGTGGAGCTACGAAAGCTCAGACAGAGGATAATATCAGCATTTTTTCAATGTCAGGCCGGACCGGACCCTAGAGTGCAAAGGGTTAAGCATCATAATACATCCTTACAGTTTGATGTTGAATTAAACTGTCATTATATTATCCGATTAATTCTATCTCCCTTTGAATCAATGAGCCATTACTGTAGAAGAGCAACGCCATGTTATAAATCTATTCCCAAAGTGATGCAAGCATGGTTGGAGGATTTGTTTTCCTCCAGTGGCGGTCTGTGGAGGGGCCCTCCAATTTTTTCGGAAATGGCTTCAAAATAGGTATAAAGAAAAGTCGCACTATGCTAAGCCCCCCCCCCACTTTTTAAGGGAGGAGAGCTCAAATAAGTGAGGAGCCAAAAAAAAAAAAAAAAAGGCAGTCAAATTTTTTCAACCCCCCCCCCCCCCCACTTTTGAGCCCATGGACCACCACTTTTTCCTCAAATTTTTAAACTTTTAAATCACAACTCGTAATTGATTCAATTGAAACTGATTTTAAATGAAAGTGCAAAAGTTATGGAGTGGCTATGTGGATATAGAATTTTACTGAAACCATCCGGGTGAGAAAATTTTACTTGTATCTTTAATGAGTCAAATTCTTTCGCATCCCTCCTTTTGAATCCCTCCAAAGGTTAATTGTAAATTGTAATTGTAATTGTAATTGTAATTGATAATTGTAATGTTGAAAAAAAATCTCCATCATGGCTGCCTCTGTTGTTTCTTCAAAATTACTTTCTAGAAGGTTTCTCTATAGCTATAGCTCATTGTTCAAAACTCATAATTCTAAAAATGTGAGCCAACTGAGTTCCGTGGAAGACATGCAATTCAACAAAAATGAGTTGGTAGTCTTCTATAGAGTATAATCACTGATAAAAGCATCTCCATCCAAAGTTCACTGCAATCCTTTTTTCTATTTCAAACATTTGATTTCGGTTATGGTGTCCTATGTGGAGTTTTTTAAGCTCTCAATTGGTTTAATCTGTTAAATTCCAGGTGAAGGGCTGTATCAAGATTTTTGCCTCTGCAGTTCCTCTTAGACAGAGTGAAAACTAAAGGGAATTGAGTTCTGAAAGTCAGCTACATTGAAAAAATACAAAAAACAACGTCGAAACTTCTTTTGAGAAAAGTTTCAATGTTGTTTCATTTTGTTGACTAGTTATGGTCACCTACTGATCTAATCCCTTAATTACATAACTAAAAATTAAACAAAAAAAATGGTTTGCTTCTTTGTATGAATAATGACAAGTCACTGAAAAGACCCAAAAATTGATGTGCAGCTACGATGGAGCAGTTGCAAGGGTCTGAAATGTGTTTTTTATAAAGAAAACTAAAGTACTTAATGAGATGAGATCAAAGATGTTTTTGGTTTCTAATTAAGTATCATTGTTCCGGAGATGAAATTTTGTCCCAAAACACATTGTTTTAAATGGGAATTCCGCGTAGTGACGCCACTACGCAGACGATTTTTTACAACTTTACATGTACTCGTGTATCTCTAAAATTGGGACATTTAGGAAAAAACCAAAGGCACCATTGTTCTCAGCTCATCAAGTATTAATATTTTCTTTGTAAAAAAACACAAAACTTCAGACCCTTGCAACTGCCCTATTAACTGTTGCAAATAGATGAGCAAAATGTATTGTATGGACGAGGCATCATGGACTTGAATCAAAGCGCAGCTGGTCATAAATATCTTTCAAGAGAAAGTTTTGGGAAAATTGAATCATTTGTAAAGCTTGAAACAGGAAATATCAAAGTTCTCAATTTCAAAGGGGTTGTAATATTTGATACTTTGCTAGTTTCCAACCCGATATCCTCAATGAAGAGACAGGTCAGAAGAGCTAAGTTTAAAACTGTCGAAATCCCTGAGATAGATGAGTCAACGAGAGGTTTTTAACCATTCACGCTTATCAACACTGCCCGATTGTTAACATTTTTGAAAACATACCTGTCTCCTCAAGAACAGGTACAAGAAGAAATTCACGTCAGCAGAAAATGGCCATAAACAGGACCACTTCATAGGAAATTTGGGATTTACTCCTCAGTTTCACAGATTTTATACTCATTAGAGAGTCTACATAAGCACACTTTACTGTATTCTGTCAAAAAATCCCCCTTGACTCCTCAGCTCTTGGCTCTGCTGATTTCCATGGCAACAAAGTGTCTTTTTCTGTCTTTAAATCTGCATCCATTTAATCAATTCATCATATGGTTGTCAATTCTCTTGCTTCTTCAAGAGGTAATCTAAATCTTCCTATGTTGATATTTTCAGTGAATTAGCAAGGAAGCCTCCACCCCCCCCCTCAAAGTAACCCTCCCCATTACCTTTTCCAGACATAGACTTCCTCCGCAGATCGTCCGTGTTTTGGAAGTTTTTGGCTCTCACCACCAAATGTAATGATGGGATGACCATAGCCGTGTGGCGTGTACTCTGACCTCCGGCACAGCTGATTAGTTGATTCAGATTGTTTCTCACACCCTCGCGTTTTTCGATGTCGCATTATTATTACTCCGAAGCTGTCTTGCCCAGTGTTGCCAGATCGAGGGTAAAAAACCGTATCGTCCCCATTTAAATCAATGTAAAGCGTACGGCTTTTTCACCCCAATCTGGCAACACTGTACTTGCCCGACGAGCTATACCAATAGAGGGGATTTATGATACGTGCTTTTGAGGCAGCATGGAGACTGCAGCCACGATGAAATTCTCTTGTGAACGTTTTTACACGGGTTCGGTTTGTTTATCTCATTTGTTTTAATCTTTCAAGTTTAAAAACAAAAAACAAAAAAAAAAAGGGGGGGTTGTGACAAATCCTGTTAAAATTGGTTTTAAACGAAAAAAGCTTGTGTTTTCGAGTGGATCTCTGGACACATACATCTACGTACCCGTTTCTTTTGGAAGGATTTGCACGATAAGGAAACTGACACATGGTAAAAGCAACCAAATTTTTTTCATCCGTATAGTTGCATGAAAATTCTTTGTCCAAATATAGCCTCTCGGAAACACTCGCATTTTCATTTAAAACCAATTCGCACTGGATTAATTACAATTTCTGATTGAAGGTTAAAAAGAAAAAAAATTAAAAAAAAATGAGGCAAACAAATCAGGATCAGATCGTCCTTGCTGCCATCACTTTGTAATAAGACTTAAAACGTGGCATAGCCCCTCTACTACTGGTATCGCACGCTTTGCGTCGCGCCAAGTCGTGGGCGGCCGTTTTATTAGCGTTTTACAATTAGTTCACCTTCATTTATGGCAGTAGACCATACCACATCTTGAACGCAGGATGAGTCGAGTTGACTACACCGATACAATGTGGGGGGGGGGGGAGGCGCGCACGGCATCGAGCATAAGTCTCATTGTCAGTGCTCCTTCATTTTCAAGAGGAGGCAATATGAAAGCATAGGCCCCAAACGTAGGTTGAGTTATTTACCTCACGTTTTTTTTCTCACTAAAGTTGCACCGGTGCAGCACCTATGTTAAGAACAGAAACATTTGGAACTCGATGCTAAGAAATGAGAGCCTAAACTGGGACCAAATAATGTTCGGTCCCTAGCATAACTTACGCACGGTAACATGACCGTGCGTAAGCTCTCTAATTGGTCGAAACCGCACGCAAGATGCGCGCAATTCAATGCTCGGGACCTAACATTATTTGGTCCCTGGAACTTTTATCGGCGATCGGCATCCCAGGGACCAAATTATGTTACGGCTTGACGTTGACGGTCCTCCGAAAGACGTTGGATGGTGCGTAAGTACCTACTAGCGGGAACGAAGATACCTGACTAGGGTATGAATTACGTAATGCACAAGCTACTAATCAACACGTGTATTGCGTGTTGCATATCTTTCTCAGATATCTCGGCCCTTGCTCGTACCCGAGAAATTGCGCTCTGCGAGTCTTGCTTTATTATTTGCTAGTGGTTTTTTTGTCGTGAAAAATTTTGCGATCGTCTATTTGAGATGAAAATATGTTCCCGTCTCTTCTCCTGTCTTTAATATAGCCACACTCATCACTCACCAACAAACGTTTAGGCTAAATTTGCATGTATATACGTTCCTTCCAGTTTCTTCTTATAAAAATGTTTAAACGAAGCAATGTCCTTACCTACCCATTTTTTGCCTTCCCAGGTGGAATTGTGAACTGTCGAGCTGCTCCTAAAATAATGAAGTACAAAGTTAGCAATTTCTTCGCGTGACCTCGCTCGGCATGAAAAAATGATTGAACAAGAACTATCGGCCTTTGAATACTACTTTCTGTTGCTAATTGTTGTGACGCCTGTAAAGCTGTTCTTTCAGCTTTGGGCTTGGCTCGGATGGGAACTATTCAAAAACAATTGAAGACAAGTAAGTTATCCTCGATTCTTATCCATGAAAAAAATTGCTCCCTCCCTCCTTATTTGCTTTTAGTAATCTCAAGAACAAAATACTGAGAGAAATCATTTCTTTAAAAACAAGGAAACACGTTTACTTGTGACAGTTTTCCTGGCGCGAAGTAAAAATCTGATTGCATGAAGGAGATTCACTGTCACAATAAGGAATCTTTTCTTTGTAGCAGCAGACACTTTCCTTGGGTTAAAGGAATTCTCCCTCAATATTTCACTGTGCAGTTTCTTTAACATAAACGATATACACCTTGGATTAAAAAAAGAATTCTTTCAGTGAATGCTCTAAAATTGTGAGTACTACTTCTAAATCCGCCGTGTCACTGTCATGACTGCCTTAACCTCCGTTGCCGATAGTGCAAAATACGCTCAAAATATCCGGATAATATTTAAGTCGAAAGTATCGTATCCTCCGGTCAGAAGCTGGATCCAGGATACATTGCGTCCTTATAGTCTACGGAGCCAAATAATTATTTAACCCTGGAGGCACCTTGTCCGTTTATATTAGACCACCTCCTTTAATATATTTCTAACAGCTTCATTTCATTACGTTAGCAATAATGGATACCTATTTTTACACGGGCGGATGCAGGGAATTGTCCCTCTCTCTCTCCTCCCATTTGAAAACGTGCGTTAGAAAAGGACAGAAGAGGAGGCCAAAGTCACGTGATGGCCCCCTCTGCTATCCTTTTCTAACACATAAGTTCAATTGGAAGGAGAGAGAGAGAAAGACAATTGCCTGTATCCGCCAATTTACCTATAGCAAAATCGTGGGCGTGTGCACTTACAAAATAATTCATCGTTGAGAGCCTTCAATTAAAGAACTAGGCAAAAACACGTACCGCGGAGTAGGAATATTTATCTACTCGCCTGATTTGAATGAGCGCGTACTCGCGCAGTATCTTGAGAAGCAGTATCTTAAGAAGGCTAAAACTGAAACCGGCTAAAGCTCTTTGTTTCGTAACTTTAACATTCAGTTTGACCCTCTTCGAGGCTTGCGTCAAGTTCTTTCCGCTATAAAGAGTCGTGGAATGGAAATGGACGTCCGTGATTTCAGTTGAATATTTTCGGCCGGAAACTCCGAGAAAGCAGGTGTTTAAATAGCGAAAATATAATCTTTTATAAATTTAATGGAGCTTTTTATCAAGACCGGTGAGGTATCACCATAAAGCATTATCAGCGTCCATCCGTCGTAATAATTTTTATTTTTCTTTGATCAGATCCTGCCGCAAAATCGTTCTTGCCACCATGGTTTCGATCCTACGCTCAAAAATTCCTATCCGAGGCGCTACCGCCAAAGCGTCAGTTTTACACTCCTCCGAAACCGAGTTGACACACATGATCAAACTCAACACTAAACCAACCACCGAACATCTAACACCCGAACTGCGTCTCAATCTCATTACACCGAGCTGCCCGCTCTGGAAGGCTCCGTACACCGAAGTACCATTCTCGGATCCCTTTTGGGCGTTTTACTGGCCCGGAGGTCAAGTCATATCAAGATACATTCTAGATAATCCAAAGACTGTCTATGGGAAAAGGGTGCTTGATTTTGGTTGCGGGAGTGGAGCGTGCGGTATAGCTGCGGCGAAAGCAGGCGCGTCGAAAGTGATTTTGAACGACGTCGATCCTGTGGCATGTTTGGCGGCAAATTTGAATGCTGAAGAGAACCGTGTCAGCGCAAGCACGGAGATTTGCTCGGACGATTATTTGTCCGCTTCCGAGGATGGTGGTCTACCCGGTTGGGATTTGGTGCTCGTTGGTGATATGTTTTATGATGAGAGCTTTGCTTCGGTGATGTACAATTGGTTGACGAGTTCCCTCAGTCGGCGTCGCGGCCGCTGCTCTGCGCTGATTGGCGATCCAGGACGTCATGCTCTATCGAGCGCCATCAAATCAAAATTGAGCAAAGTTGCCGATTATTCTTTGCCGGAGAACTGTTGTTTGGAAAATCGGGGCTTCTCTTCTGCCGTTGTTTGGAAATTGGATGTCTGAAATTCATTTTCAGATAGGGTGACTTGTTTATGTATACAAATCTGAAAAAAAAAAAAAAAAAAAAAAAAAAAAACTTGTGAAAGTCTGGGAATGAGGGAGGCTGTTTGAAAGGTCTAAATTTTGGTATTTTTTTAGTAGGATAGTGAAAGTGCTGGGATAAGCTAAAAAGAAGGATGCCTTTGATGAACTATAAGTTTCAATTGGTTTTAAACTAGGTTTCACAGTTTTGAAGATACGATTTCGGCTTACTTTGTTATAAATGGGAAATCTGCGTTCTGACGCCATAACACATACAATTTTTTGCAGCTTGACTCGAGTGCATCTCAGAAATCTGGAGTCTTGGGGAGGGGGGGGGGACTGAAGCCATCTTTATTTTCAACTCGCACCCAGTACTTTCATTTTTTTTTTGTATATGCCGACATTATGAAATTTCGTCTTTATTTTGAAGAAACGCTATCATTAATGGAAAAGACAATGTAAAATGAAATCATTTCGCGCGATCGGCCGGCGGCGGCCCCCGTGAGAACAGTATTTTAACAGTGATTTTATCGCTCTATTTTTCTGTATCAGTTTTCAGTACCTCGTTCTAAATCAGACGGCTAACTAGCTTGTATTTGTCTGCCATAAAATTTCAGAGTTTTAGCTCACATTTTAAATTTAAAAAAATGTCCAAATTGACGGTCAGGTAACGAAAGCAATTTTTATCGAACAATTACTACCGACTGAAGATTCGAGAACAATTATCGGAAATACGGTTTTCAAGGAATCTAGCTCAGCTTTAACACCAAGACACCAATTCATATTTTTATGTGAGCAGAATCCACGAAAACGATTTTTCTTGTTGTTCGATCAAGAGCAGTGTGTTCTCAAATTTGTTTACATCCATTCCAGAGATGAAACGTGCCATTTGGCTACGTTGTCTTTTGTCGATTCAAATCCATGGTAAAAGTCGAGTTAGAGTTTGTTCTTTGCCTACCGAATACTGCGATATTTTTCATGGATTTAAATGGACAAAATTTTATGTCACCAGATTTAACGCCAAGCCACCGATTCATTCCCTTCCTTCGATCATGCTTGGAATCTTAGAAATCCCCGATGATTCCGATCGGACGTTTATAGACTGCTTAATAAACCTGAGAGATCACGTTTTTAAACGTTGTTCTTTACTGAAATTTTAGTGTATTTATAATGTACGGCGTGATGCCTCCTTTTTGTTGCGCCATGTGGAAAGACATCTCAAAGTAGTCAATTGTTTTAGTGAAATCGTATCTCTATTTTTTATATTTATTGTTACCATTTACCTTCCTTTGTTTTGTTTTCTTTAAATTAAAATTTATGAAAATCGAATCTGTTGTGTGAGTATAGTATTTACGCCATCAATCTGTTTTTAGTTAGGCGTACAAAACCTTTGGATAGCTCTACTAGTACTAAAGTATTTTGCTTATTGGTCATTTTTTTTTTTTTTTCTCCCAAAGGGTTTGTCAGCGCTGCCAAAGAATTTTTCTGTTCTTTGGGTTTACAGGGTAAAACCCTGTAAAAATAACGATTAGCGCACTAAAAAATCACGAAATCCACTCCTAAACTCACAAGATACTTTGAAACGCGAGACCGTAATGGCGGCCGAGGCCGCCCAAATCTACTGGCAATGTTATGCTTCTTCTTCTTCTTGTGTGGTGTTACGAGAGCACTTCGTGCGGAGATGGCGCTGATTGAAGATAGGGAAACTCAATGCAAACCGTAGCCCCGGCCGCCATTACGGTCTCGCGTTTAAAAGAATTTCGTGAGCATAGGAGTGGATTTCGTGATTTTTAGTGCTCTAATCGCTAATTTCACAGGGTTTTACCCCATTATCAACTATTAAGCCTGCAGAAAAAGTTTGCAACAGCTCCATTTCGGGTTTTGTTTACAAACATTGGCACCTTTTTGTGATTTGTTGATGTTATTCATTTGATTTTTTAGCTAGTTTTTCAACATTAATATTTAAGTATTGATGTATAAGATTAGCCATCGTGATTTCGCCGGTTTAAAGAATTTAAGTGATCTCACCGGTTTCTTGTCGCCATATAAGTGTTTTTTTCTTTTATTTATTCGAGTTTTTGCCAGTTTTTTAACATTAACATTTACGCATTTCTTTTTTCCTATCGTGATTTCATCGTGGTTTCATGTCGCCATAAGTGTGTTTTTTAAAAGTCATTAATATTTAAGTATTTAAGTGATCCCACCGGTTTCGTGTCGCCATATAAGTGTTTTATTTTATTTAGTCGAGTTTTTAGCCAGTTTTTAAACATTAACATTTAATTATTTATTTTTTCACATCGTGATTTCATGGTTTTTTTTTTTTTTTTTTTTTTTTTAATTTATTTATTTATTTTTCTTCGTTATTTTGGTTTTATCTCTAATTTATCACTTGTCTCACTCAAAACTGATTGAATGTATCAAATGCCACAGTGGAGATTATATCGCATTTGTCATCAACTAAAATAGCCCTACCCCATTTCACGGAATGGCCAGTTTTCACATGCCCCATTTCACGGAATGGTCAATTTTGCATCCATTCCGCGATTGGGTCAACGGCTCTGACCATTCCGCGGAATGGTCAACTGCGCGATCGGGGCGTAACATATACACAAAGCGGCAGCTCTGTCCGCTGGAGGTATTCTCTGGACAGCCGTGCGTGTCGGACCAAACCGAATCTGGACTGCCACTTTTGGAACATCCAAACCAATCTGCTCACATTTTTTTTTTAGGAGCAAAGTGCGGAAACGCAACGTAAAACAAGAAAAACGAAGGTATGAAAACAAATGCATGTAATTATGTGTGCATTTTGAAGCTGTATCCTGATCATGCGGGTGAGTAATTTATTATAATCGTCTTAGTAAATTAAATAGTAAGTATCTGTACTGGAATCGTTTATAAGAGTTAGGTAAGTGTACCTACATAATATGTACATTTTCAATCCAAAGGGTGATATTTAGAGCCGGTTATTATTGAGTTCAATATTTCTCAAGTCAACGCTCACCAGTTTATTTGAATGAATAGGTTTTGAATTGGATGAAGCGGAGACAGGGGCGTCATCACAATGCAGAGCTTCGAATTTTTTGTATAGAAGTTTTGTCTATTCTTGAACTTCGGAGACATTTGTTCGAAATTTATAGAAGCCCCCCCTTCTCACCTTTTGAAAGGTGAACAACCCACCACCCCCCTCCCTAAACTTCGAAATTATGTTCCTGATCAGACACTAGCCTAGTTTTATGCGAGATCTCAACCTGAGTTGGTTTTCAACCCGGGTTAGCTCGCATATACTCCCGTTATGTGTGTATATTATTTGAACTTGAGTCAGAAGGATTTCTCTCTTCTTTCCTATGTTTGTTTACATTTTTGACGAAAATGGCGGCGATGCTCGATGCGGAACGGACAAGAGTGGCCGCATAGGCCGCGTGTTTAACCTCGCTTGTTTTGCTGACGTCGATGTCGCGACAACCCGAGTTTGGAACTCGGCGGTGTTCATGCGGAAAATCTCAACCCGAGTTCGCCGACTCAACTCGGGTTAGAGTAGTATATGGACCTTGGGGTTAGAATCGGGGTTGAGTCGAACCCGAGTTCAGCGAAGCCCGAAGACCCCGAAGTGTTAATGCGGGCATCTCAACCCGGGTTCAGATCTCTCGCGTAAACTAGGTTCCTGATAAGCCCTGACTTGAAAATCTCGAGGTCAAGGAACTGAAATAACGTTTCTGAATTGCACTCTAAGAGCCTTAAGATTTAATGACGGGGTGAAAATTAATAATGATGAATTTCAGTTTAAGTGCTTCTATCGCCTTATTCTGTCATAAACAGTGAATGACGTCACGAGTCTTACATATTATTTGACTCGTGTGAACGTGGCTTTTTCAAATGAAATTATTCGAAAACTCGAAATCAGCTGTTATTTGTTGCGAATGTGCGCTGCGTGTTGTTGACAGCGTGCCGTCCGTCCAAAATGAAGGAGGTTACTTGAATCGACTCGTGAAAATGATTGAAAATGAAAGAACAGAAAGACGAGAAGGGATCTGTATTGGACAGCCTAAGAAACCTCGCCCGACCATTGGATAACGATGAAACCTACTGTTTCTATTCTGGATTCATACCACCGCTGATTCAAGTCTTGCCCAACGAGAAAGGTTATGACATAAGCAGGTTCTATTGTTGTTGCTTCTTTACCTTATTCCTTTACTTATTTTGATAGTCGTTTCTCTCGATAAGCAGGACTTTAATTGCTTAACCCTATTTGCCAACAGTCTATAGTATCATTTTGTTTTGTTCTATTATTCTTAATAAAAATAAAATAAAATTAGTCCAGGCCAAATCAGTATTCCCAGGTATTTTACAAGGCATTTTGGGTGAAGTTGAGTAAGTTGACTGTAGAGACAAACTGAGATTCAGCCAACTAGTTATACCAAGGATAATAATCTATAATATTATATTTATTTTAATGTAATATATGTACACCCTGTACCCTGTATATTTATATTATTATCTTTGGCTATACCTACCAATTTAGGGGTTTTATGGCATGTGATTTTGAAACAACAAGCAGTGGTGAAGCGTAAAATTTGGCAACGTTGAATTGTGTCCATTTGAATCCATGTAATAGGTCGAATACAAAGGTGTTCACCGAACACCCGATAGTCCGATCTTTTTCATGGGTTTAAATGGACGAACTACAATGTTGCCATATCGCACGCTTCGCCATTGACAACAAGGAGGCGGTCATGATGGAAATCTCTTATCGACATTTTCACACGGGCTCGGTTTGTTCGCTACATTCTTTTGGCCTGCTAAGTTTAAAAAAATAGTTGTGACAAATCCATTTGAAATTTGTTTTAAACGAAAGTGCAAGTGTTTTACGTGGCTATCTGGACACAGAAATTGATTTAACTGTTTCTTTTGGAAGGACTTGCATGATAAAGAAACTGACATATAACAGCAATAAGGAACATTTTCTCACGTGGATAGTTGTATCAGTGTTGCTGTCTAGAAAATCGGAAATTATGTTCTCCGATGGGCAAAATTATGCAATTATGCACACACATTTTCCCCCAATTATGCATTTATTATGTACAGGGTGTACCAGACCACCCGGATCAGGAATTTTTCTCGAAAACTACTGAACCAAATGATTTGAAAGAATTAAGTCAGATAGGAAACCAACCTCAAATTTTTCATTTTTGATATATTCTAAAGCCCTTGACAGTCTCTTGGGGCCCATTTGGGGGGGGGGGGGGGTTAAACACATTTTTCAAGTTTTCTCGAAAAATTCTTCGATAATGATATAAAAATTAGTTTGTATTCTTCAAGGAGAGGCAATTGCCGACATTTTTTCTCCCATAAATTTTTTCCAAAAACCCCCGATTTTTGAGCTATGGGGCCTTTTTTGGAAAATTTTTGAATAGGCCTTTGTGACCACCCTGTTGTGAAATTCTGAAAATATTGAGAGATTCTTAAAGAGAAAATCAAGACCTTTCCATTGATGTGCCACATGTTACCTTTAAAAGAAAAAAAGGTGTTTATCGCCAAATCAAAATTTTGGGGCTTAAATGGCAGAATGGGTCTGTTGCAAAATTTTGCTACAACGATTAAGAGTGTTTAATCTAATGTGAAATCGCTTGATAAGTCCATTGGTGGCATCAGAAAATCATAAAATGCAATAATAAACTCACAAGAGGCGTTTAATGAAATCCAAGATGGCACAGAAATGTCGAGCAATTTGTATGCATGCACCACGAACATACAAGGATGGCCAACTTTTACAACCTCACTGGAGGTAGAGGTTATGTGTTTGTTTACGTTGTGATTGGTTGTGATCGAGATTGTGAGGTTGGCTATCCTTGAATGTTCCTGGTGCATGCGTACAATTTGCTCGATATTTCTCCGCCATATTGGATTTTATTAAACGCCTCTTGTGAGTCTATTATTGTATTTTATGACTTTCCACCAATGGACTTTTCAGGCGATTTTACATCAGGTTTAACTCTATTAATTGTTGTAGCAAAAGTTTGCAACAGACCCATTGGCTCGATGCCATGGTTTGTGCCATTTAAGCCCCAACATTTTGATTTGGCGAAAAACAAATTTTTGTCAAAATGTCTTTCTCCATGATCTAATTGTAAGCCATGCTGACACCATTCATTTGTGACATCATCCCTCTTCTACAACATCGTATAAAATAGGGAATCTAGCGAAAATTGAACGCAAGTTTCTTGAAGGTATACTTTGTGCAGCAGCTGGTTCAATAATGTCAAATAAACTTAATATTTCTCCATCAGTGAAGGCAAGCAAAAATCGAAGTTTAACAAGTAACTCTAAATGAAAGTTCAAAATTGTGACGAGGAACTGGTCCTTATTTGCTTGGCTTTCATTTAGAGCAGTCCGAGATCTTCTGGCCTGTGAACCAATTTCATTATCATTCGAACTTAAAGGATGAGAGGAGTTATGAGGATTTACATCTATGACTGGCTTGGTATTCTTTACATGATCACATTTTAGAAACTTCACAGAAGCAGTGATAGCAAGCTTACCAACTTCTTTACGTAAACAAAAAAGTAATGAGCCATCTTTTTGGAAAAGAACATTAAAATCAAGAAGAAGTTAGAGAATATATCTTAAAAAAAGAAGATAAGGTTTTGTGAAGGGGTATGCTAGACTTTTAAGGATACTGTCATTTGTGAGGCTTGGATCTTTTCTTACAAGGTTTTCAAAATATGCAACCAATGGGTCATATTGCTCCAACACTGTCAACACATGCCTTGTAACTCAGCCACCGTGTTTGACCAGACGATAATATGGCATGCACATCAACTTCAAACAATTCCTGGGTTTTTTTAACTTATCAATGCGCAACAGGCTTCGATGGAAATGAGCGCCTATATTTCGTAACAAGTCCTTAATTCTGCGAGGAAGCTGCTTGCAATATTTGAACTGGCAAAATTTTAGTCAGCTGATAAAAATAAAAATTTATCTTTCTCTTTCCTCCCATTTTAACTTGTGCGTTAGAGAAGGATGGAGATATGGGCTAAAGTCAAGTGATGGCCCCATCTACCTTCCTTTTGTAACTTTCAGATGGCCGGAGAGAGAGAAAGACAAATTCCTATATCCGTCCCCTGATGTACTATAAAAATGTACTAACGGGTAACAAACTCGGCAACGGGTTGGTTGTTTTAATTTTACACGATGTTTTGACGAGTCTTTCGTAATGTTTCCCTGCGCGTGCGTTCACATCTCTTCTATATTTTTTTTCAGACCGAGATTTCGCTCAAATCTGGCTGAAAAAACTCGACTCGGAAGATGAAGGACCGAATCGAATAAATTACGTATTACTCCTAAATTATGCTCTTCAGCGTGGTAAACTCCTGACTCCCTTCGACCGCTCCCCTCCGCCCGGAAAGCTTAGTAAAATTGACAATGTAATTCAATTTGAATTGATTTCCATCTTTGAATAGATTTAAAATCAAACTTATAATTATTACAATGGAGCAAAATACTTTACTGAAGAGAAATGCCTTATCAGCCGAAAGCTAAACCTGAATAACAGGTGTTTCCAAACAAATTATGATCGTAGTACCACTGCATAGATATTGGGGTGGGCGGCGAAAATGATCCAATATGGAATGTAGTGCTCCTACATTTTATTTTCTCCTTACTTTTAACTCTTGGAAAAACAGAGGAGTTATGATGTAAGCAGACGCTATGCGCAAGCAGACACACGCGTTTTCTAAATGAGAGCCGCGGTGCTTTCATCGTGTCATCATGTTCATATATGTTTAGAGTACGTAATCAAGCATTGTAACTTTTACGTCATTTTATTTCCTTTTTCGCACTTAACATTGCTGCAGCTTAAATTAGCCATAGACACATCCCTCCATTTTAAAATTGGTATCAGGTACGTACTTCCTCGATGGATTTGACTGCTACAGCTTGAAACTCGGAAAAAATACCCTCAGCTAGGTTCTATGTTATGTCCTTACGTATGGAACATTGGCGGATACATTACCCCTTTTTGGCCGAACGGGGAGGGCGATCGCCTCCCCGTTCAACCAAATAGGGCAAAAAGAGAGTGATAGGACAGAAGATCATCGGGGGTGGATACCCAACCCCCCCCCCCCTTTCTTGAAGGCTGGAGAATGGTACGAGACAAATTTTAGAGATCATTGTAGACTTATTATTATTCAAGTGTGGTTTAGGAATCTTAAAAGACCAACTTTTTGTCAGTTTTTTTTTTTTTTTTTCATATTCCTGTCACATTGTCATTTAAAATTTCACAGCACGCATTTAATTTGATTCGTTGCCTGTGTACCGTCTTTTCTCGACGTCTATCTGCATTTTACCTTGAGATTTTGACGTCAAGCTTCGAAAAGTTTCTACATGGCACCATCATCTGTAATGCCTGCCGTTTTAAGTTAGACAGCTCTTTGCAGCCTTGGAATTCCCCGTTATTGCCCTCTTCGAATTTTCTTTTGAATTTCCCCGCCTCAATTATTCGGGTCAATTATTATTGTTCCCAACACTTGGACCCTCTACAAACTGTATGGTTTCTCAAAAGAAAACACTCATTGAGGGGGAGGAGAGCTCCAGTTTAAAGAGGTACACTTTATTCGATTACATTTTTAGAAGGTCAAACTATTACTCTGGTTAGGTACCGGAACACTCCTTTGAATTTTTTTACTACGAGGTTATTTTCCTTGCTCCAAAAACATATTTCATATCCATTCTTTCTTTCGTCTTCTCCGCTCGACAGGTTTTGGAATGGATCATCCTGTACGAGAAAGCAAATAAAGATAAGGGATGCGGAACGCAGTCTTTATCATCAAATAGACGGAAATTCACTAATGACGCAAGTAGTTATGATAAAACGTCATCACCGAACACATACAATATTGGGGAGGAAAAGGTCGACGATAGATTCATCGTCAACAGTATCAGTTCGGGGAAAGCGCCGGTACTGTCGAGGTCGACCCCACAAGACAGTCTCCAGCAGCCCAAGGCCAGAATGGAAGCCGGGGGTAGCGTTCTTAAATCGCCGAAGAAAGTCCGAGCCTCCCTTTCAGCTCAAAGGCTGCCCCGCGGAGGCTCCTCAAAACGTAGGTCTCGAGAACGGGAACGGGGCCGTGGATCGAAATCGTTGACCAAGAGCGATGGTAAAAGTAGTCCGAAATTGGTCGCCTCAAAGTCGTATGTGAAGTCCAAAGCGAACGTGAATGAGTCGGAAGACAGTAAAAGCATCTCGATTCACGTTGATATTCATCTGGAGTTTGATAAATGCAATGAAGCCGAGAAGATCGCGCAAGTTCTACCCATAAAAAGGTACGACAAATAAATACGTGCAGGGTGTCCGAAAATTAATTGACACCTTTGTTCTGAGGTTAAGGTTGAACATACAATTTTGAAAATTTCAGAAATAATGCAAAGCCCTTAGGTTAGTTTCAGAGGTCTACTCTGAAAAAGTGTGAAAACTCCCGATCGCCTCTTCCGGGGATTTTTTCCACCACACTTACAATTAGACCTTGGATTCGTTTTTGAAGCTGAATTTCTGCCTGCTTCTTACAATTAGCTTACATGGGAGTAAGCTGGATGTAGGGCTACACTCTAAGCCTGTAATCAGAATGAGGGAGAGGGTGGTGGAGAGCATAGCCCTGTAGAAAAGTTTGAGCCCCCTTGCCAAAATAATATAGATGCAACAGGAGCATTTTCTCAAATCATCAAACTTTAGCCCTCTTTGAGACCGTAGTCAAACGCTCCTCTCCCTGTATCGTTTATGAAGTGCGATTACGGTTCCGCTATGACTGTCTGCTAAAAGTGATCATTTATATTTTTTCGGGAGATCCTCAATAAATGTGGTTATCTACTCAGTTTCCGTACGGTGTAGAGATACCAACTGTAAAGTGATATTAGAAAGGTTTCACTCCTTTTTAAATTAAGACCTCTCCATGGAAATAGTTTACGGGTGAACCAGCAATCCAGCGAGGCAGCAAATCTGAAAACCCTGAAATATCTGAAAAAATTGGGGAATCTTAGTGTTTCTAGATTTAGTCAGAGATTCTTTGAAACTCAAAAAGGCAGAGGGTAGATCTGAAAATTTTGCCGAATATTGTGACTTTCATCTCTTGGTTGCTTATCAGTCATCCCTTTATATTACTTACCTGACTAAAATTTATTCAACATTTGCTTTGCTATCCTTGCAAGTCTTCCGTATAAATTTCGGGAAAACCTCTTCCTACATAATTCAAAAATCGAGGTCAATGAGTTTCAAAAGTTAGCGGGAAATGTCGGACTATGACCTGAAATATCTGAACAAGCCGTGAAACTGTTTCATTCAGATTTTGTAGCCACCCTGTTGAACGAGGAAGTCGCTCTTGTTTGCTCGTCTTGACAGACATGTAAACAGAAGATCAAGGCCTTTCGATTGATGTGCCTCGCGTTACTTACCTCAAAATGAAAAAAAAAAAGTTGTTATTATTCGCCAAATCAAAATTTTAGGGTTTCGATGGCTCAAGCCATGGAATCGAGCCAATTCTGCGATTGAAGCCCCAACATTTTAAAGCGGCGAAAAGCACGTTATTTTTTCATTGTAAGGTAAATTGTGGCACATCAATTGAAAGGTATTGATTTTTCTTTCAGAATCTGTGAAGATTTTTGAAATTCATTCTTTTACGAAAAGTACACACTTGTCATGGATGTCAAATGGATACAATGTATCATATCGCTGTCTAGCTTTAGAATACAGAAAGGTTTAAATGTATGTTTCTTCCGCCTTTTTCATATTGTTTTCTTTTGCCAACTACTGAAATCCCATAGTAATCGCGTGCATGGTTGTGTGTACGTCTACCGAGTGATTCGAGTAGGTTTGATGCTTATCTACTTGGTAATATGATTTTATGTTTTTAGTAATTCAAAGAGTCGGAACACCAAGAGATTACAAGGAAGTGGTCGCGACAGTATTGGAAACAGCGAGAAATTGAAATTTACTTCGATTATGAAAAATCTCGACTCCGAAGAGAAAGAGTTCAAAGCCAAAAGCGAAACTGACATTAAGTATCTATGACTGCAAAATACCCTTAGTTTTTTGTAAGATTTTCTTTCTGCAGGTTGTTCTGAAGCACTTAAGTTTTATTCATTGTTATTTGATTATTTGATTATCTTGATGAAGAGAACGTATCCCATCTAAACCTTGAGCCTACATGTATAAACTCTCGATATCTTAAGAAAAAAAGGTGAAGCTGGATAGAAGCGACTTTAAAGCCGTGTCAACTATGAGGATGCGTCATTGAAAACTATACTACAAAGTGTTAAAGGTTTAACGTCGGAAACTTTTGTAGCCGATTATTTGTATCAAAATAAGACTATTTTTTCCTATAAACATGGGCCTTAAAATGCTTCCCGTCGGAGCTACGATTTTTCAAAGTTTTTAAAAAAATTTGGTTTTTTTTAAAACTGTGGCTAGGTTTATCCATGAAATGTCGCTAAAATTTGGTGTTAGGCGTATTTTTAGGTGTAAAATTTATTGAAGATCATTAAATAATTGTTATGTAAGTCCAAGGCTACTTTTCTGACACTCCTGAGCATCGAATGGCCAAAATTTTATGTTGCCGCTGAGAATTTTCAAAATATGAAAGAGTCAGATTGCGAAAACCTTTTTGAAGATTTTGAATCCCCCTTATTTTTTCAGCGCGACACGTTCTAAGTGAGATAGTTGAAGTTGAAGTTGAGAAAGTCCACCGCTAGACGCTTACCCGTACCTTTCGTGACGCCCGCAATGGTCAAAGCGCTGACTTTCCCAACTTCAACTTTAATTATCTCACTTAAATTGCGTCGCACTGAAAAAATGAGATGGATTCAAAATCTTCATTAATGTTTTTGCAATCTGATTCTTTCATAAAATTCTGAAAATTCTCGGCGACAACATAAAGTTTTTGCCACTAAATGCTCAAGAGTGTCAGAAAAGTAGACTTGGACTTAATGAAAAAAAAAAATGATAGGAGCAAAAATGTCGCCAATTACTTCTACTTGACGATTATGAACTTTAATACCTTTAATGGAGACTTTTTCAAGAAAACTTGAAAAATGTGTTTGAACCCCCCCCCCCCCCCCAACCGCCCTAAGGGCCCTTCGGGGACTTTTGAAAACATCAAAAACAAAAAATTTGGGGTCACTTCCCTATCTGACTTTTTTGTTTCAAATCATTTGGTTCAGTAGTTTTCGAGAAAAATGCCCTATCCGGGTGGTCTGGTATACCCTGTATACCGAATGTACCAGACCACCCTGATCAGGCATTTTTCTCGAAAACGACAGAACCAAATGATTTGAAACAAAAACGTCAGGGAACCAACCCCAAATTTTTCGTTTTTGATATTTTCAGAAGCCCCCGACAGCCCCTTGGGGCCCACTTGGGGGGGGGTCAAACAACTTTTTCAAGTTTTCTCGTGAAAGTCTCCGATAATGATATAAAAGTTAGTTTATATTCTTCAAGTAGAAGCAATTGCCGACATTTTTTCTCCCATAAACTTTTTCCAAAAACCCCACATTTTTGAGCTATGGGAGCTTTTTGGAATTTTTTGAATAGGCCTTTGTGACCACCCTGGTGTGAAATTCTCAAAAATATTGACGATTGGTCAATTGGACGATTGGACGTGAAGATTGGTCTTTTCTTTCATTTCATTGGCAAGAAAAAAATATCTCAGGTATTGAACTGTTTATAAATACAATGGCGCACTTCAATTGCGTGCTTATATATTCAAGAGGGAACCGGTTTTGTCTTTGAAATTTTACCGACTACGAGTTGATCAAGCGGCAGTCGTTGGTTTCACCCATTTCCCTTTTTTGAAAGCTTAAACCCAGCACCTTTCTAAATAATGTTACCAAGTCTTTAATACATTTCAGAAGATGAATCCTCTCCAAGTGACTTGCAGTCTGCTGTTTTGCAATCACAAGATTCGCAACAAGTCGAAAAATCTACCAAACAAAGTGAAGAATGTAAGCAAAATAATGAGCGAATAAGTAAGTCTTCTGGGTCCAAGAATAGAGTAGCTAAACGATCAGTCTCGGAGAAAAGTTTACGCTCTCCAAATTCATCGTCCTCGCAATCTTTTGAGCTAAGAACGACCTTTTCTGAGTCCAAAGTATCTGACCTAGCTCCCAAGAAACCCGAAAACAAAACCACTCAAACTGCTCTCAATTTTCACGAGCGTGCAAACCCGTCAAAAACCTGGTTTGAACCCGAAAGTAAGGTTACTCAAACAACTTCAAGCTTAGGAGAGCTAATCCTTCGATCAAAAACTACGTTTTGTGACGCAGATAGTCAAGATGTTCAAGCTAATCTAAGGTTCGAAGAGCATATCAGTGGTCCAGAACGATTGGCGCATGACTCGAGAGAGGAGAGGAATGACGGTCAAGAGTTCTCCGAACCAAGCCATCTTATTTTCAATGAAGGTCCTTCGCGAAGCAAGTCAACTCCAAGTCGGTCCGGATTTGGACCGAAGGACCCTACCTCAAGAATTACCCTAGCCCGGTCATCGTCAAGATTGACCAGCTCAGGATCAGCACTCTTCTGTGCTCCGGTTACACCATTCGATCAGGATAATCAGTTCTCTGACGAAACTGTGGTAACACCCGTGGTGAGACTTCTAATTCTTCAGTTAGAAGAGATGAAGCAAACATATGATACTTACGCGGAGATAATGAGTCCCGGAAATTGTTCAGACGTCAATAAATCTACTTGTCCAGAACACTGTCCCATAGAACTAGGAAAACATCGCCTCGACAAACACCATATATCACGAGTGGTCAGGAATACAAATCGACCGTTACTCTCGCCGAATAATATAATTTTGAAGAAATTTCCCAACGTTAATCCGAGTGGTATTCTTTCAAAAGGCGACGTGAACATTCTAATGAGAGAATTTGAGCGCATGGTGGACTCCTACAACTATTTCACGTCCATGCTCAGTAAAATTGCTTGCAAGAAAGACTGTAAAATGGATCTAGGAAGGAAGAGAGTTGATTTTCGAATTGTGAAACCACCGAAGCTTACACATGGCGATCTCAAAGTGTTGTTGGAAGCTTTTGAAAGGATGCTCAGTGCTTATGAAAAGTTCACGGAGTCTTTGGCTTGCAAGGACCCAAAAAAATGCGAAGAAAAATGGAAGAAACTTAATAAACACGATAGAAAACATAAGGGTGAAGATAAACGCCGTCGTCAAGAAAATGAATGTGAGCAAGTGAGGGCTTATCGAGAAAAATGTGAAAAAAAGAAAATAAACCGTCAACGAGGTGGTCAATATGAGCATCAAATTCGAGATTACCTCAAGAATCGCGATAGTGGTGATAGTTCAAGTGATCGAATCCCTCATGATAATTTTCCTGACGGTTGGAATCGTCACAAATTCCCTCCTCATTCCACTAGAAGTAGATGTCATCAATGCTTCTCTGTCCTAAAAAAAAAGTCAGCTGATATTTCTCATTCACGAAGGCTTCCGAGCAATATCAGCATCGCTTCAGGTGAACGTCTAAACCTGGGAACTACCCTTAATAGCTGTAATGCAAGTTCAGTGACTCATTTCCCCCATCATCGTGTGCGTCAAGTGGCTAAAATTCCTCTGCCTGATAGTTGTAAACTTGTATTCAATGTAAGTCAGGATGAACCGGTTGTGTATTTTTTCGAGTTTGAAACGAATAATTTTTAGATAAGTCGCCCTTTACTCAGTCAATGGTTTTCTCCATTTTTGAGGAGAGGAGAGGTTTTTTTTACAATGAATTATTGAAAAGGAAATAAAAATAAAATAAAAGAAACTTTAAATTAAATTTTTGTATTTTCGAAATTTCTTCCACTTCAGACATTTATTTACGGAATAAAATTAACGTAAAAAGCCAATTTCAAGGCAATTAGTTAGAAATAATCATTTTGATGTATCGAATCAATTTTGATATGCTGATAAGCTTTTTTAGTTAAATTTTTAAATCATGATGAAAATTATCACATTTCTTAACGTTATAGATTAGCCTACTTTAAAAACGCAACGTTATCTTCAGTATAACGTAAGCGGTCTATTACTTTAGAGACCTTTAAACCTACAGCTTAATTTCCTATTTGGAAATACGCGTAAAATGTAACCCTTCTGGAAATTTTCATTTTGAGTAGAAATTAAAACCGAATAGCGGAATGAATTTGAGGACCATATCAGACGCATTTTCATACTCTCTTCTGTCCGTAAAAAAAAAAAAAAAAAAAAAAAAAAAAAAAAAAACAACAAAAAAACAAAACAAAAAAACAAAAAACGGTGTGCTTTTTGAATTTAAATTATAAGCTTCTTTCGAATTTGAGTCGGGTAATCTGTAGAGATTAATAAATGATTTCTGGGAGTAAGGAAAGTTTATAGAATCGTTCATGCTCGCAGCATTTCGTGGTCAAATTCTCAGTTACTAATTCCGTGGTTACTGAGATCTCTGTTTTCTTAACACACAAAGAACAAAGAAAGAAATAAGGCAATGCCAATGGTTACCATATGTCGAATTTCTCCAGGTATCAAATTCTTTGGACTTACGAGCTGTAATACAATCCAGAAAAGAAAGAACTTCATACGACTCTTTTAAAGACTAGATAAAACGAGTTCAAAGAAAGAATTTGTCGCCATAAGGGATACAAAAAGAGAATGATTTAGCATAAGTAAGAATTGACAGGATATTATCTACGAAAAAAATAATCTTTCTTTTTGAGATTCTTTGCTCCAGAATTCGCGAAACTCGAATTGGTAGTCTTAGTTGCTGACCATTTTCTTGCCTTGAGCACGGCATGGCTTTAGGCACGAACTTCATTGTATGCGATAACATTATGAAGGGCTTGGTTCGGATGTGGTGAAGAACGCAAATTGTACGGAGAGGAGCGACTAGATTCTTTCGCTGCAAATCAATGCGAAAGAGGAGCCTTTAATATGGTTGCACTAGAATCGTCTTGCGTTGGATCGTTTTGCTTTGCGAGAGTCCCTCTGGTCAGACGAATATATTCGCACACTTTTACCTTTATTTTGGTTTCATCGTAATCAGCTATAAGACCAAAGATTAGAAAAACGAAATTTTGTATCATATAATAATGTGAAGTTTAGATGATTATCCGCGAAGGATCAAGTAACAAGAGAAGCAAAAGCTTTAGAGCAAGGACTGAGAGCGGAGCAGGGGCCACGAATGTAGGTCCTCTGGGGCGTCTAAAGTACCACGTTAGAGGTCCTCTAACGTGGTACTTTAGACGCCCCGCAGTTACCTATGGTACGGCTCTGTAAAAGGCAAGAATGAACATCCACAGGCTTGCCTTTCAGTCTCTTAACACTGGTAAATCAGATTTTGCCTACTTTCAGAACACAGCGGCGGATAGGTCAACCTTCAGTTGCTCCAATATCTCCTTTTCAGAGCGCAGCTCAGGTAACCGGCATGTTTCAATCAACCCACTTGGGATGACAACCTTTGATTCCTTGAATGGCTGCTCTGCTACTAGTCCGTGCGTCAGAATCAAAAGCATTTACCATTTTGAATCTCTTGCTTAGATTGTTTTGAATCTCAGAGGCCCACGTGGGATAAATAGATTAAATCCTGATAGGCTACACCACTTGTACTTTCTTTTTCTGAACATTTCATCAATGTTGAGGCCCACAAATTTCGGTCCTCGATTTTCTGAGCCTTCAATTGGGAATCGCTGTTAGGATACTTATTAATAATCGGCTTTACGACTTTGCCTTTAGAGGATCTTTTTAAGTATTGGAGGACATTCTTCAGACGTTTCAGAAAAGTGAAAACTGTGTTGATGGTGATTATCAAAGTAAGTTCTCCTTCAATAAGACACGATGCAAATTGTGTCTCTGCAGATTCGTGCGGTTGGTATTCCTTGACTTTGAAGGCAAAATTTGTCATGTAAATACTTATCACTGATCAGCTGCCTTCAAGGTCGTTAAGCTCATTACTGATCATCACTGATGTGGTGATAAGCTACACTTGAGTATAATTAAAGGTTAGAAATGACAATTTTAATTTATACTCACCAACTTTTTTCCGATGAAATTAAGCTGGAAATCTACTTGAGGATCACTTGCAAAGCTCAAAAATAAGTGATGAAACACTGGTTTGATAAACTCTCGTACATTAATTTGGATTGAGATGAATAAAGTCTACTTTAGAGTTGACGCAAAGCTCTCTGTGGTCTCATCATGGGACTAATAAAGGAGGTGAGGGCGAAAACCGGAAACTTTAAATACAACCGCAAAGTAGAGTACTTGGATGTCGCAATATCGTTTTAACCCTCTAAGGACCAGATTAGTTCATATGAACGCCACTCTTTCGTTTTTATAGGGAATATAGTTTACTGTTTGCACTCTCAGGAGTTGGAATTATCTATACTACGAATTGAAGGCACCCAACGAAACCTCATTTTGTAGGTGTTTTCATCGATTATCGAGTTTAAGTGGAATGAAGACTGAAACAATGTGAAATAAACTAGAGGCAGAACAAGAGTATACTCGGGCTTGGCCCATAAAGGGTTAACTGCCATAATTCAATCTTCTAAAGCAGCTCCTGGTAAGAACAAAACTGTAAGTCTACTATTGTAAGCTACTTTTGTTTATTTATTTACACACTATTTATCTGTCTATCCGCGGTGTAGTTTGTATGATGAAACTTTAAATGCTGGAGCATAAACACGTTTTAAATTTTGTTTTTTTTTTATTAAAAAAATGTCGCCCAAGGATTTTTATTAAAACTTGGAAGGAATGAGCAGGAAATTCATTGAAAACAATATTGAACAGGTCGTACATACCGAACTAGAGACGTACGTTTCAATGGGAAAATGCTCCGACAGCCCCCCCCCCCGGCTTTATCTTTCTTTGAGACGCTTCAATTTTCAAAACTTTACCGTGGACGCGGAGACAAGGGGTCTGAAGTTCTATTTTGATGTGGCTGCCGTCATGTTAATCCATGATCGGAATTGGGCGCATGGTAGTTGATTACTGGCTCTTCGGATTACCTCTCAAAAGTAATTGAGGCAGATTTTAGCGGTAATCACCAAGCGAATCGATTTTCATGTAATCAATCTATTCATGGTAAAGTGGATTTTCATTTATCTAAAACCATTAAATTCGTCGAAAGCAGCCCTATAATTATTGCAAAAATCCACTCGGGCTTGATGATTTCTTTTGAAACGTAATCGATATTGTGAATCGAAAATAGATCATTTGCAGCCCTAATTATCGCTAAAATCCACCCGGGCTTGATGATTTCTTTCGAAAAGTAATCGATATTGTAAATCGAAAATAGATCATTTGCCAAACTCTGTCCATGACAAAAGCATACATACTGGAATAATACGGCTTGTAAGTAAGTTTCGAATAAAATCAAATATAAAGACTCACTTGCGCGATTAAAATGGTTAGTAACCTTTTTATTCGAGTCTATTTAACTTTAAATTTAGTACGTGTGTCGCTCTCCAATTTTATTCCATTTAATTTGACGTAAGTAGGTATATTCCAATACTACCCGCTATAGCTACCGTTACTCCGTCATTTTAGTCATGGTCTAGTGATTGACTAAGGATTTTTTTGGGCCTCAATTTGACATTTTACTCTTCCTCTCTCAAATAATGACCGAATTTATTTTGCTCTTGAGTATCTAATTGCTCATATATCTTGATCTCAGAGCCACTGCACACGAGGCATTAGCTTTCTCCGTGCAAGTTTACTGCAGTATGTTCCAGAAGTCCTAACCACGCCCAAGTTAAAAGCACGTAAATCGTTTCGCGATGAACAGCAGGGATAGTAGCGTTAGGCGCAACTGCGCTCTCGGTGCTATTTTCATTCTTTCGCCTCTACATATATGCCTGCACGCTGATTCTCCATATTTCACGAGACAAGACGAGATAGGAAGAAACGATGAATCCTATTGGTTTAAATGGCGTCACGTGACAGATTTGAAGTCATTCGACGGCAACAGATGCGACGCGGCGGATCGACGGGATCCGAGTCATTCTTCTCCAAATTTATGACTCGCCGCCGTTGCCGTCGAATGACTTCAAATCTGTCACGTGACGCCATTTAAACCAATAGGATTCATCGTTTCTTCTTAGCTCATCTCGTCTCGTGAAATAGGTAGAATCAGCCTGCTAGAATGGAAGCATGAGAATGAGACCCCTTGCAAATGCGGAGGATCTGGGGACCCTTTTCTGGCAACTTTCTTTCAATTTTATGTTTCCGAAACCCCATTTTAGGATATTTTCTATCAGAAATTATTTGCATATTTCATGCAAAAATTCGCATGCGCAGTGTGCACACCTCAATCAATATAGAGAGTATACGCACGCTCAAAAGGCTGTCCTAATCTTCTGGATATCACCTTGGTTAAAATTGAGAATGCTGAAAAAAAGAAGAAAAAAATCTGTTTTGCTTGAGCGTTATAGGTGTTAGGATAGATTCTACCTATTCTGCTCCTAATTTCTTATTATCTTACATTCTATCCGATTGAATGTAAGATAATAAGAAATTATTTAAATACAAAAGTTCTTCATTCTTTTGCGATTTATTTCCCCTTCCCCTTGCCCATAGGCGGAATTAGCGGTGGGGGCAGAGGAGTGCTTAGCCCACCAGAGGTCTACCAAGCCTCCTATTAATTGTTTTTTGGGGGGGGGGCATTTAGCTCCTGTAATTTGGCACATGTTGTATCGACTCTCTGAGCCACATTAAAAACCACCAAGAAAGGATGTTACACAATACACGTAGAATGTGTTTCCCCCCAAAATTTGCCTGAATTGTAAGTGACAAAGGGTTGTCAAGGACTTGGACCTCGACGGTCAAAGTTGGCAGGTATCAAACGTATGAAAAGCAGAAAAGAGGCTCGTCAGTATTTTGCTTCCCCTGGCGCCTGGCAAGACCTGAAATGACGCCACTTCTCATCCCCCTCCTGAAAAAATTTCTATTTCCGCATTTGTCTCCTTTCTTCCACCCTTCCCCTCTCCCTACCACAGCAATTCCAGCTGACCAGCAAAATTAGCAATAAAGCTCTTGCGAGCATTTGCTGTAAGCAAATGAATAGTTTGATCTGATGTAAAAACCAGCAAAATTCACGAAAATCACTCTAAGAAAGTATAAAATTTAGTACCTAATAAACTCACGTAACTGCTGTATCGGCAAGATCTTCATGACGGCTCAACGCAGGTATCATGTGAGATTTTTGTCTAATTTGTCACTTTCTCTACAGAAACACAGAGATATGCCTCAATTTAGATATAGGAATCTCCCATGATACCTACGTCTCTCCGTCATTTAGCCCGATTCTATGAGAGGGAATTTCGTGATTTCTTAGTGTACTCATCGTCATTTTTACAGGTTTTCATGCTAGAATCAACTCTTCAATCCCCTGTAGCAAAAGTTTGCAAGAACCCCATTGATGTATACTATTCGAGCATTTAAGAACCTCAAGCTCGTGTTCGAGCAGACTCGTTGTTTATTGGCTTGAGATACGTATGTTCTTCAATTTGAACCTAGTGAGGACTTCTTGGACATGCTGTATGTGCATCGGTATCATACATCAACCGAGCGAAAGGCTCAGACACATTCATTAGTCACGCTCGTGCACTAATTGTATAGGTGACGATGCCATAAAACGGAAAGCTCTTGTCTATTGTGCACTGTATTGTTCAATTGAATTATCGTCACATGTTTACTCCAAATAGTCTCCAGCATCCTTTTTTTTTTTTTTTTTTTTTTTTTTTTTTTTTTTTTTTTTCTGAGTAGAACCACTGTTTGTGACAGTCTGTCTCTGAGCGTCAACAGAATTTCAACATTTTTTGTCGTCCCTTGCAGTGATGTCATCTCCCCCCCCCCCCCCCCGCACAGAAAAGTAAATGAATGGGAGACACATGAGAGGGTGTAAAAAATGACATCAAATTCGCTTCATCTTGTAAAAATTAATAGAAAATGTTATTTTTTGAGGAAATTTTCACTGCAAAGCTCATGAGGTTTTCCTTTTTTATTTTTTTTTTCCTCGGCGTGAATACTGCATAGTTATCCCCACCCAAAAGCATAGTTGCTTCCAGATTGGGGTGATCATGATAATGCAGCCGAGTTTCATAGCATTCATCATTAACTGATGTGGCGGCTAGGGCTGAATCGGGAATCGGAACCGAAACCAGAACCGAAAAGAACCGGAAGTTTTTACGGTTCTGGAACCGGAACTGGAATGGGGCAAACTGAAAAGTAAAAACCAGAACCGGAATTGAGAACCGATTGAAAAAGCATCGGTACCGGAATTGATTACGGTTTTTTTCGGTTCCAGTTCCGGAACCTTTTTAACCACATAACGGTTCCACGCGAAGCCCCATTTAATTTTTCATTTATTTTTTTTCATCAAAGACGATGCTGACGTAAGACGTGCAACCTAGACGATGATAATGTTTGAAGCATGCCTCATTTATTTTTATCTTCAATGATCACTAGTACTTGATTAATGAAATTGACAACCGCGAGAAACGTTATTTGTTCATCACTCAAGTGTCGGTGGAAAGGCTGTTTTCCCAATTTTCTTTCATTCTTTCACCTCTCCGATCCTCGTTAACACCACAAGCCCTCGATGATATTTTTATAATCAGGAGCAACAAGTAATCTTCAAGGTAAATTCATCCCTTAATTTCCCTTAATTTTGACTTGGTATTGCACTTACAACCAGTTTTCTTCTTTCTGTAATCATTTAAATTTGATATAATTTTTATTTAATTGTCTATTTCCCTCAAAGTCAGATTATGTTTGTCGCCTTTTCTGGTTCCATTTCGGTTCTAACTTTGGAACCCGAATTGGAACCTTTCAGAAACCGAAATCGGAACCGAAACCGAAACAGAAGTGAAATTGAAGTCAAACCCAGAACCGGAATCGGAATCGGAACCGAATATCTATTCAAATCCGAGACCGGTTCTAAAAATCATTTCGGTTTGCAGTCCTACGGCGGCGTACTGATGAGCGTTTGACTGAAACTGATTTTTTCTTCTTCCCCGCCACCACTAAAAATCGGAGGTCTATAGAAGTGGCTTGAGCCCCCTGAGTCCCCCCCTCTCTTGCATGTACCAATGTCTATATAGAACTTAAGCCAAGGCACACGTTGAAAATATGCCTCCGACACTCATGAACACTACTACGCAGTGTTGCTAGACGTACGACTTTATGCCTTGTATGTATTTTCCATAAAACTCAATATTAAAACAATTTTAAAACAGTATTTTTATAATTTTCCGATTGATAATGGTGCTGTGAGTGCTCCGAAACGTCTCGGAGGTCTCTTTTTATTCTTGGTCTAGTTCCCATTTTAATCCTTTTTTGTCTATAAAACTCAATGTGAAATATACTGCATATTTTAACCGCCAATCTGGCAACACTACTTCTACACAGTTTTAGTTGGAAAATATCAAGAATTTTCAAGTCAAGGCTAACTCTTAGAAAGTTTTTTTTTTTTTTTTTTTTTTTTTTTTTTTTTTTTTTTTTTTTTTTTTTTTTTTTTATAGAGTCTCCACTCTCACTAACTTTGCAAAAAGGCTCTTGCAAGTTTTTGCTTCAGGTCAGGTGATTGAAGAGTTGATACTTTGCATAAAAACCTGTAAAAATGACGATAGAACAATACGAAATTCTCTCTCTGAATTAATGGTGGAGCGACGCGACGCAGGTCGCAGGTATTATGGAAGATTCCCATCTAATTTGAGACTTATTTCTGTGTTTCTGTAGAGAAAGTGACAAATTAGACAGGAATCTCCCATGATACCTGCGGAGCGCCGCCATTGCGAGCTTGCCGTTGTAGATGTTATCTGAGTTTATTTCTGAATTTTTTACTTTCTCAGTGTGATTTTCGTGATTTCCGCTGGTCTATATATCAGATTAAACTATTCATTTGCTTAAAGCAAAAGTTTGCAAGAGCCTTATTCTACAAGTTGGGAGTTTTGACTTTTTTCTGAGGTCACCGATGTCCTTTATTATTCCCCTAATTCTTCAGATTGTTTGCTTCAACCGTAAGCTCACAGTAGAAGTTGTAACTCATTTCTCGGACACCCTCCTGTATGTTGTTAGCGTTGAGGAACTTTTATTTGACGACTTTCAATGCATTTGCGCAACGCTCGCGTGTTCTTTTGTCCGATAAACCCAAGTACTTCCAATTTTTTGAGCTTGAGTCGACAACAATGCAGCAAATGGTCATAAGGTCAAAAGGCTTTGACGGAACTGGGAAGCTGTTTCTCGCTGCTGCAACAGGCCGAACTGGTCCACCCCGAGTCCTCAGACCGCACCATCCACCGGGCAGCATGTCAGCGGCCGATCGGCGGTGGTCAGCGTTTAGCAAATCTGTTCGGAGCCGACAAAAGGCCGTTGGGCATCCGAACTTGAATATATTTAGGCCTCGCCGATCAAAACCGATCATTTGCCGACATTTGCCTCGCCGACCTTATAACGAGTTTTACCCTGTGTCTGGGCATAGCCCAACCTAACCACAGACAGGCGGGCTACCAGGTCCCGCCTATCACTTTATATTTTATACATGCGTTGTAATATGTATTTACGGGGTGTTCTCGAATGACAGTACCGCTTGCATATCTCGGCACTGGGGCAAACAAAGAGTTTTGGAATAAAATAACTCAGAAGCTAGCCTAGCAGAGCTGCAGCTTTGTGTACTTGTATTTAATGACGTTTTTCAATTCACCGATGATTTCACCGATTGACCAAAATTGTCTTTCAGGTAATGCCAAACAATTTCGCAAAGGCTCTTAAAATCTATATGTTCGATTATAATTTCTAAGACTTGCTATCCTTAAGGCTCTTTGTCTTTGCTCTACTTCAGATACCTACTTACTTACAAGTATTGCACAGTCACTCTGAAACACCCTGTAAGAATTCGAGTGAGCGTCGGTTGTCATTTTTTCCGCCAAGTTCAATCAGGTAACAATCGACCCGAGACAGCAGGGCGCTTTTGGGATCTTAATTTTGTTGCTCAACATTTGACGAATCAATCAGAGATATTTTCATAATAATACAATGAAAATGGTCGGAGTTTGATATCAAGCATGACAAGCGATATTGACTGGAAATCTTACATATGCTATGAACATAAGGTGTAGAGTAACAAAATCAGTAAGGAAACTCTCAAAATGTGTGACATTAAGGAGAAGCGGCGCGGGCGGGGGCTCCTTTTTGATCCCATGTACAGTTGTTTTCTCACGATAAAAAGTTGTAAAAATACAGTGTTCGACTTTTGACTTGATTAAGCTGAAACAAAAGAAAAAAGCGCGACTTCCCCCGTTTTCGTTTTTTAGAAATTTGTTTGACACAATACATCATTTTTTGTCCCCTCCCGTCGATTAAAAAAAAATAATTAAATAAACAAATTTTATAGATTTTCAATTTATTTTCAGTCGATTGGTTCTAAGTGATGTACGATATACAACATATTTGCCATGCAATAATGTGATTCCCCCCCCCATTTTTTTTTTTTTTTTTTTAATTATTTAAAAGGAGCACTTGCATTTATAAATGAAATGTCCTAATGGAGTTAGGCCCATAGGCCGTACGATGTTCGATGCATCGCATCGATCGAAGTTTCAGACCTAAAAGTCATTTTTCCCTCTTAAACCATCTCAAAAGCATAACATAGTATCATGGTTTCGCGGTTTTAACTTATTTAAACTTGTTTCGATGTATCGATAAAATTTCAGTGTTTTTTGGATATCGAACTTCGATGCACAAAACTGGACATCGCACAGGCCTTTAGGCCCGTTTAAAACTGGAGAGCTCGCACGTGGAGGCGCCGCGCCGGAGCGCCACTAGTGCAAGGAATTAAAACTTGAAGCGAAGAAAATAATATGATGAACGACCGTCGTTGATAGTGAATGGGATGTTCTTTGTTTAATTACTGGTATTTTTTGGCACGAGTGTTGCTTCGAGATCCTATGCCCCCCCCTCTCTCTCTCTCTCTCTCTCTCTCCCCCTCCCTCCCCCTCTCTCCATTCTTTCCTTCCTCCGCCGCTCTCCATCGCCTCGTAGACTGCATTTTTATACATTCAGCACTGTTCCTCCAGGAGACGTTCGAGGGTTTGACACGTTCAATCTTCTACAGGGTGACTCAGACCACTCAGATCAGGAATTTTTCTCAGCTGGTTAAACAGTTTTGTAACAGAAAATACCATTAGCTGTTAGGGGATTGATCCAAAATTGTTCTTTATTGATTTTTTCAAAAGTCCTCGATAGTTCCTTGGGCTGTACGAGGGGGGGGGAGACACTTTTTTAAGTTTCTCGAAAAAGTCACCAACAAAGACACAGACAAATTTCATATCCTTTCAGTATAGGCAATTGCCGAAATTTTTGCGCTTAGAATATTTCTTTCGAAAACACCAAATTTTTTGAGTTGTGGGGGATTTTTGGAAAACTTTTGAAGCGACTCTTATGACCCTGTTGAGGATTTCTCTTAACATAAAATATTCTAAAAGAACAGATCAAGACCTTCTGATTGGTTTGACATAATGTTACCTTCAAATGAAAAAATAAGGTGCTTTTTGCCGTATCAAAACTTTGGAGCTAAAATGGCTCAAACCGTGAACTGATCCAATCCTGCCATCAAAGCCCCAAAAGTTTGATATGGCGGAAAACACCTTAACCAGCAGTTTGTGAGAAAAATGCCTGATCCGGATGGTCTTGGAGACCCTGTATAGTACCACAATGCTGCTGATATTTTATCAGATTGTAGAGCTCGTCGGTTATTTCACTGGTGAACAAAAATACTACAGATTACAGTATCATAATATGGCATGGCATACGGGTACCGCTGAACTGAACTATAGGTATAATCTATTTGCTCATCGGTAGAGTCATCGTTATGAATTTTGGAATGCCTCTAAACAACACATTCATGCGTCAAAACGGCAGCGCTGCCAGTTCACTAGCCCTCTTGCCTCGCCTCTCCAAAGCTGACCCAAACGCATCCTTCCGCATCTTCATCAGGACAATAACTTCTGTACTTCCAGGGTTGTCAATGCTATGAAATTGTTTCAACTCAGCAAGTTTCTGTCTGAAAATTTGCAGTAGAAATTACATCGTGTGCGGACGCTGGCGCAGTCAACTGACTTGAGTTAGTATCAGTTAAATGTGTACAGTACACTATCGGCGTGTGTAGAACTGAAATCTGTTTGGTTTTAATGCAAGTGCATATATCTAATCACTGACGTATTACTAGAAACGATTTCACAGAATTATTTTTCGGTGTTAATTCCCCCCCCCCTTCTCCGTGATTAATGTACCTATTCAGCAGTTGTCTCTCTGCTCATGTCTACTCCGTGACTGCTCTCAATGAGAATCCGAAAAACCGATTTGTTAGATTTGAACCCATGAAAAATATCGTATTATTCAAGTATCGGCGATGACTTTCAAATTGAACCTTATGCGTGGGTTTAAATGGGCAAAACGCTATGTTGCCCGGGCGCTTGCTTCGCCAATGAAGCAAACAAGTATACTTTTTCGCACTGTCATAATTGAGCAAGGTAACACGGCTAAAGACGATTATACTCTATAGCATTGAGGATTTGAGCATGCGGCTCTTTGCATGAAATATTGTGGAATTTCTGTTCTGAAATAGCCTAAAATTTTGTTTTAGGGTGATAATTTTGAAAAAAAAAAAAAAAATCTGGGAGCGAGCCAAACCCTCCTTTTCAAGGGAATGGCCTCCAGACCCCCCAATCACCCATAGGGATGCGAAAATATTGAAATTGCGGTGAAAGTATATTGTTACGCCTGGACTTACGCACGTAGCACTTCATTGGTCGTAACATAAATGACTTCGTCGATCCAAAAATTATTGGGAATAAAGAAAAAAAATAATTAAAGCGCCACTCATCAATTCAAATTCGTTCAAATGTTCGTATACCTTGTCGGAATTGGATCGAAATAAGTATTCGAGTACCAAATAAGACGAATAGTTCAATGGGCACCAGCATGATAAACCCTCAGGACTTTGAAATATGATCACGCATTCTACTGTCATTACGAAGCCAGATCACCCAAGAACTCGAAGATTGATTCGACTTTGGCGCATTTGAACTAATAAAGATACGAGTTTGAAAAAGTGTGCTTCTTTTATTCATCCAATATTTATCAAGTATTCAAAGACGAATCTGAAATCGAATAAACGCATGTATGATTCGAATACTTTATGCTAGATAGAATACTATCACTGATCACTGAGTATCGAACACTTTCAGATATTCTAATAATTTGAATGATTGATCTGCGATGATATCGAAATTTGATGCTGAGCAATTCGATACGTCGGAAACTTGAATGATAAATAGAAACTTTTTACACTCGTAACGATCGATCGAAAAAAGAAAGGTATAACCACGAGAGGAAATTTTGAAACGATGGAAAGTATACTTTAGTGTGTCTACCTGCAAAAACTTCCATTTCCTATCAAATAGTTAATAATTCATCAATTATGCAATTTTTTATTGAATTTAGAGGAAATTGAGTATAAATTGGCAATCGAGCAACCTATGCAAGCTTTGAATATTGGGTAATCCATCGATTGATATTCCGACCACGAACATATTCGCTTTTGTTTGGTCATCGATACTGTTCGATTCCTCGCATCGATCATAAGTCTCTTCGGTTCCACCTCCACCGCACCGTTTCAACGTTACTGTATTCACCGTTCACCCGTCGTGAATATAAATTCTCTCATATTCTTTGCTCATGCACACTCTGTGACTCAATCTACCAGACGAAAGAGGCTCGGGAAGCGCATCCAGGAATTTCTCTCTCTCTCTCTCTCTCTCTCTCTCTCTCTCTCTCTCTCTCTCTCTCTCTCTCTCTCTCTCTCTCTCTCTCTCTCTCTCTCTCTCTCTCTCTCTCTCTCTCTCTCTCTCTCTCTCTCTCTCTCTCTCTCCTCTCTCTCTCTCTCTCTTCTCTCTCTCTCTCTCTCTCTCTCTCTCTCTCTCCTCTCTCTCTCTCTCTCTCTCTCTCTCTCTCTCTCTCTCTCTCTCTCTCTCTCCCTTTCTCCCATTTGAACATGTGTCAGAAGAAGACAGACAGAAGAACAGTCCCGTGACTTTTGCCTCTGTATCCCTGTCCTTTGCTACGAGGGTGGATTTTTAAGTAAGTTTGCCTATTTTCTCTCTATAAAACTATCAATGCTAGATGAAGAACCCCTAGCGTTGGGACAGGCGTACTTTCAGCTTTCTAACGAGGTATAGTTTTTCAAATTTGGCCTTTACGTTGCGGAATAATCGTGGATTTTCTACACCCGCCTCGCCTCCAAACGTGCCCACACAGGCTGGGCACATGTGACCCAAGATTTGCGGAATAAGTTTAAGTGGAAATTTTCCCGCATCCACCATATTCCTCAGACTTAGCTCCTAGTGATTTCCATATTCTTTCGGACTTGAAGCTATTTCTTGGAGACAAACTTTTCTGCAATGATGCAGAGGTGACAACTTGCGTCAAAACCTGGATCAGGAGTATGGGGAAAGAATTTTACGAAGGAGGCATGCAGACATTGTTTCACCGGTATGAAAAATTCAATAATCTAGCGGATGACTACGTCGAAAAGTGAGGTGAGATGCCTCATAACAAACTTATAACTTGTTTCAATGAAACGATAGCTCTATTTTACTTTTTCAAAGTATTAAACTCATTTTTTCTGTGAAACTTCCCAGCGCGTGAAAAGTAGGCACGTTTGAAGGAGAGACGGGTGTGGAAAACCCACGATTTATCCACAATGCGCCGCGCCAGCCTTTAAAAAAACTATAACTCGTTCGAAAGCTGAGAGTATGTTTGTTCCATCGCTGGGTTGGTTTTTTTTTCTTTTTTTTTTAAGTAGATTCCATGAATCTACTTATTGCGGAGGGTGCGATGTTGGATTTTTCGGGAAATTTTATCAAATGAGCACGTTTCATGGTCCCCTGAGTGAGAAAATACCACTCGTTGAAAATTGTGTGTGTGTATATATATATATATATATATATATACAGGGTGTCCGAGAAATGGGTTCACACTTTTGCTGTGAGCGCCTGGTTGATTGTAAAAATCTGAAAAATTCAGGAATAATCTATTACCCTTAAGCGACTTCAGAAAAAATATCGGGGGGCTCCCACCCCCCTTAAGGGGGGGCGTAGGCCCCAAAATGTACCCCGTGTTGCCAATATATCGCATATTTCAAACGGCAGGGGGTATTTTTTATTTCATCATTCAAAAAGGCTCAAAAAACTGAGTAATTTCGTTTTTTCAGATTTTCGGTAGCCCCTCTCAAAACAAAATGGCGGCCAAATAGCTACCCCATACTTTAGAGGCCTATAACTTCGGTTTGAATCAATATTTTTTTAAAAACTAAAAGTTTTCTGAATCCTCAGAACGTCTTCTTTCCAATGATGTGCCACACTTTATCATTTGGTGGGAAAAAAATGGGGCGCGGAGCCCCCCCAAAAATTTTGAGTTTGGAGGGCTGTAGCTCAAAAAAGTCAAATGTAAAAGGGGGTCGTGTTGTACATCAATCGAAAGGTCTTAAAAAAAGGAAGAATTTGGAGCAAACCCGAAGTCGGTACGATGCGTCTATTCAAAATGGCGGCCATTTTAAACCCTTTGGGGGTGGGGGACCGTCCCCCCCAAATGAAATCCCTCCATCGAGTGATACACCAATCGAAAGGTCTTAGAAAGAGAAAGAGAATGGCGCAAACCGGACGTCAATACGACGCTTGCATCCAAAATGGCAGCCGGTTAAAGTTTTTGGATTATGAACCCGCAGGCCTATAGCCAAAAAACTTTAACCGGCTGCCATTTTGGATTCAAGCATCGTATTGACGTCCGGTTTGCGCCATTCTCTTTCTCTTTCTAAGACCTTTCGATTGGTGTATCACTCGATGGAGGGATTTCATTTGGGGGGGACGGTCCCCCACCCCCAAATGGTTAAATGGCCGCCATTTTGAATAGACGCATCGTACCGACTTCGGGTTTGCGCCAAATTCTTCCTTTTTTTAAGACCTTTCGATTGATGTACAACACGACCCCCTTTTACATTTGACTTTTTTGAGCTACAGCCCCCCAAACTCAAAAATTTTTGGGGGGGCTCCGCGCCCTATTTTTTTCCCACCAAATGATAAAGTGTGGCACATCATTGGAAAGAAGACGTTCTGAGGATTCAGAAAACTTTTAGTTTTTGAAAAAATATTGATTCAAACCGAAGTTATAGGCTCTAAAGTATGGGGTAGCTATTTGGCCGCCATTTGTTTTGAGAGGGGCTACCGAAAATCTGAAAAAACGAAATTACTCAGTTTTTTGAGCCTTTTTGAATGATGAAATAAAAAATACCCCCTGCCGTTTGAAATATGCGATATATTGGCAACACGGGGTACTTTTGGGGCCTACGCCCCCCTTAAGGGGGGTGGGAGCCCCCGATATTTTTTCTGAAGTCGCTTAAGGGTAATAGATTATTCCTGAATTTTTCAGATTTTTACAATCAACCAGGCGCTCACAGCAAAAGTGTGAACTCATTTCTCGGACACCCTGTATATATATATATATATATATATATATATATATATATATATATATAATATATATATATATATATATATATATATATATATATATATATATATATATATATATATATATATATATATATATATATATATATATATTATATATATATATATATATTCACCTGGATCCCCCGATCCTGGTCCTGGCAGCAACTTACAATCAATCCCAAGCCTTTTTGAACCCCATGCTATAAAGGCTGCAATTTTTTTTAGTGAACTCAGATTTGTCACACATATTAGGATGAAAAATCTGGTTCCATATATATCCATTAAAAAAAAAAAATGACCTTCAAAAGCGTTATATATCGAGTGACATTAACAATCAATTCCAATCATTTACGGCACTTCTTAACCGTACAGCATTTCACCCTTAATTCCAATCCCTACGCGCAGCAATTAACGGTTGATTCCAAGCCCATTGGGATTTTTATACGTTCGCGTGTCTCATCCTTAGATTCCAGTCCTAATGCGCTGTTGCATGAATGAAACGACGATTTTTCCAACCTTTCGAAGCACCACACCCTCGTCTTGGTTGAGAGTTTTTTCCATTGTGCTATAGGTATAGACATGCTATATTCTGTCACATTTTCGTTGCTTTCTTTGGTTCCGCGCGTTCTCATTTAAATGCGCCCCTTCCCACCGTTTCCTTCGTCCGCTTCAGTTATCGAATCGTATTATTTAATTTTATACCGAATATATTCTCCACCATATTTACTTGCCTGCATCAAACACATAAGATATCACATATTTACATACTACGCATTTATTTTTAAGAGGTGGAGAAGTGTGACGAACCAGTCGATGAACTGTTGATTAAAAAAAAAAAACAAAAACAAAAAACAAAAAAAACAAAAAACAGCAACAACATTCAATAATAGAAACAATTGATACCACTCTCATGTGTTCTCTCTTTCCTGCGCCACCCACTGTCTCTCATTATAGATATCGTATAAGTCTTCATTTTATTTGAAATATTATTAATAGTCAACTTTTCAAGCCTCCGGGTGAATATAAAATATTTTGGTAATAATTGGTCGAAAATTTGATGCTTGAATAATCTATTACTTGCGGCCTATACGAGGTATTAGACTATGGTTTGGACTTATTGGAATTAAGCAGGCAGATGTTTTATACACCTATCATAATAAATCATTATCGAATAATGGGCTGTTGCAAGGTTTTGCCACGAAAGAAGTACATTGTTGGGGTAAAAAGGAGCGAAACTGACCATAATGTTGCTGAAAAACTCTAAAATCCCCTCAATAAACGCTCTTCAACTGTATGACCTTTAAAGGCAGAGAACGCGCTACGGACTAGAACATATACCGATGGAGTTTCTCATCTTTCGACCAACACTCCATACCACGGCATCAGTTTTCCCAGATATATCATTACTTTCAGATAATCTAAATGAAACAAACAAGATTATTATACATCGGCTTCGTAATAGTTTTAGAAAATTTTTGAACCATCGACCCATTAACCATTAAAATCTGTTCAATATTAAAGTCGTATCTATTGACGCAGTTTCGGGCTTATGTTCAATGAGTGCGAAAGAGATTGAGTTAGTGTGGGAAATGACCGAAATAGCTAAACAAAAGGTATAAAGGCGGGTAACAAAAGTTACGATCTAATAAAAATGAGGTTTCGCGGAAAAATTACGTCTAAAAACCATCACTGTTTCACAGCTTGAAACAAAACTTTAAATACGGTCTACAATGAAAATTAATGTGTCAAAACGCATCTACATACCTTCGTCTACAATATTCTTTCAAAAGTTGATTCGTTTTTTTACTTTATTAGACTGTAAATTGACAGAAACTATTCAGCGTTAACAATGGCTTCTAACTGTTTACATCAATACCACAATCAAGAGTAGATTTCAAGCTCGGTAACTATTTGCCTCATCATAAAATCGTAACATCGATGCATGATCAGCATACTCTCAGCTATAATTTAAGACCAATGTTACCTCATTTTGATCACATTGTTTTTCGACTTTTGTCTTGCTATTTTGGCCATATCCCACTCTGTGCGGCGTAGGGTTCTGATCAAAATACTGGTATTTGGAAACTTGATCTGTATACGTGCAATTCAATCTCTTTCTTTATCATTAAGGTTGCATTATAAGAGGTTTTCCTACTGACACACCGTCACAGTGACCGGCCACACCGTCTTTTCTTTCGCTGCTTTTTACCCAAAAACTGAAAGTTTGCTTGTCTGTAAAAATAGTTTTCAACTGTATCATTGAAAAGATAGACGGCACGGCCGGAGGCGCACATTGTTCGGAGAGACCCGGATCTGTGGCAGAAACCTCAAATTTCAAATCGGCTCGGAAGTGGGTTTAAAGGCCTTACCTCCCTTCTAAAGGGTATAGAACATGCGTTTTAGCCATATTTGATGAATTTGGAAGACCCTCACAGACATGTGAAAGGACAGGTTTTTACGCGAATTTTGAGTCAACTTGGGTGGGTTAACATATGATTGTAAAAAAACAATACTCTTTGTCTCATAGTCCAATTTAGACTTCATTTAGTACTTCATTTAGAACACATGTGTAGACTCAACTAATTTTAAAGAGGGTAAAATTTCCTACAAGATGGTTTAATCAGATCAAAACAGTCACCCGGAGGGCGGGAAACAGCTGATTTTAATTTCGCGGAAATTCGAGAATTCGCAGAAAAACGCGTTTTTCGGCGATTGCTCGAGTAATTTGACTTCCGCAGCAACGAATGTGGAATAACCGTATTCTAGGCACCAAATACGTATTAAAGGGGCCTATATTGAATATAATGGAGGTGTGGAGGGACCAAGGTCCCCCTTGACCCCCCCCCGACCCGACTCTCAATACATAATAAATAGAGCACACATTCTCCCTGAACTGTGAAGTAATTCCTTTTTTGCTCGTCAAATGACTTGTTCATTTTTTGACTTTGCGTATTTGGCTCAACTAACCCCCCCCCCCCCCCAAGAGGCCTAGCATTCGTGAATGCTCAATTACCTCCTTTTTCAGGGGAAAAACGTACGCTTTTTTGACCTAGTAGGAATCAACCGTGGTCCTGGCAACCGCTACAAACGTGGCGTCACGTCAGTACATGGCAAACCAATTTTTTTTGCAGCTGCAATGCATGGTGTCACACAATTTTCAACATTTACAGAGGTCGACTAATGAAAGAATTTAAGGAGCAGAAGGGCGAAGGCTTATCCGCGGGTCTAGGTAGATATTTTTTGCACTCGGTGATCCATCCCCATGAGATGGCATCCAGGTCCAGGTCGTTTGTGCCCATCCACTCCTGAATTTGAAAATAAGCTCGCTGCTAAGAGTGATTCTTGATGGCCGGTGAAGTGGGTGGTAATTTTTCCGGTTGGCCGTAAGCCTTGGTTGAGGCGACCTTTCCTTTATAGAGACAAAAACGCAGAAGCTCTATCGTATCATCTTTTTGCCTCCATAAAATTGAAGAATCGCCAATTTATACCTGCCGTTTCAGTATCCGAATGGGTTTTCTTCGGGGCACAAAATAATACATCAGCACATTTTTAACTGTCACAAGTCATTTATAAGGGGCAATTTTGCCAATTCCAAAAATTTGCGATGTTGAGTCACAGCCCATGAAACACGGAGAAAAAGGAGGCTCTTGTAAAGATCGGCTCCTATTAACTCTTGAATTTTATGCACTTATCTACGTCATGTTTTTATGTTTTTTGTGCGTTGAATGTCACTTTTTAAGTGCAATTGAAAACTGCTATCTAAGGATCTATTAAGGATTAACACAAGTAAAAAGATTTGGATCTTCACCAATTGGGCTGATGCACACTTTTCTATACGCGATTTAATAGTCGATTCTGGTGTGTAAACCCCCAAAACTAACGATGGCAGCACTAAAAACTTCCGAAATCCATTCCTAAACTCAATAAACGCTTTTATTTGCGAGGACGTAATGATGGCTGAGGGCTGTAATGATGGGAGATTCCTATTCTTTCTTTACTCTATGCTGACAAGGATGATTCACAGAGTAATTAGTCGCGACACCTAGAGACACCGGTGTCACATAACTTCGTCTCTTATTGGTCACTTCTTGATGGAGTTACAGTATTCTTAGATGGGAATCTCCCAATATATCCCGAAGAAAACCCATTCGGATATTGAAACGGCAGGTATAAATTGGCGATTCTTCAATTTTATGGAGGCAAAAAAGATGATACGATAGAGCTTCTGCGTTTTTGTCTCTATAAAGGAAAGGTCGCCTCAACCAAGACTTTCGGCCAACCGGAAAAATTACCACCCACTTCACCGGCCATCAAGAATCACTCTTAGCAGCGAGCTTATTTTCAAATTCAGGAGTGGATGGGCACAAACGACCTGGACCTGGATGCCATCTCATGGGGATGGATCACCGAGTGCAAAAAATATCTACCTAGACTCACGTATAAGCCTTCGCCCTTCTGCTCCGTAAATTCTTTCATTAGTCGACCACTGTAAAGGTTGAAAACTGTGTGACACCATGCATTGCAGCTGCAAAAAAAATTGGTTTGCCATGTACTGGCGTGACGCCACGTTTGTAGCGGTTGCCAGGACCACGGTTGATTCCTACTAGGTCAAAAAAGCGTACGTTTTTCCCCTGAAAAAGGAGGTAAATTGAGCATTCACGATTGCTAGGCCTCTTGGTGGGGGGGGGGGGGAGGGGTTAGTTGAGCCAAATACGCAAAGTTAAAAAATGAACAAGCCATTTGACGAGCAAAAAAGGAATTACTTCACAGTTCATGGAGAATGTGTGCTCTATTTATTATGTTTTGAGAGTCGGGTCGGGGGGGGGGGGTGTCAAGGGGGACCTTGGTCCCTCCACACCTCCACACCTCCATTATATTCAATATAGGCCCCTATAATACGTATTTGGTGCCTAGAATACGGTTATTCCACATTCGTTGCTGCGGAAGTCAAATTACTCGAGCAATCGCCGAAAAACGCGTTTTTTTCCGCGAATTCTCGTATTTCCGCGAAATTAAAATCAGCTGTTTCCCGCCCTCCGGGTGACTGTTTTGATCTGATTAAACCATCTTGTAGGAAATTTTACCCTCTTTAAAATTAGTAGAGTCCAATTTTTGCTTTGGAGTGATAATTTTGGCGCAAAATGAGGACAACCGTGAAAAAAGACGTAAATATCCTCTAATTTGGGGTAAAAAGGGGGGGCAAAGCCCCCTTTCCCCTACTCGGATTTTGGCAAACTTTTTATATGCTCTTCAGATAGTACCAATTAGCAACTTACGTCCATAAAAGCTTCTGTCGCAATTTATTCCGGGTTAGCCCCTTATTTGAGCTATTTTCCCCTGACTAGTTCAATGCTCTGCGGCTCGGGTGGGGCTTAGTCATTTTCACGAAAATAAAAATAAAAAAATAGTTAATGAAATCTGATGTTAAATCTGGTATAAAAAATGAAATCTAGGACCTAAAAAAAACCCTTAGTACCAAGTTTCAATGAAATGCGAGCATGCTAGAGGTTTCCGCCAAAGATCCGGGTCACCTTAACCACTGTGCGGCGCGCGGTGCCGATGCCGGCTTCGATTTGGACTCAATCTGGGAAACCGTTGTGGTTCAGTGTGTGCTAGTTTTCACAAAAGTTTAGCAAAAGTTTGCAACAGTTTCCCTGTGACTGTAAATTATAACTTGAGATTTTTCAACAAATTGGTTGAAGCGAATACACGTTTCAAGGTATGGGCTTTGCCGGTTCAATAAGATTTTAAAGAACAGGTTGCTTACTTGCATGAATTTGCATTGGAAAATATGTGTCCAATTTCTTTTCGGTAACTCTACGAGAATAAGCGAGGAAGAATATTTAATTGATTCCAATTTCGATCGTGACGTCATCACTAAAAGGTTCTATAAATTCACCAGGATTCGGCTGCGCGCCGTTCAGGCTAGCTTTTAGCTCTGACCGACAAAACGTCTATAACTCGACAGTGGTGAAACAGCTGATCCAAACGGTGATGTTTTTTTGCCGAGACAGGATGTATTTTGAAGAATCCTGGCTGAGGTGGAAGGAACATTCATTTCTTCCCTCGCCCCCGCGCCGCCGCGCCGGCGCCGTGCCGAACCTTTCTTCTAAAAAGAATAGAAGGGGAAATATCACAAAACCTTAATAATTGACCGTGTGATTGTGGATCCCGTTGTTACTAACTGCCGCTGTGTTTCTTTGGGTGCCCGCACACTTACCCCATTCACCCTCGCTTTCTCTCGCCTGTCTTCTTTCTTCCACGATTCCGTGTAAAACAGTGTCGCCAGAGATGAAAATCTGAATAAATTATGCAGCGCTGTAATCAGGGAATTTCTTTTTTCTAACTCTCATCGTGACAACACTGCCTTTTATAAACGTTTTGTTTTGACACAAATCATCGTAAGCACTCACTGGCGGGCAATGTTATCCTCTCCTCTCCCGAGGAAGCAAACATTTCGAGAGGGAGAGAGAGAGAGAGGGGGAGAGGGAGAGAGAGAGAGAGGGAGGGAGAGAGGGAGAGAGGGGGAGAGAGAGGGAGAGAGAGAGGGAGAGAGAGAGGGAGGGAGAGAGGGAGAGAGAGGGAGAGGGAAAGAGAGAGAGAGAGAGAGGGAGAGAGAGAGAAAAGGAACACTATAATTGTCCTCTCCCTTGTGAAGCAAACAGATTTTTTGGAATTTTTCCGTGCCTCCCAACCTGGATTGTAACAAATGGGCGCCCATGAACGTCATTGCAAAAGAGCCTAAGTGAATGTACTAAGGATTGGGTATTACTGTTGTGCATGCGACCGTATCTGTTACACGATCGAAACTAAATTCTTTGAAAATGTCGACAATTTTGATCGGTCATCAGTGGCGCCATTTCAGATTTTCCTTGGGGGGGGGGGGGGGGCAAGGCCCTCCAAAAATTTGGATGACTTTTTTTTTTTTTTTTTTTTTTTTTTTTTTTTTTTTTTTTAGCCGTGCATCTTGAAAAATCTCTCTATCTCTCTGACTTAAATGGGGGGGGGGCTCCATAAATTTGGATGACCTTTTCCCCCCCCCCCCCCCACCCCCCCCCCCGTGCATCTTCAAAAAATCTCTCTGACTTGATCTTCGGCCTCATTGAAAATCCTTAAAGGGGGGGGGCAATTGCCCCCCCCCCGCCCTCCCCCAAGTGGCGCAACTGTCGGTCATAAAATTTTCGAAGTTTCAATCGATCGATCGATCGAGCGGACCTTCCGAAGAATTTTTTGTTTCGATCTAGGGTTGTTTCAGTCGAATGAACACATTCCTGCATTTTCATGGTTCTGTAACAAACAATAATACATTGTGCGACCCCCTCAACTTTAAAAATTAATTGACTACACATGTTTGTGCGAAACAGTAGCGCGTTACTGGCAAAAAACTACAAGCTGATTACAGCTGATACTGAACAAGTGAAATTCTTAAAATGGGTCTGTTGCGTACTTTTGCTACATCAATATAACTCATTGTTTCCAACGTAACAGTTGGCGAAAATAACGATGCGCACATTAAAAACTTTCAAAATCCACTCATTAACTCAGAAAATACCTTCCATTTCAAACAACCCGCGCTTCACTAGACACTATATCACCGACTTATAACTACATAAATGGAACCATCTCGTTTACGTAAACATGAACAGAACTTACACACATTTGAATGTTTCGATTAGATGCGTACATTTCTCATATTATTTTGTAATCTTTGATAAACCGAAAAGACCAGACAGCAAATGCAGCCAATAGCTCATGTATTTAGAAGGGAATTCCATCATTTTGTAGTTACGATGTTGTTTACTCATGCACAGTGGTTCCGTCTATGTAGTAGTATACCAGTGCAATAGTGTCTAGTGTAGCGTGGGCTGATTGAAATTGAAGTGATTTCCTGAGTTAATGAGTGGATTTTGAGCGTTTTTAATGTGCGCATCATTATTTTCGCCAAATTTTACATAAGAATGAAGGTTCTATATTGTTGTAGCAAAAGTATGCAACAGACCCATTGCATGGAGGCGAATTATTACGACGCCGTTACCCAGAAATGTGCCATCCTCGTAGGTAGTTGGTATACTTTGAGAAAATGGCAGCGTTTGACACATGCTTTTTTTAAAGAGTGAATAATACATTGGTTGAAATGATTCGTGTTACTCTTACGTTATTTGAGTATAATAATGTCAACTGGTTCCTAGAAAAGTAATTGCATTCGCTTTACTCAATTTTTTTGTCGACCCTTGTTGATGGGTAAATGGTTCTAATAAAGAATATTATATTAACATTAAATCAGCCCGTTCATGAATCGATAACTTGTAGCCGGAATTTTGCAGGAGAATATTAATTGTCAGATGTAAATCATCATTCCGGGACCCCAAAAATAAAATTAAAACCATCAAAGATTGTTGAGCCATAGCTGCGAACAAAAGACGTCAAGAGCTGATGTAAAGTAATGATATAGTTACATGGTCCAACGATTACACTCGATTAATCAGTCTCGCATGCTTCAGAGTGTAAAAGCCTCGGTCGTGAGCATCACTGAAAAAAAAAATATATATATTTTGTTTGAATTAACAATAATTCAATTCGTCCAGAATGGAGCCCTCAATTGGTTCTGTTAATTCAACAAAACAGAATGGTGAATCATCAAAATAAGATTGTTAATCTGACATAATAGATTGTTAAATCAACAAAATGTGAGGCAAACTCCCAAACAATTTGATGATTCAACAATCTATTTTGTTGATTCAGCATTTCGTTTTGTTGAACTAACAAAACCAATTGAGGGTTCCATTCTGGACAGTTAAATTGTTAATTCAACAATTTTTTTTCAGTGCAGTGCTGAGACTGCGTTAATATCCACCAAGCGTGCAACTAACCGTCTTAATGTCGAGAAAATATTGCTCGATCATAGTAAATAAATAGTTGAAAATGTAAGCAAATATGAAAGACAGAGTGTTACGTAGAAAAAAGAACCGATTGAGTTTATGATTAATACTTCTAAATGACAAATTGCTGGTGACCGCAACGCGGGTGCAACCCGTAAATTCAAATCGCGCGCGCTAGGAAAAACAGAGACTGACCTCTTACCGTTCACCACTGTAGCTACTTTCACTCCGGGAGCGGAACTGAGGGGTCCGAGAACGGCACATTCCGGCGTACGATGTGAAGAGAGCCTCAATCGCTCAGACTCATGCCATTCAAAGGTATTTCCGGTCGCGCTCGTTTAATCAGCAGCTCTGTATAATCGATGCGTTCACTGACCGTCGTTTTTTGTTCCATGATTTCTGAATTGAAATGCTTGACTTGATTTGTTCGCTGCTCGTCTGTGTGCCGAATTTTGTTTCCTTTAAAGTTAAGTTTTACCTAAAAAGAGGACTTTTCAGGAAGATCATTGTGATCATTGTGATCCACAATCTTTAAATGTCAATTTGAAGTTTCCGTGCAGGCTTAGTGATAACAACGCGAGTCCTTATATTTTTTGGATATTAAAATTTATATTTATTTACTATGCGATATAAAATTAGGAGGATGCAATCCAGAGACTTCACTTCAGATCTCTTTGGCTTGGCTTGGACTTGATTCGTCCTCCAGATTCAATTTGCTATGCAGAAACACACATTGAACCAAAATGCCTTGAGATTTCTCGAGGATGTTTCAAGAGGGATTTACAAACAAGAACTGCCACTAATTGGCAATTTAAAGGCAATTTAGAGCAATTATTCTGAGCACAGGCTTTTACCACAGAATAATACAATCAGAACGGAAACTCCCATAAGAGCCAATGGAAGCAAGTTTGGAATTTAACGGCACCAATAGGCAACGCTGTGGTCCTATATCCCAACATGGCGGACGAGTGTGATTTGTGTTGAAACTCATTTATTTCTGTAAATTCTAGAAAGAAATCTTAAGTTTCCGGCCTCACTTTTATTCTAATGGCATTTCAGAATGAAAATTTCGCTTATCATATCCTATAATTTTCTATTCGCGCGCGAATCCAGATGTAAACATCCTATATCCCAACATGGCGGACGCGAAATGAATTTGCTTCAAAATCCCACAGAGTTTTCGTTCTGATTGTATTATTCTGTGCTTTTACCAGCTAATCAGGGCTGAATTGTTGATACTAATGGATACCCGAAAATTGCCACTCTCCTTCTCCATCTCGTTCAGTGGCGGCGCGTGCAATCTGACAACGTTGCATTTCGTCTATCTAAATCCATGAAAAATATTGATTCGAGGAAGTGCTCTGTGCACCTCCAATATTTCGACCTTTCTTATGACTTTAAATGTATTAAATCCGACGTTGCAGATTGCACACCTCGCCACTGATCTCATTGCAGGGTCTCCAGTTTACTATAGCGTTCTCTGAATCCCGTTGCTAGTTTTGACAAATCAGAGGTTCTAAAACTACCTCTGTCGATACTCGATGTCAAAGGGGTCACAATGGGTTCGCACACTATAGACAAAATATTCATTTCTCGACCATTCATGGGCCATTTCTTCGAAATTCCTAACTTACGTCGAACATTTAGAAAATCGATCTCTCGCAATCTATTCGAGAAAAGACACCGCGGTTTGGACAAATGAAAAGTACATGTCTTGTCGTACTGCGTGTCTATATTTGAGCTTAATTCGACGGGATTCGGGGTCTCTACAATACCCCTCGCTGCCTCATCTACGATTTAAATACAGCAAAATCAGGCGCAAAGCTTATGTCAGCTTATGTCAAAGTTGAAATTGACGAACTTAAACGCAAGGTTCGGTCAATTTATCCGCTATATATTTACGATAGAAAGTACGGCAGATAGGTTACTGGTGCTAAAGTAAACAATGACCGACCGATCGTTAACTTCGATTTTTAAAGAACGGGCGCCTTAAATTGATCCAAATTTTCAGTTTAAATGTATGTTACACTACACAGAGTAGCATATGTGAGACTCGACATTGTTATTCGCTAAAATGATTGACTAAAATAGGTTTGAAGAGCGAGGCTCTATAAGAGCTGCTGTTAAATTGGTTCATATCCCCGCGCGGGGAAGTACCCTGGCCATCAGCCCGTGCCAAGACCGGCTTCACTTTTCCTCCGTGCAAAGAGAGAGCAGGGGCCAGTCTTTTTCTATAATGTCCTTGGAAAAATGATAGAATGTTAAGATAACCAATGCCACGGCAATCAGATGTATAATCAATCGTTTTTTTTAATAGGTTCAGGCGAGTATTGATTCCATTAGATCTTTGTTTTAGGTCACGTGATAGTGTTTTTTTACTGAATGTTAAACTCTTTTTTCGTTGCTACTCCAAGTTCTATGGAAGAAGGGGGAGGGCACTCCTTTCGCCAACCTTCCACCATAGTTATGAATAGTAAATCAAAGTTAAAAGAATTAATGCGTCCTTAAAATCGACCTTAATTATTGTAAAAGGCACACCCACCTCCCACCTCATTATACCCAAAATTTTGAACAAGTGCATATTATTTCCTTTCATAAAAAATGCAAGTTGAAGTTTTATGCGCTTTACTCATAGCAAGGTTTTAAATGTGACTCCCTTACACCCAACGCCTCAATCATCACTGATTCTCTAGGTGCTGTATTAATTTCAAATTTACATCTTCTCATTGTATCTTTTCTCAACAGAGAGGCTTTCTTAAATTTTGCATTTTTTATCAGAAAAGAGTTGACTAGGTACTACAACACTTAAAATTTCAACATTCATGGGCGTGCCCCCCCCACCCCACCTCACCCGAAAAATATTCTAGATCCGCCACTGGCATGAATCATCATAGTGACGCAAATTGGGAATTGGAATATGGCAGCGTGCATCTATCTAATTAGTTCACTACGATGTAATTAATATATACAAAATGTAAACTTGCAAGTTAATTGTGATAGCTTGGAACTTTTCGAAATCACGATTGGAGCTTCAATTCGGCAAGAATAGTATATTTTAATTAAAAAAATCTCAGGTGCCGCCGCAAAAATCAATCACAACAAGGGCACAGAAAACGGCTTACTCTGTTGGTATAGTTTTTGGGAGGAACGAGAGGAACATTAATGTGTTGGCGCGCAGGATAGTTGAGTGGAAGGGGGAAAGACCTTGAGTGAAAAAAAGGACAAACGAAGGAAGTCTGAGGATAACAAGCGTGAGGAGGAACACCCTTTCAAAAACACAAATACCTACCACGCTTAGAGAATACGGAGCACGGCAACGTTGTTAGCGGTCATTTAGACGAGGACCAGAATCAAGCGTAGTTTGCTAGAGACCTGTATAAGTGCTCCGCGCTGGGACCAGAATCAATCCTTATTTGTGACGCCGATTCCGGACCCGATCCTGGTCCCAAGACGACCAGGATCACGTCAAAAATCTATCCTCTTTGACCAGGATCGGGGGATGCAGAAAACTATATATATATATATATATATATATTATTATATATATATATATATATATATATATATATATATATATATATATATATATATATATATATATATATATATATATATATATATATATATATATATATATATATATATATATATATATACAGGGTGTTGAAAAACTGTTCCCGAATATTTCAGGGGCGGATTCTACAGATCAAAATAAGACCTTTTTTTCCTATAAACATGTGTCCGAAAATGCCCCCTTTGAGCTACAGCCCCCCAAAGTTTTAAAAAATTTACGGTTTTTTTGGAATAGCGACCACTATTATAAACCAAATGTCTTAAAACTTGGTGTCCTACGGTAATTTTACTTGTAGAATCCATTAATGACCTCGAAAAATTCAAAAATTGAGTCTAACTGTACTTTTCACGCAATCTTGTACCTTTAACGGCACGAATTTTATGTTACGGATTAAAATTTTGAAGAATAGTTACCAAAAACAGATGCGGAAAACCCTTAGAAAGATTTTTGGTCCTCTTTGTTTCTTTCGATACGACGCGTTTTAAGCGAGATAATCGCTGCACACTGTGGAAAAGTCAGCGCTTTTACCATGAAAAACGGCAGTGAGTATGCAGCCCGCCTCTCCGCTGCTTCTACGGGCCGGCCGCTATGGTAAAAGCGCTGACTTTTCCGCACTGTGCAGCGATTATCTCGCTTAAAATGCGTCGTATCGAAAGAAACAAGGAGGACCAAAAATCTTTCTAAGGGTTTTCCGCATCTGATTTTGGTAACTATTCTTCAAAATTTTAATCCGTAACATAAAATTCGTGCCGTTAAAGGTACAAGATTGCGTGAAAAGTACAGTTAGACTCAATTTTTGAATTTTTCGAGGTCATTAATGGATTCTACAAGTAAAATTACCGTAGGACACCAAGTTTTAAGACATTTGGTTTATAATAGTGGTCGCTATTCCAAAAAAACCGTAAATTTTTTAAAACTTTGGGGGGCTGTAGCTCAAAAGGGGGGCATTTTCGGACACATGTTTATAGGAAAAAAGGTCTTATTTTGATCTGTAGAATCCGCCCCTGAAATATTCGGGAACAGTTTTTCAACACCCTGTTTTTTTTATATATATATATATATATATATATATATATATATATATATATATATATATATATATATATATATGATGAATACCTTTAGAGTTTGGTCAGGCTCTAAAGTTTGGAGAAACAACAAAGCCAAAAAAAGAAAAAAATAACATTAAAAAATAATGTAAGTACGTGTAAAAAACACAGGGGGGAGAGAGTTCAGCTCAGGCAGGTGCAACAGAAATGCATGAGCGAGGACAGCGTTTCGAGAGCGCCACGACCGGTTTCGTCGTTGTTACGACTCATCAGGTGGGCTTACTCGAAGCTGCCTCTACTCAATGGCGCAGGAGCATTTGCTTCTCGCGTCATGTCAGCAGTGTCGTTTCGACGACTTGCTGTGTGCGAAAAGCATTGAGTAGAGGCAGCTTCGAGTAAGCCCACCTGATGAGTCGTAACAACGACGAAACCGGTCGTGGCGCTCTCGAAACGCTGTCCTCGCTCATGCATTTCTGTTGCACCTGCCTGAGCTGAACTCTCTCCCCCCTGTGTTTTTTACACGTACTTACATTATTTTTTAATGTTATTTTTTTCTTTTTTGGCTTTGTTGTTTCTCCAAACTTTAGAGTCTGACCAACTCTAAAGGTATTCATCATTTTTTTTTTGGCCATTTTTTTGTGTTTTATTACGTATAGTCACTGCGGAGATGGTGCTTTTTTCCCGTTCGGGAGCCGGCGGCTGTTTGTAGAACGCGTTCGCTTCTCTAGCCGTCCGGTTTTATCTTTTTCTCTGGTCTTGCTTTTTTCATCTGAGAGTTGTTCAGCTTCCATGGTAGATGGCGCGGGAGCATTTGCTTCTCGCGTCATGTCAGCAGTGTCGTTTCGACGACTTGCTGTGTGCGAAAAGCATTGAGTAGAGGCAGCTTCGAGTAAGCCCACCTGATGAGTCGTAACAACGACGAAACCGGTCGTGGCGCTCTCGAAACGCTGTCCTCGCTCATGCATTTCTGTTGCACCTGCCTGAGCTGAACTCTCTCCCCCTGTGTTTTTTACACGTACTTACATTATTTTTTAATGTTATTTTTTCTTATTTTGGCTTTGTTGTTTCTCCAAACTTTAGAGTCTGACCAACTCTAAAGGTATTCATCATTTATTTTTTGGCCATTTTTTTGTGTTTTATATGTATATATATATATATATATATATATATATATATATATATATATATATATATATATATATATATATATATATATATATATATATATATATATATATATATATATATATATATATATATATATATATATATATATACAGGGTGTCCCAAAATTGATAGTAAATATTTTTACCACGTATTTTTGGGGCCAAAATAAGACTTTTTTTTCCTATGAACACGTGTCCGAAAATGCCCCCCCCCCTCGGAGCTACACCCCCCCAAAGTTTTTAAAAAAAATCGGTTTTTCTTCGATTCTAGCAACGGATCTGCGTAAAAATGGATGAAAATTCGTTTCTGGGAGTAACTTTAGGCGTTCTTTCCGATTCCGTAGTCGAAAACTCCCGAAAGGGTCAAGAAGGGGGGGTTTGAGGGGGGTTCAAATTTTAAATTGAATAATTTTTTAGTGCTCCGTAAGAAAATGAGAGAAGTAAGAAAAGAATATGATGAAACAAAACAAAAGGAACATTTTTGATTTCTTGTGTTTTTTTCACAAGACGCACGAAAAACGAGTAAAATCGATTTTTCGCCGGGAGCGCACAGCCCGAGAGCGCTGTTTCAGTGCCGCGTTGCGTCGAGTCGATCGTTGAGTCAGTTGAGTGCACAGAGCAGCGCTCTCGGGCTGTGCGCTCCCGGCGAAAAATCGATTTTACTCGTTTTTCGTGCGTCTTATGAAAAAAACACAAGAAGTCAAAAATGTTCCTTTTGTTTTGTTTCATCATAATGTTTTCTTACTTCTCTCATTTTCTTACGGAGCACTAAAAAATTATTCAATTTAAAATTTGAACCCCCCTCAAACCCCCCCTTCTTGACCCTTTCGGGAGTTTTCGACTACGGAATCGGAAAGAACGCCTAAAGTTACTCCCAGAAACGAATTTTCATCCATTTTTACGCAGATCCGTTGCTAGAATCGAAGAAAACCCGATTTTTTTTAAAAACTTTGGGGGGCTGTAGCTCCGAAGGGGGGCATTTTCGGACACGTGTTCATAGGAAAAAAAGTCTTATTTTGGCCCCAAAAATACGTGGTAAAAATATTTACTATCAATTTTCGGACACCCTGTATATATATATATATATATATATATATATATATATATATATATATATATATATATATATATATATATATATATATCTTTATATGTATGTTTATATGTATGTTTCAGCCAGTTTTACCGTTTTTATGTCCCACGATCCTGTTCGTAATTTTGGTTTTTATTTTTGAAATTTGTCTCAACTATTCGTTGGGTTTAATTCTTGGATGAGTTCGAAGATGGTGTAAATCTGACAGTTAGTTTTCGCGTTATGGGCCGTGTTTGAGTCGTAAAATGTGTTTTTGAGGTTTATTTTTAGGAGTGTTTGTTTTGAGTATTTTTTTTTGGGGAAAAATTTTTGTTAGCCGTTTTGTTACGCAACTTTTTTACTCGAGTCATTTTTTCGTGTTTTGCGTTGTAAGAGAGTTTTAGTGATGTGTTTTTCGGGTTTTTTGGCAGTGTTTTCATATGAAGAAATTGTTTTTTTGGTTCAAAAATTTTAGTATATATCGTGGAGGATTTTTTTAGTTCATATGCTCCATTCCTTGAATTTTCCTTGTGTTTTACGTGTTTTACGAGCTATTTAGTTTCTTATGGGATTTTACATGTGAAAGACAAGGATAAAGTATCGGTATAATTGCTCGTTCTTTGTTTTACACGCGCACTGTTGCTTAGGTACGTTATTTATTTATTTTCTTGTTTGATCAGCTGCTCTTATTCAGATTTATTTCTCATTATAGCGTTACAAAGATTACACATTTTTCTATCTTGGTACTATAATCTTTTTCTTAGGTGCATTTTCATTTAAATGTTGAACAGCTGATAAAAAAAAAAAAAATTGAATAATTCAAAGAAAATCATAACATAACCTATTTATTTATTTATTTTTATTTTTTTTTTTTTTGCTTGTTTTATGGCTTATACTCCAGTCAAGGAGCCTACAGCCAACTATAGACTAATGTCATTGTGTGAATGTTTGTTTAATGTCAGAAGACAACAGGGGACTTGAAACATCCATGCTCAAAGCACTCAGATTTCCACTGTAATCTTTGCCGTGGACCCACTTTTAAGGAGACCGAGCGACAAGACGAGTGAAAACTATTTATTAAAATTTGTGAAAAACTTTTATAACCTAGCTTTTATTTCTCACTTCCATTGAAAAGATTACACAATTCCCCTTGGTAATATATTCTTTTTCACAATAGTATTTGGATTTTGAGCAGCTGATAAAATAAGAAAGAATTTAACGAAAATTATAACCTATATTTAAATTTGTAAAAAAATGATTTAACCAAGCATGGAATCTACTTCGTCTTACCGGCCTGCCGGGAGGCATTTTTTTTTCTAGCATTGATAGTTTTAGAGGGAAAAAATAGGTAAACTTACTTAAAAATCCACCCTCGTATTTCATGCATTTAAGTAAGTAGAGAAGGATGGATAAAATGTCGAGAGGGACAAGATAACTTTGTTTTGAAATAAGTTATTCTGACTGGCAAATCATGTCCTAAGGAAGCCCAGCTGGTAACGGTTTTAAGTAGATTCCAGGAATCTACTTATTGCAGAGGGTGCGATGTTGGATTTTTCGGGAAATTTTATCAAATGAGCACGTTTCATGGTCCCCTGAGTGAGAAAATACCACTCGTTGAAAATTATATATATATATATATATATATATATATATATATATATATATATATATATATATATATATATATATATATATATATATATATATAGGGTGTCAATTAAAAAAGGAGCCAGGCTTAATATCTCAAAAACGGCTCCGAATTTCGAAAAACGCTGAAACACGTGTTCGATTATTTCGAGGGGGACATCTTTTGAGGGGGTCCCCAATTTCGGGGCCCCCCTCTGGGGGGCCCCAGGGGGGTCAAGTTCCATATTTCAAATGGGGACCCCCATTTTTTATTTGATAATCGGAAAGAGGGTAAAATTCTAAGACTTTTGGCGCAAACCAAAAGTCGATATCGTTTTTCGTGTTCGATATATCGAAGGTCAAAGTTCGATATGGACCCATCTTCAGAAATTCGTAACTTTCCTTTAAATAGTCCAAATTTCAAAAACTTTGGGTCTAAAATGCTCTACAGAGCAAGCACTTTTCAGAAAAAAAATCAATTTTAACAGAAATTGCGTCAAAATTTGGTTTTAAAGCCCCCAAACATTTTTAACGTTTTTTGCCCCCACGGGGGCTATCTGAAAAATTCCGAGATACGACCCCTATCGAGTGATACATCAATCGAAAAGGCAAAACAAACTGAGCATTTTGGCGCAAACCGGAGGTTCATATCGTTTTTCATATTCGAGATATCGAATGTCAAATGTCGATTTACAGAATGCGATATCTCGAATATGAAAAACGATATGAACCTCCGGTTTGCGCCAAAATGCTCAGTTTGTTTTGCCTTTTCGATTGATGTATCACTCGATAGGGGTCGTCTCTCGGAATTTTTCAGATAGCCCCCGTGGGGGCAAAAAACGTTAAAAAAAAAAACGAAAGACAAATGAAGAAATTGACGAAAATTTCCTCAATCACGGTACCATTGATTTTCCTCGTTCGGAAGAAATTTTTCTGTATACAGCCGTGCTGCATCCAAAAAGAGTTCGTAGTTAGTACCGTAAAAATTCTTACGTGATCTAGTTTGCTCCTGTACGCATCCAAAAGGAGTTCGTAGTTAGTACCGTAAAAATTCTTACGTGATCTAGTTAACTCCTGTACGCATCCAAAAAGAGTTCGTAGTTAGTACCGTAAAAATTCTTACGTGATCTAGTTTGCTCCTGTACGCTTAGCCCACGGCAATTAATGAAGCCTATTTTCACTCACTCCACTGTCCATCCCACGCACCCCTTTCGACTCAATTCGCGCTGTGCCGCGTTCTACGTTCGGAGGCTTGCAGTGAGCTGTTGCTTTTTTGATGGCATAGAAAATTGCAAGCGCGCTGTTTGAACTATAGCAGCTTTTTAAAAGGTAATTACGCATTTATGGGTGGATGTTGAAGGCTCTCATTGTCAGTGTTTATCGATGTATTGGGTTAACAACCATGAAGCACCATGCTCCAAATTGCTGTAGCTAAAGTTTCCTTTGAAGACCCTCTTTTAAAAAAATTACATCGACTTCACTTTTGTTTGAAAGTGCAGCCTATCAAATAAACATCAATAATTGCTGTTAATTTGTCTTTTTGTCTAGCAAAAAGGAAAAGTTATACTTTTGTAAACCACAAGACATTGCAACCGTAATTCGATTTATGCTGAATGCTGCGTCAAGTCTATAGCCCGCTAATTAATCAGAGAAGCGCCACACTCTGTTTGTAACTGTAGAGTGTAAAGTGAGCAATTAACAATCCCAACGAATTGTAATTATAGCGATTAGTTCAGTAGAACACTAGTAGGTAAGCTACGTTGGCCTCTGGGGAACGAAGCATTTAGCGGCGCTTGATAGAGCGACCGGAGAGTGATAAATCGCTGTGTAACCATCACCGTGAAATTGAATTTCCCGCGGGCGCCATCCCGCCACTCCATGCTTCGCCACCACTGTTGTCGCCAATGCGCCATCGTAGCGCTACCTACGGACACACGTGTCACGCGAACATCAAAATTATTCAACATTATATTCATTTGGTTCTTTAAAACTACAAAGCCAAATTTAAGTTTCCAACTAAGTTCAGAGATATTCAAGGAATCAAAATTGAGTATACTTTGATCTTAGAAGAAAATTCAGGTAGGATCGTACACAAGTTTTTCTGGCAGTTTGTTTCAGAAAAGAATACCGATAACGCAGAGTCCTTTGTTTACATGCCTTAAGGACCAGGGACCAATAAATGTACGGTCACACGGTCCTCGGCCCCAAGTCCGCCCCAAGTCCGCCCTAAGTACTTCAACAAGCATCGGCCACCAGCCAACGGACCGCATCGGACCGTTTTAAAATGGCGCAAACGCAAAACTAACCTCCAAATAGAACTTAGGGTGGGTTAGAGAGGCTCTAGACCCGCCCCAAGTAACGTAAAGTTGGGCGCGCACCCAACATTCCGATGTGCCGTTAAAGAAATGTGAGGTTAGAATCGCCATTTTTAGGTACGACCTAAAGCCCGTGTGTACCGTACGTTTATTGGTCCCAGAGTTTTGTATCGCTGTTTAGATGATGCCCCCCCCCCTCTCCAATACTTGCGTTGTTCGTGGGGTCCTACGCGGAGGACAATGAAAACACCTCCTCTACTCATGTAAACAAAGGGCTGCATGTCAACAGTATTCTTTTCTGAAACGTCCTCTAACTGCTTTAAAAAAATTTTTATTCAACGTGCTATCGGCTTTCTAACGAGCTATAGTTTTTTGAATTTGATGCCTTGGTTCCCGAGTTTCGGCCCCGTGCCCACCTCCGGTCCTCCGCGCGCGCTGAGGAGCTCGACCGTCGAACGAGTCCATCTTACACCCTGCAAAATACCGTAACACGATGATTTGTTCAATATTTGAAAATGACTGTTAATCAGTGTTTGCAAGCCAAATCACGATACACGGAAACTTGTTGCTTATGATTTCCACCGCAGTTTCATTTTTTATGGTAAGAAAACGGATAACAGCACGTAACTCACATTCGCACACGTTATTCAAGGGGGTATTCATGATTACTCGCGCACAAAACTGATTAATAGGGACCAAATCATGATGAACGTTTTCTGGTCATAAGTTTCATTCATTGTATCTTCTTTTGATGTGTAAAAAAATTGAAAATCACAATGAATCTGATCGAGAAATACAGACACCTAATGAGCTCCTTAGTGTGCGCGGAGCAGAGGTGGCGTCGTGGGTGCCAGAGGTGAGTGTGGAAAACAGCCGTAACTCGCGGACTAGTGAACCAAATTTACAAAAAACTATAGCTCGTTAGAAAGCTGAGAGTACGTTGAATAAAACCCCCTTTACAGATTTTATTTATCTTGTTTCGTTCTCGAGTTATGTATCCCTTATTTTACGAATGGCCCTCGTAAAAGCTCATCGGTAGCAATAACGAACCATTTTTTCCGATTTTTAGGAAAGCTTGGTAATGTTTTCGACCAAGCTGTTTTCCCTACATACTCCTCATACGTCATGAAATCACGATTTTTCTCCTCCTACAGTAACTAATACAGTAACAAATAAAACACAAAAAGGACGTCAGAAGGCAGTCCAATTTCAGCGTGGAAAATATTGACAATCTTCTAACTTTTTCTCATCGGGCAAATCCTCGCTTTTATTCGATCTTTTCTTGGACTTCACGACTTTAGATCAAAATATCTTGCAAAAAAGTTTTCATTTTTGTAATTCTCGACTCAAAAAACATGGATACATATTGGACACATATTTGGATTACTGGATTTTTGTCTCACTAAATCGGAACTCACTTTACTAAAGGCAATCCTCAATTTTACGCATTTTCTTTGGATTCTTTTTACTTCAGATCAAAATATTTTACAAAATGTATGCCATTTCTGGAATTTTCAACCCACAAAACATAGGAAATCATACTTGAAACGCTTAATTTGGATAAATTGGTGTTTTATTAGCTAAATTGGTCATTTCGAACAAAGGCCGCCAGCGCAGCGACGGCACAGGAGACATCTCACTAAAAATGAAATTTCTCAAAAGTTTGCAAACATTTGCACAATCGGTGATGATGCCTGGAAAGAGCATAAAACTTGCTGTAACATAATTTAAAAATCACAGAGGTTACATGTTGGTACATTTTTTAAAACTCTCCTTAAAGTTGAGATTTTGAAGGAAAATCTCACAATTTGAAGCTACTGGCTTCGTGACGTTGGTACGAATACGTTGGTAAAAATAAATGTAAACAAAAAATGGAAGCAGGAAGTAAAAAATGAACTTTTAACTGTTGCTTCTGTTCATTACAAACTCATTTGCATGAAAAACTCTCTTTTAACATCCATGTCAATTGCAATGCCATATTCATCCTAAAACGCTAGTTGTCAGAGCAGTTGCTCAGACCCTCTATATTTTCAAGTTCTGTGCCGACTTTATCTTGATATATTTAATTGTAAATATCAGAAATCATAGTTTTGGTTGCTTGCTGACCCATCCACCTTGTTGTTAAAGATATTTACCAAACTTGAAATTTTGATTTTTGTCCATTGGTCACTGCACTGCAGGGGGGGGGGGGACTTCCCTCACACCCTGTATAGTGAGTCAACGACGAACCCTTCTTTGCTCAACAGAGTGGCTAGCTCTCGCCCATGACTATCAGCCCGAAGTACAATTCTGGTTGCCATCACCTGAAACAAATAATAACTTAAGCTAATGAAAGATTTTGGGAAGAGAAAAACAATTTCAACGAGCAAATCAGTCACACAATCATTCAAAATTTGACGACTACTCAGGGGCTTGTTGCAACAGCCAGTAAACCCCAGCTAGTTGGATGTGAGAGCCAATAGAAAGATTTTGTTTTAAGACCGTAGACACTTGATCAAGTGAATTAAAACTTGGGCAGTACATTGGAACTCATCGTCTTCTTACAAGAATTTTGAGGCTGATGTAAAAAGTCTTCCACCTCGCCACGCCACCGTGGTCAGGAGTGAGTATAGCTAAGTTTTCACAACCACACCAACCTTACATCAAGAAACCGACTTATTTGAGAACAACTTTAACTCTCATTCGCACCAAGAAAATAGTTTTTCATTTGTAATGAACCTTGGAGCATACTATGTAAAGAATAGCAAAGTAATTAATCTATTAGAGCTCGTTTCAAAAGTGGAGGCCGAGGTCAACCGATAATCTTTGGAATATTTCTTACATTACTCATCTCATTTCACGTGGGTATTAAGTGAAAGCAATTGCAAGAGTAAGACTTTCAACTAAGACGCGTTTTGAAATTACAATTTCAGCGTCTTAGGCAAGTTTTTTTCCCGATTTGATGGACGGAAATTGAAGTTTTGCCAAAGCTTTTCCATTGAGCGCTGCCTCCAAAACGAGCTCTGTATAATTTTGAAGTAGTTTTCGACTTTATCAAACTGCAGAATTTTGCTAACAGACCCTCTACATGGAGTTTCTCAAAGTATCCTAAACCCCACCAATTTTCAGAAATTGCGACAGGCTTTGCTGATATAGAGCAGTAGAATTTTAATCCTCAATCAATATTCTATTCTCTACTACAGTTTTTCCACAATTTTCTTAGTATCAATTGGCTCATCGATTTTGGGTTAGGTGTTGATTATTATTTTTTTTTCGAAGCTAAATTGAGTTAAATTGTAAGACAGAGCAAAATTTTGATTCAACATGCTCGAGTGCACACTAGTATGAAAACACACTTCATTCGAAATAGTCCTAAAAGAAAGATTTAAATATTGAAGAGTGAGAATTGTGAAATACACGAGGTTACGTTTGTTTCGAGCATGAAAGCTAATAATAAAATAATAAATGAAAAACTATAAACTGATAAAAAATACCTTTGGCAGAGGTGATTAACCGATGCGAAGCTGAAGAGGGCTAGCCCATGACGGATTTGAAGCTGTATGATGAAACTGATGAACTGATGAATGATATGTAAAGATGAAGAGAAATTATATCGACGATGAGAAAATTAAACTGAGAAAAAGTAGTGATTATTTAAAATATAAACAAAATCGAGAGAGAGAGAACGAGAGAGAGAAAATAACGGGAAAAAAGGTGCCAAAATTCGCGAGTACGTAAAAGTAACTAATTGACTGTCACGACCGAGTGCGCTGGCTGCGTTTGCGCACGCGTAACCGGCGTAACACAGGTGAGCGGGAAATACAAATTTAGCGCGTTCTTAACAACGTTAGCGAATGTCTGCAGAACTGTTTAGGTAAGTTTTTCATCAACCATTTGATCTAAAATATAAGGCAAAAATACGCTGCAGTAGAAATTGATTAATATATAAATATTAGAACTCCAACCTTCTTCTAACTCTCTTGGCACAACAATAAGACCTTTTAGACTCCAAATGATCAACTGACAATATTTCCTGTTAGCCATAAGAAAAGCTGGCCCTGAATTTGGTGGTAGTATTCGTGCTCTTTGTTGACTGCAAATGATTCTCCATCAAATTTCACGAAATAATTTTTCTCTAATTTCAATGCTTCTTCAATGTCTTTATCTTTTATTTTGTACGGACACTTAATTTCAACTAAAGTTTGCAGATCAATCATTCCATCAGGGCTAGCACCTAACAGGCCACTTTCATGCATGAACAGACCATAGGGTTCAACTTTCACACCAGTCGCTTCCTCGAACAGCTTTCTCGCATCATCCTCATGGTCATTTCCCCACGCTACAGATTTGACTCCTTCTAAATTATAGGATCCTAAAAGTCTTTTAAACACGTGAGGAGGGTATTTTTGACTAGCACACGCTTTCAACACCAATCCAAAATTACTAGCTGTTAGAAGGAAACGACAAACAATCAACCATTTTGAGTTTTTGGCTTGCTCAACTGTCTTCCTCTCAATCTCAACAATTTTTTCTGCACTGATTTTAACTTTCGACTGCAAGAGAGATGCACTATCAGGAGCAGTCTTAATTTCTACACTCTTTAAAACGGACTCTAAATTGTGCATTGGGGTGAATCAGGCACTTCTGGGGACAAAAGCCAAGAAAAACCAACATGCATGATTATAGTTAACTTATATAGTTAGACTTAAGTTTCTCATTCAACAACTGCATTTTCTCATCAGACACATCATCAGTCGTAGCAACATACGGTGTTTTCTCAGGATTACAAAATAACTCATCAACAGTAACAGTTCTACTTAGCTCTTCTTTCCTCTTGGTCCAGCCACAACCTTTGTCAGTAACAGAGATGTTGTGATGAGCATAAATTAATGTTGCAGCCATGTGGTGGCATCTCACTTGACCAGTATGACACGAACATTCTCCTTTCTTTACAGCTCCATCTCTATTAAACTCAACCTGAAAAGAAAAATAAGAGAAATTTATACCATAAATTTCATAGAGGTTACAGTAAAAATTTTAATAACTTTTCGTGCATACTGAATTTTGGTTCAATGGAAATGTACTAATTGATTAAGAGACATGCCAGGCTCATCCATCTCAGCCCACATGGATGATTATGAACGACGAAATCGATAGCAGGACATGGATTCTCTCGATATTTAACGCTCAGCTCAATAATACATTATCACTCTACAAGATAACCGTAAATTTTTATGGAGTAACAACAATGGTAAGTTTTAGCTAATTTTGTAATAGACAGTCGTTTCAGCTTGTTATACAGGGTGTTTTTTTTATCTCCCCCCCCTGGTTTTTTTTCTTGCTAATTGAGATAAAATGTTGCGGTTTGGACTATTCTTCATCATTTTGGCTGAATTTTCTTTTTTTGGGGTCAAAACCCCCCCAGCCCCCCTAGGGGGACCCCCAGGGGGGCTATCTCAAAAATTTCAAATGGCAACCCCTATCTTGTGATACATCGTTCGAAAGGGCATAAAATTCTAAGACTTTTGGCGCAAACCGGAAGTTGATATCGTTTTTCGTTTTCGATATATCGAATTTCAAAGTTCGATTTGGACCCATTTTCAAAAAATCGTTACTCCACTTTGGAAAGTCGGAATTAAAAAAACTATGGGTCCAAAATACTCTAAAAAGCAAGTACTTTTCAGATAACGAAATGGTTTTGACATAAAATTTGATTTTAGAGCCCCAAATTTTTTTAAAAATGTTGCCCCTAATTGGGGCTATTCTGAAAATTCCCTTCCACGACCCTTATTGAATGATGCGTCGATCAAAAAAGCATAAAAAACTGAACATTTTGGCGCAATCCGGATATCAATATCGTTTTTCGTATTCGAGATATCGAATATTAAAAATTCAATTTTCGCCTATCTTCAAAATTCGATATCTCGAATACGAAAAACGATATCGATATCCGGATTGCGCCAAAATGTTCAGTTTTTTATGCTTTTTTGATCGACGCATCATTCAATAAGGGTCGTGGAAGGGAATTTTCAAGATAGCCCCTTTTAGGGGCAAAATTTTTAAAAAAAATTTGGGGCTCTAAAATCAAATTTTATGTCAAAACCATTTCGTTATCTGAAAAGAACTTGCTTCTTAGAGTATTTTGGACCCATAGTTTTTTTAATTCCGACTCTCCAAAGTGGAGTAACGATTTTTTGAAAATGGGTCCAAATCGAACTTTGAAATTCGATATATCGAAAACGAAAAACGATATCAACTTCCGGTTTGCGCCAAAAGTCTTAGAATTTTATGCCCTTTCGATTGATGTATCACAAGATAGGGGTTGCCATTTGAAATTTTTGAGATAGCCCCCCTGGGGGCCCCCCTAGGGGGGCTGGGGGGGTTTCGACCCAAAAAAAAGAAAATTCAGCCAAAATGATGAAGAATAGTCCAAACCGCAACATTTTATCTCAATTAGCAAGAAAAAAAACCAGGGGGGGGAGATAAAAAAAACACCCTGTATATGGTATCACAGGAAGTGTTACCGCTTGTGCGCAAAGTTACATGACAGATACGATAGGCACAGATTTTTGTGTCTCCTATAGAATGTCCCCAGTCTCATATGAGCGGAGTTATTTACTAAGCGATGAGAGTGTAGACTCTGGTTTGAAATGCATTTCATCTTGTAAAAAAAAAAATTCATCATCTACGTCTACATAGTCTATCGGTTATCATTATTTTCGTCCAAGGCTTAAAGTGGATACAAAATGCAATTTCATCAATAGAATCCAGAATACACGTCACTTAAACTGAGGAATCTGTTTGATTTGAAGATTATCACCACACTTGCATATTTTAACTATTAATTGATTGATAGCAGTAGGTCTCAGAAAGAATCCAGTAGAATCACACTAAGTACGCTGCGATAGATCAAAAGATAACTCCAATTGAACAGTGTTGAAGACAGGAACAAAGAGCATAAATGAGACATTCAGATGTTTTTCGCTAGAGAAATAAATTGTTTCATACTTACTTGGACCTCGTAGACTTTGTCTTTCACGCTGGCGTGGACCTTCGCTTTTATAACACCAACTTCATCGTCAAACAAAACACTAATAACATGCTGAGACTCATAGGCATTCTCTCCTTTCTGAATCAGTTTATTCTCATTTCCAAAAAACTCGAGTATATACTGCAACTTCATTACACTCTTCCTTGCCATAATGATCAATAAAATAAGAAAACTCACTTACACCTTTGAAAATTGGGGCTCGCGTAAAATCAAGAGAAACTGAGAAAACTCAGAGGACACAAAGAAGCTCGGAGCTTTGGCTGGGCTTCAGGGAAGCTAAGAGAACCCTAACCTAAAAACGCCACGGAAAAAATGATTTTTTCTAATTATTTATCTGGTTCGTGGTCTCGAATCTAGCCGAAAAGGTAATTCTGAATGCGTAGAATTCATAATCGTAAAGACATCGCTTTTATTTTTTGGATTAGTAACCGAAATTTCCGTTCAAAAATGCTCTTATGGGAAAATTACATTGAAACGGAGTTTGTTTGGAACCAGAGGATCCCGGACGCCAATCGATACGATATATCGCTCTACTAAAACAGTCTATTCACCAGTCGAAGTTTTGACTTGGGCAACTCGTACTTGTTGGTCGCTGTCAGGTAAAACTGTAACTATTCGGCCAAGCCTTGAAGATAGTGGGGAAGAATTGGGGTCCTGAATAAGGACTAAGGTTCCAGGTTGGAGAGTGGGAGTTTCACGCGTCCATTTGCCGAGCGACTGCTATGAATGCACCGATTCTGCTCCACATAAGGCAACTCGGGGTCAAAAGAGGCGTGAATCAAGGTGTGGTGGTGTTAGCTGCGCGCAGCCCTTGGTATTGTTGCTTGGTATTGTTGAGGCAGCGGCGTGCCACCTCAACCACCCTCAGGTTCGGGGAGGACTGTTGGCGAGGGCATTGAAGGTTCACATGTCGTTGGCCACAAAAATCGCAGCAGGTGCTACGCGGGATGGCAAGCATGGCTGCGCGAACTCTATTTTGTCAGCGATCGCCACTATTTATGACCCGTGCGGGTAGATCTCCCCAGTTGTTTTCAGCGCAAAAGCTTCTATGCACTAATTATGGTTATCCAGGACGATCCTCTCCCAACCGTTATATGATATCCGACGCCTTAAACACGTGCTAACATCGATATAACACCCCGTGCTCGGGAGCGATGACTTACGCGAAACAAATTGCGTAGAAAGAGAAGTCAATAACGGAAAAACGCCTCTGACTGCTTTAAATGTTGACATGCAGACAGAGTAAGAGCAGATGCATTTTGAGTTTTAAGTTCTGACCAATAGCGACCGTCAGTACTTAAATCTAAAATGCATCTATCGGGTGTGAAACAGTTGTTGCTTGGGAATACATTTGCTTCTCCAAGAATAATTAAATCATGTTTCTTATACAATGGATCTGCAACTGTATCAGTTATCTTATTTTGTGTAAGTTTTTTTTCATTCTAGCATTAAATGGTTAATAAGTAATGTTCACTTGTTGCGGAGGCTTTTTAATGGTCTGGGTTCACCTAATCCTTGGGCAGTAAACTAGTTTGTGATTATTTTCAACGATTCGTTTTTGGCTTTCCACGAAACAGCGTCGGTTTTTTTACTCTCCACGATTTTGTGATGCTGACACACTACCTTTGCAAGAGCAGAACACTCCTGGGAGGAGAAGCTCTTGCCGCGACATTTCTCCTGCTCCATCGGCGCTGCTGAATTTTAACGAAGTTAAAACTTTGTAACGGAAAACAATTAATAAAAACTATAGATCTTCAAAAACGTAACAAAGCATAACAGCAAGAATAACGATAACGCACGGGATAACAGAAACAAATCGAAAGAAAACTAATCCGAAAAACTCACGAGAAAGCTCGAAAACGTCGAGAACGCAAGAGAATCCGAGAATCGAAGTGTTGTATCACGTCAACGATGGAAGCGATGCGAAAGAAAATGGTGGATGGAGCTGAGTCAAAGATTACCAAAGAGCGAAAAGTACGTATGTTTTTAGGAACGGTCTTCAAACACCCCCGTGCTCCGTAACACGGACTCAAATTTGCTAGCTAAATTCCGAGTCGGTATCAAAGTAGGTCAGAAAAAAATAAATTAAAGACTCACTTGCGCGAATAAAATTTTATGGTGCTCTAGAAAGTGATGTTGAAACATCTGTTCGGTACCTCGTCGGCTTAATATTTGCGTGCGACTTCGATGATAGTAAACCAATCTCTATTCAGTTCAGAGCTTTGAAGTGTCTTTGTGCAATAATGCCGTCCGCGGAGCAATTAAAAAAAAGTTACAGCTAGGGATTTAGCTAGTATACAAAGTCATCTAAAATTCCTCATGCACCCGAATGAGCTTGAGATAAATGGGATTGTCTATTCTGTTGAGGGCTTCCAGTCGTGTAACAAGGTGGAATTAATTGAATCTTTAGTTAGTCCTAAAAAATGGCAGTCTCTTAAAACGGCTGTTAAATTATGCCTCGATTTTAATGTGAATGAGCTTCATATTTGGAGAAAGATTGTCTCGTATTCGGTGAGACATTTGATGATCGATGAGTTGAAAATCACTCTACCGCATTTGAACGGGATGTTTGAGCTCTTAAACTTTGAGGAGATTATTAATACGTGGAATACGTTGTTATTGTTTTTACTAGAAAAAATCGGACCCAAAGATCGAATTTCAATCGAAGAGTTTCAGTTTTATTTAAATTCGTGCTGCATTTTTCCTCAGCTAGATGTTAAAACAATCGGAAATCGTTGCAAAAGAATTGATCCAACACATCTGCTCTCAAAAGTCCGTCGTTTAATGTCGGACTTTAGTATTTTTTGTTATTACTTTTGGCCTGAAAATGACTCTAGAGGACGTTTTTCGTTTTAAGCATTTTGTCTTGCGTATGTCACCGCTCTCGAGCTCGGCGTGTCATATCGACGTTAGCACGGATAATACGTCGGATAACAAGTATAGATCGGGAGATGATCGTCCCAGTTAAGTCTGGATAACCATAGTTGTTGTATGGAAGCTGCCTAAAAAATTAACTTTTTGCGTTAGAAATTAAGAAAATAAACGTTAAATCCGTTTTTTTTTTGTTGGCATTTTTATACGATAACCTTGCTTCAAATATCGCCCAAAAGAACCTGAACTGTCTAATTTTTCCGGGAGAGGACCTCCAGACCTTCCTCTCACTGGGGATGGGAGGAGGGGCCCTCCAGACCCATCATAGTGCACCTATTAAAAGTAGTTTTGCCCCCTTCCCCCCACCACAAAAAAAATTCCGAAGTTTACGGCACTGGAGGCTGTCACAAAGTTCGTACTTATAATCATGAAAAGTAGCAAAGAAGAAGAAACAAAGTATAGAAATTGAGGAATTGTAAAAGGCTGAAATAAGTACTAATTATTTGTTGAAAAGCAACTACTAACAATTATAAAGTTGATCCATTCTACCCATACTGCGTCCTGCGTCCTGTCCTACGATTAAGATTAAAAATATTAAAAAAAGGTTGAAGAGGAAAAAGGTTAAAGGTTTAAAGGTTTCTTATTTTAAGGTTACGTCACAATTGTTTTGTTATGCTCAGCGTTTTACACTGACCAGACTAGTAACAGTTTAAGAGTTGGCATGGAATTTTCAGGAGATGTGCGAAGTAGAACTTCTCATATGCAAACAAAAAAAAGTTGGAGGGGTGAGGGAGGAGGAGCCATAAAAGAATAGAAGAGTGTTAAGCAAAGATATTATACTATACCGATACGCAAATGTGGCATACTTAGGGGGGTGACATGGGCCCTGAACAGGGTACATAATGCGCCTGGGAGGGTATGCTTCTTGTTAGCTTCACGATACAAACAAATGACGATTTGGAGGTTAACCATAGTCCTTATGTCTACTATTTATAAAATTTGATTGTGACTTGACTGATTTCGCTTAAATCAACTTCTACAAGTTTATATCGTGTCTGACTCTCAATTTTGTGACATTCTATTTCCGTAATACCTCACTGTGACTTAATCTTGATTTTTGATCTTCCAATGATCTCTAGTTTGAACTCAAAACTTTCTCGCGAGGAATTATTCTCAACCTCCACATCCCTGGAACTTCCATTTCCCCGTCTCTCAACTTCTTCAACTTGTTACTCCTCTCTCTTTCTCTTTCATATCCCGTTTTTCCTCCTCAATCTCCATCCATATTTGTTCCCTAATTTCCTCATTCCCCAAATTTGCATCGATACCCCCCACAACCCCATTTAGCTTAGCCTTGTACTTAATTAATTTTTTTCCAGTCCCTCTGCTCTCGCTCTCGCTTCTTTCAACTCCTCATCAATTTCACGTTTACAGTTTCGGCACGTCCACAAAATAGAATCACTAAATTTGTTAATTACCCCATAACCGTCGTCTGTCATCCCCACACACACTAAATGAAACCACCCATTACATCCCCCATCACACCCCATACACTTCGTTTCCTTCCCCAATTCTTTTTTGCACTCTCCACAATTTACCTTCCCCCCTTATCTCTCTTAATTTCGTCGTACCCATCCCCCAATTTATTTTTATTTTCACCCATCTTTATAATTTAACAAGTAAAACAGTACTGAGGCCCTAATTATCGATTATAATTAAAGTTTTAATAATATGGTACAATTACTAACTAACTTAGCTTTACTTATGGATTGCTACTGTAGGCTGATTCTATCGGACACGTGCCGACTGTTACTAGCGTAATACTGCTAGCGTATTTGAATATCTGACAATACGATACAATGAATGCAGAACTAAAGTAAAAATAGACGAAAGTGCGCCCGAAACGACAAAAAATACGAAAATGTACGATAACTTCGAAAACAATTTCCAACACGAGTTGTGCTTCAGTGTTTAGAAAAAGAAATAATGATTCATCATTTGATCCAATAAATTGAATTTAACTTTTTAAATTAACAAAATTTGTTAATTGCATGGTGAAATTTAACTATCGTATGAGCTGAGAATACTCGTACTTCATAAAAAACAAAATAAACAATCTGTCCGCTGATCATTTCGAAGATTGGAAAATTTTGAACTCCACGGGGAGAGATTTGAAGATGGTTTCACAAAGAAATAAACAGAAACATTTCACAGAGAGGAAGAAAACAATTAAAAAACATCAAAGAACTGCAAAACATTCAATTCGAAGAATTAAAACACGAAACACTGAGGCACCACGAAGATTCCAGGACTGTTGACCTTGGTAATATTGTTGACACTCGCGGTTCTGTGGTTATCCGAGAGATCGCACTAATCGGCCCAAACCGGAACAGCCGATTGGAAAAATTCCGAAGTTGGACCGGCGTTGAACCAAACCGTGGAACGAACCGGATCACAGCATGGCCTACGAACGAAGGTCACGACAAGACGACCAAATGGAAAGAGACGAGACAAAATGGCCGACAGAAATCAGAATTTCACTGAGGACAAACCATCCACGACAAGACTCCCATCGATCACTCGCGATGAAAATAAATCTTAAGAGATGATTCATAAGAGAGAAAAGAAAGCTTGAAAGGCGTATCACTTAATTAAACACTAAAATTGGTAACTTGTTAAAGGATGGTATTGGTGGGTCACGTGATAAGCGTGGATCCACCTTTGCAACAAGTTGTAGAAAAACACAGATCACTTGAACACAATAATAGAGGAGTGGGAAGCACGAATTTATTTAATTCATGCCCTACCGTTAGGCGCCAGCTAAAGCGAATCGACTTTGCGAGAGCACGAAAGCGAATCGTCGAAGCTCTTTAATTCTGAGACAGGCCTAGGGCCTGCCTCAAGGATCAGGCCCAAGGCCTGTCCCGGAGATGAGAAGGGAAAAACTGTAATAAATACACTGAAGGCGATTTACGTTTTATGGGGCCGGATGGCCACACAGCTAAAACCCTAACAAAGGAACAGTTAAGTAATTTCACCCCAGAAGGGGGTGAAACCCTAACTATACTCACATTATAACACCGATGATCGTACCTGCACTGTACGGAGTTCTTTACGCGAGTGAAAAGAGTGAGTAGAGAGAGACACCGGTTTCCGGGCTCAGTCCATCCCTCTCCGCGAGAGGGCGCAGCAGTGGCGTCACCTCACAGAGATTGATGGGCGGAGACCGGGAACGCGGGAGTTTTTAAAGAGCTTGATTCAAAATGGGGGTTTTTCTCCCCCCCACCGATTTTCTTGAAATTTTGTATTTTGATAGTACTTGATAAAAGTAGTCTTTTTTTTCAAATAAAATTTTTCCAAAAATAATTACGGAGGGAGTTACAGTGTTGCAAAGTCGCACCTTTCAAAAATTCATAACTTTCGCGTTAATCATCCAATTGAAACGCGGTTTTCACCAAAAGATGCGGATTGTAAAGCACTTTTATGCCATCCAAACGGAATTCAATTTCAATAATTTTTTACTTAGTTATCGTCATTTTTGTGATTTTTAGGCCACTCAAAATCTACTTAAAGTGAAATAAAAAAAAATGGTATTTTTTTATTTTGACCGGGTTGCAATATGTTATTCCTCTTTAAATTTTGCGTAAAATGAGCCCAAGCAGAATGCAGGGCGATTTTTGTTCCGGAGCTATGCATTTTTTAGTAAGCGAAAAACGAGTTTTTTAGGGTGCCCATGAGCGTTCGAGAGAGAGGCTCAAGTCAAATAAATGGAAACGGTATTTTTTGATTTTGATCAAATTAAAATATGTTATTCCTACTTAAATTCTGCGTAAAATGAGCCCAAGCAGAATGTGGGGCGATTTTTTGCAGCGGAGCTATGCGCGTTTTAGTAAACGAAAGTCGAGCGTTCTATGGAGAGGCTCAAAGACGTGGGTAGCCCGGGTAGCCTCAACCACTCGACTTTCGTTTACTAAAACGCGCATAGCTCCGCAGCAAAAAATCGCCCCACATTCTGCTTGGGCTCATTTTACGCAGAATTTAAGTAGGAATAACATATTTTAATTTGATCAAAATCAAAAAATACCGTTTCCATTTATTTGACTTGAGCCTCTCTCTCGAACGCTCATGGGCACCCTAAAAAACTCGTTTTTCGCTTACTAAAAAATGCATAGCTCCGGAACAAAAATCGCCCTGCATTCTGCTTGGGCTCATTTTACGCAAAATTTAAAGAGGAATAACATATTGCAACCCGGTCAAAATAAAAAAATACCATTTCTTTTTATTTCACTTTAAGTAGATTTTGAGTGGTCTAAAAATCACAAAAATGTCGATAACGAAGTCAAAAATTATTGAAATTGAATTCCGTTTGGATAGCATAAAAGTGCTTTACAATCCGCATCTTTTGGTGAAAACCGCGTTTCAATTGGATGATTAACGCGAAAGTTATGAATTTTTGAAAGGTGCGACTTTGCAACACTGTAACTCCCCCCGTAATTATTTTTGGAAAAATTTTATTTGAAAAAAAGGCTACTTTTATCAAGTACTATCAAAATACAAAATTTCAAGAAAATCGGTGGGGGGGAGAAAAACCCCCATTTTGAAGCAAGCTCTTTAAAGCATGCTGGGGGTCTGTCACAATACAAAAGTAAAGCAACCCAAAAACACCCAAAAAGAAACGCACCCAATCGGAATCCATTCCTGATGGCACCCAATCGGAATCCATTCCTGATGTGATGATGTTATGTAAGTTATTTGCCTCTGTTTCATACGCCCCCCCCATAGTATGATTAGTATAATGAAGTGAGATGAAGTGTTTGTAGTCTACAAAATTTTAATATCATAATAATAAAAGTATAAAAAAGGTATTAATAACTATTGAAATATTTAAGATTATTAATAACAAAATAATAAAATAAAAAAAAAAAAAAAAAAAAAAAAAGAGCAATTGCATTAAAAAAAATATATATAAAATGAAGTAGAAGTAATTAAAAAAATGAGGAGTAGAGAAAAACAGGGGGGGGACACCTCGCCATTGAAGTGTCGAAGGAAACATACCGGAATTTTTTATCTGCAGAAAGTTACAGCAAATTTCCGGTACGCTTCCCTCGACACCCCAATGACATACACAACTGACTGATTGATTTGTTATTAATGTCAACTTAAAATGAAACGTTATTATTGGCGTGAGGCCGGTGTACGAATAAACACGGCAGCCTACCCTTCGTGTTAATAAAAAAAAAGTCCGTCCCTCGATCCAGCCTTTACATTACAAAAATTTGCACTAGGCACAATTTGATTGACCCTTTCTTTCAGTTCATTCGGCAGGAAATTCAAGTGATCACAAGATGATTGATTATTAAAAAGTGGCGGAGAGTGGGGTTCAACCGAGGCTGACTCTTCGATAGGCGCCCTCGCCGGAAAACTCTCCGGAGGAGCATCGAAATGGGCTCGAACCCCACCCTGGTAGCGAGCCCCCCTCCCGTCCACTAAAAGATCACTTTCCTTAATCACAGCAGGTGTAAGCACTGCACTCAGTACTTTCGCTGGAGTGAGGATGTCGGGGCTTTTGAGGAATCTCATAGGCCTTAGATCATCGCCGTACTTAGTGCACAACGGTAATCTAAAGTTTTGAGATGCCTCGTACACCCTTACATCCACAATGCATTTGTTCCCGAAGAAGAACTGTTCATAGAATTCTTCGTCTCTCAACGTCTCGAGGAAGGAGACGAAGGATTTTATAAACAACCCTTCCTCGCGAACTGTGCGAAAGTACGCCCGACGGCTGAGGATGACGTGAAATGAGAACCGACGTGCACCGCCGGTTCTCAAATCACTAGCACCCCAATCCGTCGAGGGAGGCTGCCGGTGAGAAGTCCGTTTCCTATAAACAATTGAGTGGGAAAAAATAGAAAAAGGAAAGCAAAGAAAACGAAAAGAAAAAAAGAACAACGAAGAGCATGTGATGAAATGGAAACGAGACAGCTGTGCTTACTGGCATGAAAAATAATGCTGAAATTAAGAGTGAAATGAGGGGGAAAAATGAATAAAATAAAAAGGGGAAAAAAGAAATAGAAAGAAAGGAATAGTGGAAAGAGAGTTACAAAAAGAAAATAATGATATGAAAAATAATTGGATGTGCTTAATGTTATGAAAGATAACGCTGAAATTAAACTGTTGAAAGGACGGGGGAACTTGAGGAAAAAACCGAACGAAAAAAAAAAAAAAAAAGTTATATTTCCTTTTTTTTTTCTCGCCTAATCCCCCCCCCCTCCCCTTTCCCTGAAAATCGAAATGGTACTGAAAATGTATCAATTCGTGAGCACTTACTTTTGTTTTAGCTCTAACGCTTTCATAAGCGTAGACAAAGCGCTGGTAAAGAGGACGATTTTCGGCTCGTCGTCCGTAAGAACCGCCGCCTCTAACTTTTCGCGGAGTTTTTCAACCGGGAGCATGATTAAAATTCGCGAGACAACTGACGGCCCTAACGCCCATAGTGATGAGGCTGGGTCAGCGAGACGTTACATAACCATTTCTTATTGTTCGCGGATCGAACGACTCCTCAGATCCGTTCTTTGCAAATACGGTTCTTCTCTCGAAATCCGCGATAAGACCAGTTTGTTTGAAAAAATGTCAATATTCTGAGAGCAAGTGTTTGTCATCAAATTACAGGAGCGCAATTGGAAGAGAGAACCATTTCAGACACTCACAATTTCTTCAAGGTAAAATCACAATTTTTCCAAATAAAGCCACTTTTGTGTGGTTAACCACCCCCACTAGACCCCTGGCCGATGGGGAATAAGAAAATCTGGTGGAGCTATCCAACAATCCAAAACGGAAAGTGGATGAAACGTGGCCACTCAAACTTCAGGGCATTCACTTTGCACACAAACCGTCATTAATCTTCACAAACTTCACTGCAGAGAAGCGTCAGACAGACTCATATGAACAACTTCTTATTCACACATGCGTTCGTCACAGTACACGTACACAGTTAAACCTTCATTTCTTTCGTCTTTCAACGCCAATAAAATATGACAACCTGAAGAAAAATATTGAAATATTTTGTCCTTTTTGGATGCATTTATTTTCTTACCAAGCACTCAACTAGTCTATTTCCTGATTGCAATTAAACCATTTATTCTCTTTTCGTTGTTTATTGAATGGCCCCTAATAAGCGTAACCAAAGGGCCTGCTAAGTGAGCACTCAGTCTCGGAATGCTCATTAAATGATTAACGACTGACCAATCAGAAGGAGTAATTTACTGAGTGGAAAGGAAACCTAACAAGAAATATCAAACGTAAGTCATTTAAGTGATACATACCTCAGGTAAACCACCTCTCTTGGTGAGACATTTACTCGGCACAGCATCGGATTTCAGGGTCAACTTATCAACTCCGCTAACAGTGAAATCTTCCTCTCTGAAATGAAGGCAGCAGATTAACTTGCCGCAAGGATTAAACTTGACCAGTTTCAAAGACTCCAGACTTGAAAGCCATGCTTCCTTCTTAGCAGCATCACTCGGAAATCTAAAATGAAAATATTAAATCGTTCAATATCAGAAGCCATAGCCATGTGAGCCAATTGAAAATTCTTCGATTCACTCTTATTTATCTTTTCACTGAAATAATTGGAGAAGGCATTTTGGGAGGAACCTGTAAGCAATGAGTCAATGTTATAGAGATGCCACAGATAATAGCAAAGTAAAGATAGAAAACTTTGTACAGAAAGGAAACGTAGAATTGTTTACAAAGTACAACGAACTCGATCAAATGAAGGGTGACTAATACATACTGCAGTCGAGTGACGGAAATTTTATATTAATTTGAGAAGGGAAAGAGGAAATTTAAAAGTGAGCAAGAACTTTAAATAAATGATCAAAAGTGTTGTGATATCAGGGGCAACTCAGAAGAGCTGAAGCGAGGAGTTTTAAAATGAAGATTCTCTCATAGCCTCTTGTCCAAGAATGAAGCCAGCATACCTGAGTTCCAAATATTTGGTGCCTGGTAATGCAGTTATAAAAAAGAAAGCAGCACTTTCGAAATGACTGAAGATTAACTTACTTGTGATACGTAAGAGGTCCAATTTTCAATTCAATGGCCCTTTGAAGGGCATCTTTCCTATTTGGGTCCGAACTGGACCTGCAGGATGGGATGAAACAATATACCATATCTGGTTCACAACCTGTTAAACAATAAAAACAAATTGTTTGCCTTCAACTTGAAATAAACGATAAAGTGATGGAATGTTGTACCTGTAACAGGCCTAAAAATAACAGAGCGTCCTCAAATAATAATATAAAAGGGCATTAGATGTGAACCTCAATACGTCTTGAATCACGGAGGAAGGATGTTTGAAAGTGGAAAGAAGGTGAATTAGTTGAGCAAAACTGTAACTCTCTTTGCCTTGGCAAATCACAAGCCGATTGCAACTTGCCTAAGGTTGCCAAATACCTGAAACATATGTACGAGGAGCACTCATGCCAAGTGACGTGGTATCCCCTCGATCCGTAGGAGGGAATAATTTTCAGTAAAACGCTCATCTGTACAAGTCCCTACCAACAAAAATCATGCATATGGGACTTCTAGAACCCATATAGCATTGCCTAGTATCGAGTAACTATTGATACTTTCAGGTCGAGGTATCAAAATAAGAGTATCGATGACCCTACCTCACCTTCACTAATGGCTCCATTAAATATTCGCCACTAATTAGGCATCTTCTTCAGCAGTCCTTAGAGAGCACATGACCTTTTGAAGATTGAAAAATTTTGCAAAATCAACTTGTGACAGGGAAGAAAATAGCAACTCTCAGTTGTACACGAGGAAAAAATAATACTCCAATGCTCCCTATTGCTTTCCAATTTCTCGTCACATGTTCAGTAAATAAAGCCTGATTATAGTTCAAACTTTTGAAAGTCCATTTTAAAGGCACGCGCAGCTTTTCTATTCATCCGGGAGCAATTTTAATTAAAAGTTAGGTCTTGCACTGATGAGTGATAACCATTTTGTATGATGAGGTACGTTCCTACTACGTCAACAAATAGATTATCGCAACTCTTGCATTTGTCAAGCAACTCCCATTCCCTTCTACCTGACTCAAACATTGCGTCATAGAATATCTTATAAAAATAAGACCTTAACTGCCACTGGGTTTCAAATGGTCCAAATATTCAAGCATTTTACAGACAAAAATAGTTAAGCATGTGTGAAGATCGTCAATCATAAATACATACATTTACAAGCTTTTTAACTTAAATAAATTGAAATTGATTCATAATGAAAACAGTACAAACTGGCATACTTACCTACATAAACATGATGTTTGCAGCAAAATTTGGGTAGTAAATTCTGAATTCCGATAAGTTAAAAACTTCGTGTGTTTTACTAAACTTTAAAACACGATCACGATTTATAACCTCCAAATCTACAACTGCTGATATTTGTTTGTATCGTGAAGCTAATAGGTTGCATACCCTGCCCCTGAGTTTTGAGCCCATTTTATATTCACATTTGCGTATCTGTATAGTATAATATCTTTGGTGTTGAGGGACCGCAAGTAAAGCAGGGAACAAAGTAAGTAAGGATAAGGGAAGGTGCGACTTACGGTAGATTAAAGTGACATCAAACATTCCTATTTCCCCTTCCACACTCTAATCTAACGATAACGTCAAATTAAAGCCAATAGGAAGGCAGCAAGTCTTAGACACGCCTCTATGTACTGCGCAATCGCTTCCTCTCCTCACGCTGCCGGTATCTCTCCGCCCCTTTACAGTGCCTCCGAGCTGTCGCTTGGGTGCCAGTTGCAGAAAATGCAATTTAAAAATCAAAATTATGATGAAACGTAATGGTGCAAAGAGGGTATCCCGCACAATCGTGTTGTTTCAGAGCAGTAAAGAAGTGAAGTCTACGATAACACAGAAATAAAAATTATAATATCACGGAAATAAAAATTAAATATAACAGAAATAAAAATTTTAATACCACAGAAATGAAAATTAGAATATCACAGAAATAAGAATACAAATTAAAAAATTATAAGCGCTCTTAATGCAAATGAGCAAAAAGCGAGGACCAGGACTGACTGAGTGGAAATAACAAGAAGAAAAAAAGAAAAAACTGGAACAGGAAAAGAGACAATCAAATATTGCAATTGAGAAAAGCCATGTTTGCACTCATCGCCTCCTTTGACTAGATCCTACTACTCTGATGAGGAATCAGCCTTTTCTGTTGATGCACGTGCCCTTAAAAGCATGGTGGCCTCACGACTGAACGCTCTCTTGGATTTCTTAGGCTTTCGTCTCAGACTGGAAGGAAGAGGATCTGAGGACAACAAAAGGCGATTGAAAATGTCTGTATTGCATTCAATTCTCGACGTTTTCCGTTCAAAGTCTTCTCAATATTTCCTGAAATATTTATGTGTCGACTCGGATGCCTCTTCGGAGAGGAGTCCCACCGGAACTTGAAGGTGCTGGATAACTCCAGAGCCGTGCGTCCAAATCTAATGCATCGTCGCCGACATTGGATGCCGTGAATATTTGTCGATATAGCATTCTGCTGTTTTGAGGGCAAATTCGGAGAATTGTTTTTCATCCATTGAAAATCCGTAGGAAAGGACATCGCACATTTCTTATGGCGCGTGGACCCCACTCAAGGTATACTTTTTTTTGCAGAAATCGATTCTCGAGACCATTCTGAGCAAAAGTTCTCACGGGCCCAAAAAATTTCCATGTTAAGTTTAGCCGCTATTAAAGTTTGAAAGTTGGATCAGCACAGTTAGTGCATTCGTTTTTGGGCACACTGTAGCGGAGTGAGAGAACTCTCTGAACGATCGCCCGGCCCCGTCCCTACCTGCCATTTGACCGACGGCGGCGACCCAACCTCAGGTCTCACCTCACCGCGCGCCTCCTCTCCCTTTCCTCCTGTCCCTACGAGCGACCGGTTCATTCCTTCTTTTGTTGTCATATCCCTTGTCTTTTTGCTCTCTCTTACTCCTATTTGACTCGATTTTATTTTTGTTATGCCAGCCTCAACTAGTCGTAAATACTTTCGTGATTATCAATTAAATATTCTAGCTTTCCGGCTTCTACTTCCTCTCCCGTCACCTTCTCAGTCGGGGTATTTGTTTAATAACTGAATACTGAAGTCTTAGGTTTAATAAGTTGTGATTTCGATTGATCGATGGCATAGTGATCGATTTTTTTATCGGATTTCCACGAGATCTTTGTTGCCCCCCCCCCTGGTGAAATACTATTGTTTTCACGACCCAAATACTGCAGCAGTATCACTGAGCCATTTGAGTGAAACTTACAATCAAATCAACAACAATCCATCTTCCAGAGCTACAATTGCGCCCCACCCCTTCAACGCACGCGCAGAGAAAAACGCACGATGAGAGGTAGAGAGGGGAGAAAAGGCTTGAAATCCGAGGTTGGGTCGTGTGCGTCGGTCTAGTGGCAGGTAGGGACGGGGCCGGCCGAACGTTCGGTGAGCTCTCTCACTCCCTACAGTGTGCCCAAAAACGAATGCACTAACTGTGCTGATCCAACTTTCAAACTTTAATAGCGGCTAAACTTAACATGGAAATTTTTTGGGCCCGTGAGAACTTTTGCTCAGAATGGTCTCTAGAATCGATTCCTGCAAAAAAAAGGACACCTTGAGTGGGGTCCACGCGCCATAAGAAACGTGCTATGTCCTTTTGTCTATAGAACGATGCTAAGTTTTTGAAGCAACATTTCATCAAGCCCTGATATTTTAGAGGTCAAGGAAACATCCGCAAAGAATGTTTCCTTCCCTCCGCAAAGACTGTTCGCTTGATCGATTATCGGAGTTCCGGTCTTCTTAAAATAAAGTCCACTAAAAAGACCCCGGGCTAAACGTGGTAAAATTCCTCAGAGGTAGGAAGGTTCATAAAAAAATAACCAGCTCCTTCACTCATTTGCTTTCCAAATAGAGCAGGAGGGAAAGGGTCCGATCTCGCTTGAAATATCTGCTGGAGTTTGCAATGATCGTATTCTCATGTTTATTTGTTGCATCTTAGCGTTATCAAGATAAAAATCCATATCATGATATTCCGTTTTCATCCGAAGAGAGTGACACTAGTACTTTGAGACTTTAAGTACGTGTGAATGCTTATATTCAATCACAAGTTGGTGTGGTAAGATAAATTCGGGTAAGCAGTACGAAGGAGAGACACTTTTCATCCCTCCAATAGTTTCATCAGGTCTCATTCCTTCTTCTATTTGGTGGCTCATCACTTCGTGTGTTTGAAGCTCGTACTCTCTCCGATAATAATAGCAAATGTGGGTGCAACCGGTAAGTAGATGTCCCGGATGCTAGCAAAAACAGCAGTTGTAATATCCATTGAATTGGACCATATTCAATAATTTTGCTGTCGCAACAGTGTCAACGACGAAGTGAAGACAAAACACCGTCGTTACCTCCCGCTGCTGGCTACTGGTCTTCAGTGGCTAAATTTTGCATCTCGTAAACTGAAAACGGAAGGTAGGTGATTAGAGAAATGTCAGCGCGACCAAACCAAACGCCTACCAATAAAATGTTGAATGGAGCAAATTTTCGTGGCAAGGGAGCTCGTTAATAAAAAATTGGACGGGCCACTAGGAAGGTAAAGAAATGTTGAAAACTGTAGCGCCATCGGTATTAAGAGTAAGAGTTAAGGGTAAAGATACAGAAGGTTGACTTTAATGCAAATTATCGAAGGAAGTACCATCAAATACATCTTGTGTTAGGTTAGTATTTACATTGAGAGTCTGCCTAAATGATAGGATAGCCTCACCATCAGGACCCTCAAGTTTTTCCCTCGTCTGATCTGCACTTGATATACCCCTGAAAAAGTTTCCTTTTTTTAAGGATCTGAGATTAACAGTGCAGCTTTACAAGAAAAACCTACTTCTATGTGATATTTTTTTTCTTACCGTGGAACTGAAGAAATTTGGAGCACGGTGAATACACTGTTTTCTTATTTTCAGAGGTAAAAATCTTCTTAAAGATATCTGCTAGGAGGCATAAAAAAAAAAATCAGAAAATATTTTAAATCTTGCCTAGGGTACCCCCTTAAACTAGTGAACATTTTGTTTAGGATGTCAATCGCATCACATACCTATATTTGGTTTTAATATTTTCGGGGTTAAACAAGGAGCTACGAGTGAATTGGGCTTATATCTGAGCTTCTATTTTCATTTTATATTCTTTGTGGTGAGTCCTAATGAATCTCTATGGACTCCATAACATAATGTAAAATATCGATTCGCGTCGAGGGTTTAGTTGAACCTTCAGATAATCGATACTTTTGCTTTCGTTTAAATGGGCGGAAAAGAATCAGCGCGATTCTTTACCAGCGACCAATGCTTGCTGCCACCTTGATGAGCATTTTTGAATCCAAATGATCAACATTAGCACCGACTTTTTTTTTTAGTTTAAAAAAATATTTACGAAAAACGAGCAGTATACGTTAAAAGTTACGTAGTGAAAGACGTTATATTAAGCCATAGGCGTAGCGTATCAGGGGCTGGGGGGGCGGCTATAGCCCCCACTTTTTTTGGGTGGAGGGGTTAAAAATCGGGGCTAAAAACACATCGACTGACTTAGTAATTCTAGGTAATTTTAAACATCCCTTTCAAACGAAAAGAAAAGAAAAAAAAAAAAAAAGGTCATCACTTTTTTAGCCCCCCCCCCACTTTTTTTTGGTCACACTACGCCTATGTATTAAGCAGACGATCAATGAAAACAGCATGCACACCTGTGAGGATATGAAAAAAAAAACGAAACTTTATTCGCTTACATATTTTAAGATCAGAAAAAGTTGCTCCCTGATCTCCATTCATCACTTCAATAATAGCGACATAAAGCAAAATCTGGAGTGCACACTGCAGAGCGACCCAATAGCTCTTCAATATTTCTATTCGCAAAAATGGTATTTGATTATGGTTCAGTAGTTCTAATAATATTTCTAATAGTCTTAATTAATTTTATTTGTATCATAGACTTCTCATACATCGATTTTTTTTTTTTTTTTTTTTTTTTTTAATGGGAAGGGGGTAAAGTGATACATCATTCGAAGCGTCTAATTGAAAGAACATTTTTGGCACAAACTCAAAGTCTATCGGACCCCCCTTTTAAAAACTTTGGATGGATTAAAGTTGCAGATAGACCCGTGTACCGTACCCCCTATTTGTTTCTCAGCTTAGAAATTCCGAAGGGAATCGGTCTTTAAGTTCCTCTATTTTAAATAATTCTGAAGAAGAGTGGTGGCGAAAATTACCGCATCATTGAGCCGATATAATTTTTTTTTTTATTTATGTAGCCAAAATCAGTACATGAAACATTCAATGTTATGGCACAAGTCAAAAAACATAAGTTTTACACAATCTGTGTTACAGCTCTCTGCTTTTCACAGTTATCACACGTAGCTATGTTCACGCAGCATCACGCTTAGCCATCTAAGTACTCTTCAAGCTAGTAAAGAGCTTTTTTCGCCAATAGAATTTTACTCTCTCCAGAAGATGTGGAGGTTTTGCTCTTTTTTAATCCCTTCGAGTAGCTTGTTAAATACTCTAGCCACCAACGATGACAGACCAGGACCATGCTTGCCCGAACCGACAGATGATAGCTGGATATCTAGAGAGTGGTGTATCTAGAGTCCCTGTATATTAAAGCGTCTCGCCTTACGGGGTATCGATTCTGATTGGCTACTGGATTTTAGGCTGTCACGGAGCTCAAGGAGGCGTTCTTTGTGCTGTTGCTCCATAGTATGACCGTTTGAATGCCTCCTTCGAGGAGGTGTAATTCGTAAAAGTTCCGTATGGGGCACATTCTGCATCAATGTATCCTTTTGCTAATCATACGTGAAAATTGGCACTCCCATTTCGGCTAACATGAGAGCGTGATCAACAGACGCTTTTCCAACTGCACGATCAATAGAAAATGGACGGCCCACCTTACCGCGCGCAATGATTTTGTGCAAGCTTTTTTTCCAATGTGCTGCGTAAAATTGTGTGCAGCCTGGCAGCCGCCGCGCCGGTCTGATTCCAATTTTTCTTCACCCTGAAATGGGTTAGTTTTGGAGCTTCCTCCGAAATCTATTTTCATTTCTTTTTTAATTTACAAAGTAAAATAAATCCAATGCACAGTTCTTTCAATTATCTTTGATGGTCCGATTAGTATAAAAAGATAATGCTTACCTTTCATTTAAAGTGCTCCAATTGTAACTTGAAAATGACATTCTCTGCCACACACAAAAACACAGCGTGATTAAAATTGAAATATATTGCCAAAACCATGACACTCTTACCAACTAATGCATCCACGAGGTAGAGGGAAAAACTCGGCTCCTGGAAAAAAATTAGGTTGGTAGTACACATCATGAGGAAGAAGAAGTAGAAAATAGGAGTGATATCTGCAGTTGGCCCAAAGTTACACCCGGTGGCTCAAAGTTACCCTAAATGACAGTTTGCCTACATTGTATGCAGCGAAACGAGAGGAAAAAGTATGTCATAATTACTACGTATGGGACGCTTAAAAGACATTAAACATGGAAGAAAAAAAATTCATTCCTAAATAGGAAACAACATTGAACAACCGAAACAATGAAAGAACCCACGCGCCGTAGAATAAAGCAAGAAAACACCATCTTGGCATCTTCATAACAAACATTTCAGATAATGCAAAAACTATCCAGCCTATCTTCACGAGCCACAAAATGCTTGCGCTGCCACCCTGAGTGTTTTTGAACCCAAATGGATCCAAGCGGGGACCAACTTCTTTTTTGCTTTTAAAAAGTATATATGTTGGAGTCCAAACCCGAAAACCGTTAAAACGCGAATAAACTAGTTAAAACTAGTTTTGACTGTGTGCGTTCGCAAAACCCCGAAATGACGACTTACACTTTGTTTTATTTCGGGTTTTTACGGCTAATTTTCGTCAAAACTAGTCCCAACATCGGGCCATTGGTAAAAACCCGAAAGTGGAAGTCGGAAAACTATGAATGAAATTATTTTGGAAGTGCAAAGCTTACCTTTACGTTTATGTTGATGGGGGTAGCTTCTGATTGGTGAGTGATGATGATTGGGTGACAAAATGGGGGGTTCCAGTTGACTACTTTCGATGTGTAGCAAGAAAGGTGAAGTTAAAACTTGAGTAGTTTAGGAGGTGTATAGAGCCCCTCACGTCACGCACAAATCATAAGCGGCGATAGCCGCACAGGCCCAGTCATAATGAATACGGTTAAAATTGGAGTATTCAGGGGGTGTATAGCGCCCGGCCCCCCACGTCACGTACAATTGAACGAAAGTATTTATTTATTGCAACAGGATGAGCTGTCACTTTGAGTTACATAAAATAAAAGGTACCTTTCGTCTTGCACTGGCACCGGTTTGTGGAGCAACTTCGCAGGGTTATCTTTTTCTCTTGGTTCGGCACTTATGAAAGGCTCTTTTAAAACATCAAACTACCTATGTAAAAAAAAAAAAAAAAAAAAAAAAAAAAAAAAAAAAAAAATGCTCTACAAACCGGTGCCAGTGCAAGAAGAAAGATATATTTTATGTAACTCAAAGTGCCATGACAGCTCATCCTGTAGCAATAAATAAATACTCTCGTTCAATTGTACGTGTCGTGGGGGGGCGCTATACATACACCCCCTAAATACTCCAATTTTAACCGTATTCATTATTTGTGCGTGACGTGAGGTGCTCTATACACCCCCTAAACTACTCACGTTTTAACTTCACCTTCCTTGCTACACATCGAAAGTAGTCAACTGGAACCCCCATTTTGTCACCCAATCATTATCTCTCACCAATCAGAAGCTACCCCATCAACATGGACGTAAAGGTAAGATTTGCACTTCCAAATTTCATTCATAGTTTTCCGACTTCCACTTTCGGGATTTTACCGATGGCCCGATGTTGGAACTAGTTTTGACGTAAATTAGCCGCAAAAACCCGATACGAAACATCATTTCGGGTATTTACTAACTTTTTTCGGCTAAACGGGTTTTTACCCGTTAAATCGCGTTTTACCGGTTTTCGGGTTTGGACTCAAACATATACAAACAACTAACTGTGTACACTGTAAATTAAATAAGGAAAAACGTGATCTCAAACAGCCGATAAATCAGTTGATTCACGATAAATCAATGAAAACTGCATGCACTGTTTGCATGTGTATAAGAGAGCAAAAAAATTTATCTTTGATAAGATCTTTTTTTTTTTTTAATCTTTTTTTATCTTTTTTAAGAGTAAAAAAAAAAAAAAAAAAAAAAATGCCAACAGCTCTTCCCATTCATAGCCTCAATCGCGAGACAAAGCAAAACGTCGAGTGCAAAGCGCAGTTATTCTCTATTTTTCTCGTGAAAATGGTTCATGGCTATCGTTCCGTTGTTCTGATATTTCTGATTGTAAGTAATTCTATGTGTATCTGACTTTTTATGCTTGAAAAGATTTTGGGGGATTAAGAAATGTCCTACATAGTAAAAAAAATGTCAGGTTATCGTGACAAGAATTCTGTTTAGTAGTTTTTTTTAATGGAATTCTCGCAAACATACCTGTTACGGAATTACCGGTTTGGATTGTATATCAGAAATTTCTTTGCGGTGACATTTTTTTCCTAATTAAGTGAGTCTCTCATTGAAAAAAGTGCATTCAAGAATTTGCGCGTTAGGCATGAATAGAAATTGAGAACAGCAAATCTACTTGATCCGAAATCGAACAAATTAACTCAAGATGCGAGGTGGGGAATTCCTCACATTTCAAAGAAAACGGCCCAGTTATCCGAAAAATGACTGGAAGTTGCTTCTTAAGTCACATTGAAGCCATTTTGATCCTATAAAGTCCAACTTTAAAGAACTAATGGTCCTTAAGAATCAGTCATTTGGAACTATCGTTCAGAAGGAGAAACTCTCTTCTTTCTCTCCCATAATTACTTTAACTCGTGAATGGATCTCTTTTGAATATGTTTTCCAATGGTTGGGCCGGTTTCTCTGAAATTTGGGGAATCAAGAATTTTGACAAATCAAATACATATATTTGGGCGCGTAAAAGTAAATTTTGAACCACTTTTTTTTCTAAACTAGTGTATTTTATTTAAGAAGTGCATTTTTGTTTAGTACACACTTTTCACTCAAAGTTTTCTTTAAAGGAAGATTGTAGAGTGAGCTACGAATTTTTGAAAATTGTTCTAAATCGCACTTTGAACTATAGTATATCGAACACAAACAACGATATCGCCCCGAGGTTTGCGCTCAAAGTCTTGGAATTTTATGCCCTTTGATTATTGTAATAAAAAATAAGGGTCATTATTCCTATTCTAGTTATCGCGGCTCCTCAACAATATTCTAGACACACATGTCTGGTCGTTTTGCCATATATCTGCAGCCGTTACTGAAAAAATCTCAATGACACTACTTTTTTTTAACACCCTGTACAGTGATTTGAGAACCCCCCTCTCCCCCCCCCCCCTCTCCCCCCCCCCCCCCCCCATCATCTCCTTCATCTTTTGAAGGCAAGTCTCCTTGAAGTCTACCGGGAAGAAAATACTGATGCAATTTTTATACATTATTTTTCGGGGTATTAATTCGTTGTATTTCTTGTCGATTTCTTATTTTGATGTCTGTTTCCATCTCTGAACACTTTTTTTTAAACGCCTTGTACAGTGATTTGAGAAACTCCACCTCCTCTCCTCCATCTTTTGAAAGCAAGTCTCCTTGAAGTCTACATTTATCAAGATACAGAGAAGAAAAGACCGATGCAATATTTTATACATAATTTTTCGGGGTATTAATTCATTATTTTTCTTGTCGATTCCTTACTTATATGTATGTTTCCATCTATGAACCAAGTCATGGAACGAATACTTACAAATTGCCGCGTTTGGAAAGGATCACAACATCCAGGACGGACTAATTAAAGTGAGTAAGAGTTTTTCGGTGGTTAACATCCATTAAGATTATACCAGTATGGCGAGCAGCAGTGGCGGATCCAGAAAACTTTTCTGGGGGGGGGGGGCACGCCTGTGAAATTTTGAAATCTGAAGCGTCGGTTGAAACGATTAATTTCGGGCTATTATCTGTTGAGGAAAGCCGACATTTAAGGCTTCTGCCCCCCCCCCCCCACCCCGGGCGAATCCGCCACTGGAGAAGCTACGAAGCATCAGATGGGGCTTAATGTACAAACATAGAAACTATCATAAAAAAAAAAAAAAAAAAAAGTTTGTGTCAAGAGCAACTGGAGAACTGTCCATGTAAAGCCTCAGAAACGATCAAACATTACAGTCTGTTCGTTCTTACTTGAGTCCTAAGCGGGCGATAAATGAATTTCGGAAAATAGAGAATGGCAACACTTCAATAGGTTGCCATAGCCCGAGAGTTGGGCAGCAGCCCTGTCACCTCGGCTGACAGACGAGGGTTAGCTCTCCTACGTTGCTACAGAAGGCAAATCTACCTGAATCTGCATGTCTCAAGTTCGAACGAACAGTCTAGGTATAGAGTTTGAGGTGATTATTCTCGGATTCGACCTTTTGAATGGGTTTAAATGGATGCAATGGAATGATACCAAAAATTGCTGACTTCCCCTCTGCTTAAAACGCGGATTATAAAACATTTGGGTCAATATTGGAAGATATGAATGTCATCAACGGACATTTTTATTCGGCGATGATTTAAAATAACTCATGCATTGTTTTTTTTTTAGCCAGCACCGGAACCTAATGAGAAGGAACAGGAGCTTCTGCTGGGACACTTTGAAAAATTTATTGAGTACTATGGAAAGTTGTATGAATCTGACGAGGAGAAACTATCAAGATTCGAAACTTTCAAAGCTAATCTGAAAGAAATTGAAAGTCTGAATGAAGAAGCAAATGGATTGACTGAGTTCGGTGTGACTAAGTTTTCTGATTTAACAAGTGAGTTAAAAAATCAATTGATCAGGCGTTGCCCTAAGCCACCATTACGGCGTAATATGGCGTTACGCTCGTGCAAATAAAATCATTTATTGAGTTTAGGAGTGGATTTGGGATTTTTTTTTTTTTTTTTTTAGCTCTGCTGCCATCGTTATTTTTAGAGGTTTTTACACCAGAAGCGACTTTTAATTCGCTTATAGCAAAAGTGTGCAACACCTCCATTAAAAAAAAAAAAAAAAAAAAAAAAAAAAAAAAAAAAAAAAAAAAAAAAAAAAAAAAAAAAATGATTAAACTATTCAAAAAAGCATTCAAAGTTCAGACGGACGGCACATAAATCTCAGGATATGACACGAAAACAAGCAATTCAATCTGTTCAATGATTTCTTCGTTTCCTTTAAAATTCTAGGTCTCCTTGGCGACGGTGGCGCCTCTTGTTTTCGTTTTTGCTCTTTTGTTCGGTTTTCTTGTCTCTCAGATTTCTCACTGAAAAATGAGGCCGATTTTCGATAAAGACTAATTATCCATCCTATATCCTCGTTTCCTTCCTTTCCTTTTCATATGGTCCTCCGCGTGCCTGATTCTGAATTTACTTCTGAATTGAATCAACCCATGATAAGTGCAGCCCTCCTCTTTTTCTCCTCCCAGACCTTCGGTATTCTCTCACAACTCTCTTAACCTCACTTTGTCTCTGTTCCCTGGTTCCTCTCCTCGCCTTCTCCCACTCCTCGCCTTCTCCCACTCCTCCTTCCAGATCCTCATTTGAATTGAACCCTCTCCGCTCCCTGCCTTCCTTCAACTCCTCCGGTAAATCCTTTCTACCTCACTTCTTAACTTTTCCTCTCTCTTTCGCTTCTCCAACATTGTATTCAACGCGTAGTGCGCCCCCCTCTCCTCCACCCACCCAACCTCATCTATGACATCACCAAGTCAGCTGTTTTCTCGAAGACAGTAGTCTACGAGCAACCGACCGATTTGTTTACTTTGAGAATTCTAACCTCCAACTGACCCTCTCTCTCTCTTTCTCTTAACTCTGGATCCGACCGCGCACGATTCGTCATGTATTCAGCTGAAGAGACACCGTCAGTAGATCTCGCGACAGAGCAAATCGTGGCCAGAGGAGATTTGATAGCTTTAGAAAACGAACGATCTCGTATCTTCACTGTAGTCCAGCATATTGTGGAGCGATTTAAAAACATCTCGCCACAAAATGTACTCATTTATCAATCTTCGATGGATCGATTGGAGACCCATGCGAAAGATTTTGATAGGGTTCAAAAGGAAATTTCAATACTTAATATAAACTTCCCCCCCGAGGAAAGGTTCGACGTGAATGAACGGCAGTTGGATTTTGAAGATCTTGTTCATGAGGCACAAGCTCTCTATTGGTCCAATCACCCGTCCACCCGCGCTGCTCAGAATTCCACGGTCGCGTCCCACCCCCCACAACTCTCACCCGTTCGTCCACCGCGTTTAGAATTGCCTCGTTTCTCCGGAAAATTAGCAGAATGGTCCAGCTTCTATAATCTCTTTAAGGTAGCGATCCATGACCCCCCCTCTTTGAGCCCCGTAGAAAAGTTCCAGTATTTATTGACCCAATTAGAAGGCGAAGCCCTAGATCAGATCAAGAATCTACAACTTACCCCTGAGAATTATGAGGCCGCATGGCAAATTCTGACGGCCCATTACCAAAATGAGCGCCGCCACACAATGTATCATTTATTCAGCTTAATCGACCTTCCGGACCTCACCGCTTCTAACCTAACTTATTTCTTGTCAAAACTACAAGAACACGTTCACGCTTTGGAAGCCCTTAACCATAAATTAGAGTCTTTCGCCCTACTCTTGATGGCACTTACCCTCAAGAAATTTAATGCTTACCGTAAAAAACGATTCGACGATTCCAGGCCTGATAAGCAAAGCGTACCAACACTGTTAGAAGTAGTACGTTATTTAGAATCGGAAGTGTGTCAGATTTCGGAAAATGAATTTTACAACCGCGCCTCCTCTAGACAAGTCATACCCAAGCCCCTCCCCCCCCCCACTAGGGTTTTACACGCTGACTCGCCCGATCTTCAAAACGCCCTCGTGACGTCAGCACGCCCTGGTAGAAGTGTTCAGAGAACCCCGGTGACCTCCCCTCCCCTCTCTCCGGTCTCGTGTCGTTGGTGTGATGGAGCGCACTCTCTATTCCAATGTAAACGTTTCTTAGATCTGCCAGGTCCGACACGTCGTGACGCCGTAGTTCAACGAAAATTATGTTTCAACTGCTTAAGCCCGTCGCATCTCGCCAAAGATTGCACCTCACAGAATAGTTGTCGACATTGCCAGCAAAAGCATCACAGTCTATTGCACTTGTTTCTAGATGCAACGCAGGCAAACGCGATGACTGTTCAGGTTGAACCAACAGAATATGAAACCAACATAGAATACGTCGACCAGGCTCCCGCGACCGCCCTCCTCGGTAGTGCCCCTCTTCCCAACCGACTAACCTTACTTCCGACTGTTCGCGCGATCGTCACTTCCCTCGATGGGCGCGCGGTGGTGTTGCGTGCGGTTATCGATTCCGGCGCCGAAAATTGTTTCATAACGAACAGTTGCGCCAACCTCTTAAAATTACGCGTGCGCCAAACTGTAACTAACGTTTCCGGACTATCCGGAAACGCCGTACATGTTTTAGGAACCACAAACGCGAGCATATATACTGCAAATAAAGAATTAGTCACGAAAAATCACCCAATATTCGTCGTCCAAAAAATCACCGGATATTTACCCTCCGCACCCCTCCATCCAAAGCTTGTGGACTTTGTCCAAAATTATCCTCTGAGTGACCCAGAATTTCACATCCCTGGCCCCATTGACTTATTGATAAGCGCGGATCTCATCGGTAAGGTCATCAACGGTGTGCCCATCATTCTCGATCCACCGCTGACCACTTGCCTTCTCTCAACCGTTTTCGGCTATGCAGTGGTGGGAGAGTCCTTCACTCAACGCTCTACCTACTCTGTCTCCTCACCCCCGCGCTCCTCCTCAACCTTATTGTGTAACACGCAAGAACTTCGTGACTCCATTGAACGGTTTTGGAAAATCGAGGACGCGAACCCCCCACCCTCCAAAACGAACCCAGATGACGAACATGCAGAAAAAATCTATTCCACGACCACGATCCAGCAGCCGAATGGACGGTATCAGGTTAGGTTACCGTTCCGGGAACATGCCCCCTGCTTAGGTGAGTCGTTCTTACGGGCGGAAAAACGCTTCTTTCGTCTAGAATCCCAACTGCAATCCAACCCAAAACTTAAAGACCTGTACGTTAGGTTTATAAACGACTACCTAAAAAACGGCTTCATGAAAGAAATAGATCCACCCCCACCTGATTCCCGCCATTATTATATACCCCACAGAGGAGTCTTAAATGAATCTAGCACAACCACTAAATTACGTGTTTGTGTTGACGCCAGTGCACCCACAACCAACGGTTTGTCGTTGAACGACATCCTCGTTGCCGGCCCAAAGTTACAAAAAGAGATACCTGATATTCTCCTGAACTTTCGCCGTCACCCAGTCGTCTTCTCAGGGGACGTCAAGCAAATGTTCTTACAGATAGACCTACACCCTCTTGACCACCCATACCAACTGATCCTTTGGAGAGAGGATCCCTCTCACCCTCTAAAAGTCTTTGCCTTAACAACGGTCACCTTCGGAGTAAACTGCTCCCCCTTCTTAGCTATTCGCACAATTCAGCAGACAGCACGTGATCACGGTCACCTCTACCCAAAAGCTGCTGAAATTCTTCTGCGAGATATTTATGTAGACAATGTAGTGTCTGGAGCAGACAGCGCGGATGAAGTAAAACACTTATTACGCGATCTGAACGCCCTCGCGGCAAAAGGGGGTTTTTTCTTACGAAAATGGACGTGCAGCGATCCATCAGTACTCTCTGACTATCCTCCGGACGAATTAGAACCGCCATTGTTCGATGACAACGCAAACCCAAAATATTCTGTCCTGGGCCTCTCTTGGCTCTCGTCCAAAGATTCGTTCACGTATAAAATAAAGACTCCGCCTCCTGACATGACAAAACGAACCATCTTAGCGCTCATCGCGTCCATCTTCGATCCATGCGGATGGATAACGCCCGTCTCATTCAAAGCTAAGGCGTTCATGCAGCAACTTTGGCTTTTGAAAATCGGATGGGACGACCCACTTCCCACCCCCTTAGCCGATAAATGGAACGGTTTTTTGAGTGACCTACCCGTTTTGAAGGACTTACTCGTTCCGCGACGCATAAACGCCGGGGGAAAAAAGGTACAGCTTCATGGTTTCTGCGACCTCTCCGAGGCAGGATACGCCGCCGTCCTCTATCTACGCACCACCCCCAACCCTCCACCCCTCCAATCCGATCCACCCCCCCTCGCAACTGTAACCCTGATCGCAGCAAAGTCCCGCGTGGCCCCTCTAAAAACGGTCTCCCTCCCTCGCCTCGAACTTTGTGCCGCGTCTCTGTTAGCCTCACTATTGAAGCGATTCACCCCAGTATTAACCGACTCCTTCGAAATCGAGAAGACCTACCTTTGGTCAGATTCAACGGTCACCCTCGTATGGATCCAAACACCTCCTTATCACTTGAAAACATTCATCTCCAATAGAGTCGCCGAGATCCAAGAAGCCACAAGTGACGTCATCTGGCGACACATCAGATCTAGTGACAACCCAGCCGACTGTGCGTCACGCGGCCTAAAACCAGGAGAAATCCTTAATCACACTCTCTGGTGGAACGGACCAACTTGGTTGCAAACGCCCTTAGAACATTGGCCTGAGTCCATCCCAGTTCTCCCCTCAAAGGGTATACCAGAACTAAAACAAGGATTCGGACTTTCGGTGCTCACTGCAGTTCAGTCCGAACAGTTTCAATTACCGGTCTTTGCAGATTGGGAGAAACTGGTTCGCGTTGTGGCTTACGTTGCACGGTTCGGCTCGAGACCTCTAAAGAAAGGAGTTCTCTCTCTCCAAGAAATATATGCAGCTGAACATCGAATCCTCAAATTCATACAGTCGCAAACGTATAAGGAAGAGTTGGAATCCCTGCAACGTAACCGTCCCTGCTCTCCCCAAATTCAGCGTCTAACCCCGTTTTTAGACGATGCTGGATTATTGAGAGTGGGAGGTAGACTGCGCAACGCATCGCTACCTCAGTTTGCCCGTACCCCGATTCTCCTCCCTTCCCGTCACCCACTGGTCAAGCTATTAGTAGTGAAATATCACACCTTTAACCTTCATGCGGCGACCAAATTACTTCAAGCTTTACTGGCGAGAAGATATTGGATCACTGCAGTTCACACACTCGCCCGGCGAGTGGTGCACGAATGCATCCCCTGTTTTAAAACGAAACCACGCACTAACCCCCCTCTAATGGGTGATCTCCCCTCGCCACGCGTCCGGCCAAATCCGGTCTTCACTCACTCCGGGATGGATTTTGCCGGACCCTTCAAAACCAAGATCCATCAGCTACGGTTCGCGAGAATTGTACCAGTGTATATATGCATATTCGTCTGTATGAGTACAAGGGCGGTACACATAGAGGTGGTTCACGATCTCACGACCCCAGCCTACATCGCTGCACTGCACCGGTTCAGTGCGCGAAGAGGCCTCCCTGCACACGTGTACTGCGACCAAGGGAGTAATTTTGGAGGGGCACATAATCACTTCAAAAGACTCCTTATGAACACCAACGAGGAACTCCTCCAGTACGCGAACGCCAGACGAATTAATTTCCATTTCAACCCCCCCTACGCACCTCACCAGGGAGGTTTGTGGGAGGCTGCGGTCAAGAGCGTGAAGTCTCATATCTCTCGTACCATCGGCCTCACGGTCCTCTTATTGGAGGAATTTCAAACGCTCTGCGTCCGCATAGAAGCAATGCTAAATTCACGCCCTCTGACCCCATTGTCCCCTGATCCAAACGACTTCACCCCCCTGACCCCGGGTCACTTCCTTATAGGACGCCCTCTTGTGGCCCCGCAGGAAGAAATCCACGACCTAGAGAGTCTACCACTTTTACGCCGATGGAAATTGGTGGAAGCACTTTTCCAAACCATCTGGAACAGGTGGCACAAAGAATATTTGAACACGCTCCAAATAAGGGGAAAATGGACAAAGGTCGTCCCGCCTCTGCAAGTGGGGACCCTAGTTCTAATGGGTGAGCCCAATGCCCCCCCTCTTGCTTGGAAGACCGGGAGAGTCATCAAAGTCCATCCGGGTGCGGACGGACAGGTTAGAGTCGCGCGAGTCCGCACTGCGACTAGCGAACTCGAACGCCCTGTTCATAAATTGTTTCCGCTGCCTTTAACAGATTGGAATGCTCCCACCGCCGGGGGAATCAGCTAACCAAATTTTTCGCCTCCTTGTTACAGGCCCCCCCTCGACCCATCCCCAGACTTAGACATGGAAAAAGAAGAGACAGAAAACAAGAAGACACCGGCAACTCCAGTAGATTCAAACACCCCCAAACAACAAGCTGAAGGAACAGAACCCCCGCCCACCCGCCCCATTGTGCTACCCCCTCGTACGCCAGAGCGAGACCCGGAATCGATCTCAAGTCTTCTGCGGTTCTTCTTCGACCCATAACAACGGAAGATATTGGATGAAAATTAATTTCTCCACTTAGTGGAAAAACGCCGGGGGGATGTTCAATGATTTCTTCGTTTCCTTTAAAATTCTAGGTCTCCTTGGCGACGGTGGCGCCTCTTGTTTTCGTTTTTGCTCTTTTGTTCGGTTTTCTTGTCTCTCAGATTTCTCACTGAAAAATGAGGCCGATTTTCGATAAAGACTAATTATCCATCCTATATCCTCGTTTCCTTCCTTTCCTTTTCACAATCAAATGAGCTATGGGTAAAAAAAAAAAAAAAAAAAAAAAAAAAAAAAAAAAAAAAAAAAAAACAAGCAGGGAAAATTCCAACACGCAGGTGTTGGAAAAGCGTGCCACTAAAGTCTGAACAGCTTTAATGCTTTTGCTAGCAATGATAATTCATCAAAGAGGAACCACGTGACATGGAGCTGATCTCGAGAAAATTGAGTCCAAAGTTGAAGAGCTAGCATTTAAACAAAAAACTCGAAATTACTTACGTTTTGATTTCATTCAACTACCGTGTTATGTTTTTGCATTTCAACACCGGAAAAGTGGAATTTTCTATGCAGGAAAGGTACCTACTTAATTTTTAGCGTTTAAAGTGACTTGGTTCCTTTCTTCTTTTTGTTTGGCATAATCACGAAAACCGAATCTCTAAGAGAAACCAAACGGCAGAGTTGGTTTACACTGTTGATATTATAAAATCCGTTAATCCGGACTTAAGTCCGTTCCCAATTCTATAAAAGGAACCAAGTCGGAGTTGGTTCCTTACGTGACTCGGATTAAGGTTTAAGAAAAAGGAACCGAGTTCTCATTTAATTTCATCATATGGACAATGACTTCAATGAGGCTCACCAGCTCACTTTTACCTGGAATTTTGACGGGAAATAGTTGTCATTAGAAGAAGCATTTGTTGCTTCGAGATTCAGTATTGCTAGGTCTATCAATCAAAAACTCAATTTTATCATAAATGTCGTTCAGTTCTTTTGTGACAAGTGCTGTCCAATTGAGCTTCTTTGGTGAGAAATGATGAAAAAAATAAAAGATCAGATGTATCTAAAAGGAGATGAGTCAAAGGCGTTGTTTTATTGTGTTTGTTTTTTGTTTTTTGTTTTCAAAACTTTGGAGGGCTCTAGCTCAGAAGAGAAACATCTGTAGCACATATTCATGTAAGAAAATAAAGCCTTATATAGGTATATGTTGACCCCAAAAATACACTCCATAAGTTTGGCACTTAAGTTTTGCAACACCCTATATTCTTGATATTTTGCTCGCCGCCACCCTTCACAGAACACAACATCTTGACCATGCAAATTTTTAAAATCACAGTTTGATTGTAGAGATATTTTCTTCCCCCCCCCCCCCATTCAACGAAAAAGGGGAAAATGGATCGCCTGTCTTTGATGTTCGTCGTATGCGCGTGCACAGATTGTTCGGCTTTACGACTGCCATTTTGGCTTTCTTTATAATGCGTTTTGTGGGTTTATTAATGGATTTTATGACTATTTGATGCCGCCAATGTAATTTTCAGGCGATTTCACATAAAAATCAAAACTCTATAGCGCTGTAGCAAAAGTTTGCAACAAACCCATTGAAAGCTGAAAAGAGAAAATTATTTGATATGGCTCGATCTTTTTTACCCACATAAAGTATAGACAATAGATATTTCTAAATCCCTCCACCTTTTAAACGGCTTGTTCAGGGATCAAAAATGAGGTTGCGTTCTTTTGAAGTCAAAGAGTGTCATTTTCGGAAAAGCCGTGATTCTAAATAATAAACAGTTTTTTTTTCTTCTTTTTTCCGTTTTAGGTGCTGTCAGCACTTATTGCGATTGTCACGATGTAGATATGTAATATACATAAATGGAACACTTGCGAATTCATGAAAAAATAATCCTTTAATATACAGAACTAACCATTTCAGGTGCCCTTTACACGTCAAGCATTCTAGGGGTATAGATTAGTAGGTGTGGAGGTTTAAGACGTTTGATGATTTTAATTCCCCCTCCCCCATTTATTTTCTTGAAAAGTATCGAAAGTTTACAGTTAAAACTAAGCCATTATTCATTATAACGCATTGTAATATTATTTTTTTTTTTTTGCCGTCGGTCGATATCATTTTTCGTGTTGGAAAAGCAAAGTTCCATATGGACCTATAATTTCCAAAATTTGAAGAAGATTCCAGTAAAAAATACTGTACACGCGAGAAACTTTTTAGGATCGGTAAATAAGTTATTCCAGAGTCAATTCCATAGCCGCAGCGAGGAGGCTGTCCAGGGGTGGAAGACACGTGACAGCCCCTCTGACTTTTTAGAGCTATTAATGCGAATTTTACCCCCCTCTCTTTGTTCTGGATTTTAAAAACCTTTTTTTCAACAAAACGCCCAAAATTTCCTCAAAAATCGCTTGATTGCATAGACGCTCATAAAGGGGTTTTCAATTTGCCGATCCCCTAGAATTTCAAATGTTTCTAATGACCAAGACCTGTTAAGTGTGACGTCATGAAAAAAATTGGTTCCAAAAAAAGGCTCCGCCTCACTCGCGCTCTCGTGGGTTTTCCCATATGAAACACGATCCAAATTTTCAAATACAAGTGCTAGTAAACAACATGTTCTTTGCACCAGTTATGTTTATCACACCATTGGGTTCCACGTCCCTTATAAAAATTTCCGATTGTTTCAATGAATTTTCCGATAGGATATATATTCCCGCGCTTTTTTTCCCATAGGAATAATCGAAATTCCATAGAGACAATCGGAATTCGTGTAGATTCAAGCGCGCTGACTATAGCAACGATAGGTCTCATGATTGAAATAAGGCGAAATCATCTATGGTTCTATTCTTACAGTTTTAACAGCCACTTTTTTCTCAGTGATAAAATATGAGCCCGCTACCACAAACTTTTTGAAACATCGCGCATCAATGCACAATCACAGTTATATCGAAGAAAGTCCTATGTTTTGTCCTTGTCACACTCACAGTTTCTTATGAGCACAAAATTCTAGGATATAGGCGACGACATGTGTGATGCCTCGAACAATAGCTTCGATACGAAGAGAAGTTGGAATGATTGAGTGTCATGGCGGTGATACTCCCATAAGAGACCGTGAGTAAGACGAGGACAAAATGTAGAACAACTTTCGCTGTAACTGTGATTGTAAATTAGCTTGTGATCTGTTAGGAATTATGCTAGAGTGAAAAGATACTTTAAAATACGTGGAATCTAACGGTGCAATAAAATTTGAGAAAACTGTTCTTTAACTAGCATGAATTTGCGTTCGAAAATTTGGATCTGATTTCTTATAGGTAAATCAACGAGAGTGAGAGATAGAGCATTTGTTTGGAACCAATTCTGATCGTGACGTCATCACTAAACAGCCTACTTTAGGATATGAATGAGTCCCTCTCTTTTCTATACCCCCCCCCCCCCTCTTCATCAATACCTCGCAGTCACTTCTTTTCGAAACCCTCGTCAAATAGATTTTGACACATTTATTGCGGTCGGGCCCGACCGCTTAATGCACCGTGAAGAAATCTTGTGACCGATGGAGCCCAAAGGCGAGGGGCAAAGAGGGTTCCTGCGGGAGATGTTTCCACCCCCCTCCTGCCTTGGAATTTTGACTCATAGGTTGGCACAAATGACTTAGGTTGCTGGACCTGTATGGAAATCTCGTTCAAAGGAATTCGACTTTGACGCTTAATAACTTATTGAAATTAACAGGAATACCAAAACTTTTACAATTTTAAGAAAATAGACGCCGAGACCTCCTGGATTTTAGCAATAAATTAATGATTAATGAAACCAGTTCTAAGAAAACTCGTTTTTAATTTTTCAAACCTTTCCCGCCAAGGTTTTGCCATAAGCAAGGCATTGGACTTATATATTAGATATGAAAATGAAAACAAAAAGCGTACCGTATATATACGGCACGCTTAAAAAATTGTCTTTCTCGACTTTGTCCATAGGGCCGCATGTGTTAGGAAAAGATGGCTAGAGGGGCTGCCACGTGATTTCATGCCCCTGTTTCTGTCCTTTCCTATCACATGCTACCCAATAGGCAAAGAGAAAGAAAGACAAATTCCTGGCTACGGCTTTATACCCTATAGGTTATAACTCAGTTTATCCGAACCTGCTCCTATACAAATTCCCTCGATTTTCAGACTTGAACGCATGAAATCGGGCATACTCTTTGATATTCCTCGGGACGCGCACCCTTTAAAGCTCTTACCACATATTTCTACCTCCTCAATTCCGAGTAAGTATATTCATAACTAGCTTACTCGTTTACAGGCGAGGAATTCCAAAGCAGACATTTACCATTAGTACCTGATTGGATAAGGACGAGTGCTTCACCCAACAGCATTTTTAAGAGTCCTTGGGATCAAAGCGATTTAAACGACGAAGAAAGCTTTTACAACAATCAAGATCAGATGTTTGAGGAAGGTCCATACGGTGAAACGACACCAAAACCACCAACACCTCCGAGCCCAAAGCCTCTGCCACCAGGACCGCCAGGCCCGATGGTCTCTATCGATTGGCGTACCAAAGGCGTCAAACTTCCGATTGAAGATCAAGTAAGGAGACTCTCTTGAGTCGTTGACCTCAATAAAATCGCTCTTTTTTTTAGTAATTTTCTTTCCAAAACGCCATATCTTGGGGAAAGTTGGTGGTCATCATGTTTTACAACGATGTCTCGAAAATGGATCTCCATAATACGAGGGTGGATTTTAAAGTAAGTTTACCTATTTTTTTTCTCAGCAACTATTAATGTTAGAAAAAAACAAACCCAGCGTTGGAACGTACGTACTCTCAGCTTTTTAACGAGCTACAGTTTTTTTTTTTTAAATTTGGCTTACGCGTTGTGGAGATATCGTGGATTTTCCACACCCGTGCCCGCCTTTTTATGCGCTGAGGAGCTTCACAGAAAACATGCGAGTTTAAGACTTGGAAATGTAAAATAGGGCTATTATTTTATTGAAACAAGTTGTAACTCACAGTGAGGCATCTCGCCTCATTTTTTGACATAGTCACCCTCTAGATTCTTGAATTTTCATATCGGTGCAACAATTTCTGTTCACAGTCGTCGCGTCGTAAAAAGTTGAAACCTTCAAACTCAAATATCTCGCTAACGAATAAAGCTTTTGAAATGTGGTTTGCGCGAAAAAACGTGAAATAAAATTTCCTTTCTTTTGACTACCCACATGCTTCACAAAAGGACACCGCGCTTTGCTTATGGGAACTGGCTCCCAGTCAATTTTTTTTAAATTGAAATATGTTGCGTAAAAGTGTCTCCTGAGAAAAAGCTCTTACGGGCGGAAAAAAAAAATAATGACAGGATTTCGAGATATTTGCGTCTAAAGTTGGGGACTGTTTGCCCGGTGCTTCGTATTCTCGTACGTAGCAGGCCGCTTTACTACTACGCCAACTGGAAACCTTCTCGGTCGAATCGCCCGACTCAGCGCGCATTGATAGAACTACTTCCTTTTGCAGTCCCTCCCAACTGCTTATTTGTTTACCCCACACCCATTTGTAAGTAATCAGTTGAGGGAGTGGTCAAGATGAAGCATGGCCGTCGAGGCAGACCAGTGGGTGTAGGGTAAACAAATAAGCAGTTGGGAGGGACTGCAAAAGGAAGTAGTTCTATCAATGCGCGCTGAGTCGGGCGATTCGACCGAGAAGGTTTCCAGTTGGCGTAGTAGTTAAACGGCCTGCTACATACGAGAATACGAAGCACCGGGCAAATAGTCCCCAACTTTAGACGCGAATACCTCGAAATCCTGTCAATATTTTTTTTTCCGCCCGTGAGAGCTTTTTCTCAGGAGACACTTTTACGCAACATATTTCAATTTAAAAAAATTTGACTGGGAGCCAGTTCCCATAAGCAAAGCGCGGTGTCCTTTTAAACAAACAACCTTATATTACTGACCGCACCTTCTCCCTCTTTCTCCGTTTACCCCCCTTTTTGGGTGACCCCCCAGTGAAAGACTCTGGTGACTTGAAATATGGCGACAGTTCCTAAAACCCCTCGGATATTTCAAGACACACGCGACTTATCAGGGACGAATCACTTAAAAGCTCCTTCTAAGCGACAGTTCCTAAGACCCCTCGGATAGAGGGGTAACTTTCAAGTGAGACCTGAAAAAGAAAGGGATTGTTATAAAACAACGAATTAGTTATAGATGATGATGTAACTGCAGACTGAAGAAAGAGAGAGAGAAATCCAGCTGATTTGGGGACGTGATTTTATGAGGGAAGCAGGTGCTAAGATCACAGCAAGCTCTCATCACGATCCAAATCTTACTCTTTCTCTCTTTCAATTCCTAGTTCGCCCAAGGCTCGGTTTTGCTCCTCACCTCGGGCGCGCATGCGCACATCAAGTGCTGACTGAGCAGAGTCCGTCCGTTCGCCTCAGTCTTCACCGAGTTGATATGTGCCTCTGCTGTACTACCAGATTGGGTCAAAAGTCTTTAAAAATTCCCAAATCTGGTCAATACCTCCTTCCTCTACACTTGCAATTTTCAATTTTTTGATTTTCAGGCTCAACATTTTTTACAAATATTGAAATTCTGAAAAAACGCATTCTTCGATTTTGATCTCTATGAGATATGTTATTCTCTATAAAATTTGCTACAATTGAGTCCAAACCGCATGTTGAGGAAACTTTTCGTTTCTGAGTTATGAATTTTTAAAGTTTCAAAAATCGCTATTTTAGCGTTCTCAGTGACAGCGACGAAACCTAAAAAAAGAATTTCTCCGCTTCTAATCAACAAAACTTGATGAAAATTGGGATTTGGGGGTTTTGAAGGTCGTAAAATTCAATTCTGCTATCAGATTTGAAGAATTTTGAAATCCAAGATGGCTACCAAGCAGATGGGTTTGCAGCCATCTTGGATTTCAAAATTCTTCAAATCTGATAGCAGAGATTGAATTTTACGACCTTCAAAACCCCCAAATCCCAATTTTCATCAAGGTTTGTTGATTAGAAGCGGAGAAATTCTTTTTTTAGGTTTCGTCGCTGTCACTAAGAACGCTAAAATGGCGATTTTTGAAACTTTAAAAATTCATAACTCAGAAACGAAAAGTTTCCCCAACATGCGGTTTGGACTCAATTGTAGCAAATTTTATAGAGAATAACATATCTCATAGAGATCAAAATCGAAGAATGCGTTTTTTCAGAATTTCAAAATTTGTAAAAAATTTGGAGGCTGAAAATCAAAAAATTGCAAGTGTTTGTTTAAAATTTTGTGGATCATGTGGGTAGTCAAAAGAAAGGAAATTTTATTTCGCGTTTTTTCGCGCAAACCACGTTTCAAAAGCTTTATTCGTTAGCGAGATATTTGAGTTTGAAGGTTTCAACTTTGACCCCCCGCCCCCCCTCTAAAAATTGGTTTTAAGTCGCGAAAATTTCAGGATCCACTAATAATAGTAACCCCAATCGATCCCCAAAGTTTCGTCAAAAACAAGCAGTGGGCGAAAAATGCCAATTTTGAATGAACCCCTTTGAGAAAACTGTTCTTTAACTAGCATGAATTTGCGTTCGAAAATTTGGATCTGATTTCTTATAGGTGAATCAACGAGAGTGAGCGAGATACAGCATTTGTTTGGAACCAATTCTGATCGATACGTCATCACTAAACAGGTCTACTTAAGGATATGAATGAGTCCCTCTCTTTTCTATACCTCTCTCGCTCTTAATCAATACCTCGCCGTCACTTCTTTTCGAAACCCTCGTCAAATAGATGTTGACACTTATGAGTCTTCAGACCCTGCGAGGCCCGACCGCTTAATGCACCGTGAAGAAATCTTGTGACCGATGGAGCCCACAGGCGAGGGGCGAAGAGGATTCCTGCTGGAGATGTTTCCACCGCCTTCCTGCCTTGGAATTTTGACTCATAGGTTGGCACAAATGACTTAGGTTGCTGGACCTGTATAGAAATCCCGTTCAAAGGAATTCAAGTTCAACGCTTAATAACTTAATGAAATTAACAGGAATACCAAAACTTTTACAATTTTAAGAAAATAGACGCCGATACCTCCTGGATTGCAGCAATAACTTAACGATTAATGAAACCAGTTTTAAGAAAACACGTTTTTAATTTTTCAAACCTTTCCCGCCAAGGTTTTGCCATAAGCAAAGCATGCAACCTACCGTATATATACGGCACGCTTAAAAACGCTTCCTTTAACGAAGTGCGATTGATTTTACAATTTACCGTATCCGCGCATATCAAGGAAAAGTCGTGAAAATAGTTATTCTCTCCCCCTTATTGATGTTTATGAAAACACTATAAGACAGATCTTCCATTTGCACCCAGATCAGATCAATGAATGCATTTTACGCATTTTATTGAAGGGAGAGTGATCTTTGTTAAATTATGGAATGAGACAGAATTTGATACAGGTTCGACAATTTACTCATTCCAGCCTTACCTCTGAGTACTACATGAAGTTCCTAAAACACCTAAAAAAAATACTGATGCACCCATCGGTATGCTACTGTAAGGTCATTTTCAGCGTTGTTAGGTGCTGTTTTTGAATTCTTTTGGGATGAAAATTCAAACAAATATACTTTTAAGAGCAGCCCCCCTGTAATAATTATTATGTTTGCCAAATTATTTGGCTTATATGATAAGTTGAAAGAATCACGGTCGGCCAAACCGAAAAACTCCGTTTCCTGTGAGAGAAAAAGACACATGGCCAAGTTACCCGGGGTGACCCTACCTATTGAATTAAGACTTTCTTTAAAAAATGTGGTTCTTAGTTTTCTTTTTTCTTGTTTTGTTATTTATTGTTTTGTTTTACGAAGGAGGTTTGATGAATCCGTGCAAAATTCATCCTCCGTCATCTGGATACTCTCATTGCGTATCATACCAATTTTAATTTTTTTTTAATTTTCTCTTGCTTAGAAGGATTGTGGAAGTTGCTGGTCTTTTGGTAGCGTAGGAGTTACCCAAATTTTGCACTCAGTAAAAGAAAAGAAAGTCGTCAATCTCTCCGAACAACGTAAGTCTAGATATCTTTGCTCGGTGCCCATTTCCTCGTTCTAAGTGATAGTAAAATAAATTGACTCCTTCTATCTCTGTCATTTAAATCCACGGAAAAAACAAAGTAAGTCTAAAGTCTGTCTTGTTCAAATTTGGAGGTAAAATTAATTGATTACAAATGAAAAAAATATGAAGGAAGCTAAGAATGATAGAGTTACTCAAAATATCATGGGCGTCACTGGGGGGGGGGGGTGATACCCTTTGAACGTGACTTTGCCCCCCCCCCCCAAACGGTAAAGAGAGAGAACGTGTGGAAACGTAAAGAAAAGTAAAAGGAAAGAAATGAAGAGTCTTCTCTTCGCAGAAAACGAAAGAAAAAGAGAGTAAAAAAAAGGGGAAGAGGAGAGAAAAAGATCTTTCTTTTAGAAAAAGGAAGAAATAGTAGAAGAAAGGGACAAAGAAGGAGAGAATTAAGGGGGGAAAGGAAAAAGAAAACGTATTAAATGTAATTGACTGATTCAGTAAATATTAGTAAAGCTTAGGTTAGGTAGAGGTAACACTCCATTTTTCTTATTTTTTGCTTTTGTTTCTTTTTTCCACTCTCTCAGAATATAGGATTTTAGATACAATCGTGACCAATATGTCTAAATAAACAAAAACATGAACAGTAGATACTGACCTGCATTCTGATTCATTAATTTTTTACATTATTCATTGTTAATTGTGGAAACAAGGAGATAATTCGGTAATTTGTCAGTGATTTTGAGTAAACTGTCATTCAGAATACCGTAAAATTTTGCTTAAGCCTCAATTTTTCAAAATTTTCCGGGGGAGGACCCCGGACCCCCGAACCTCCGCTAACTGAATGGGTTAGGAGCAGACCCTCCACAGGAGATCTCACATCCTACTCCTCTTCCCCCCGCCCCCAAATGCAAAAGTCTAGTGACGTCACTGCAAAATATGAAGAAAAAAAATCAGCATTTTCTTGATAAGTATTTTCACACTTACACCATTGAACTTTAAATCGTTCTCCTGTGATGCAAAAGTCACGTACAGTGGCGGCTCTTGCAATTTGGTAACCATGCATTTTTGCCATTTAAAACTATGCAAAAGTATCGATATCTTGGGGGTGCAATGGGTCTGTTGCACACTTTTGATACAGCAATATGCAGAATCTATTCATGTGTAAAATCGCGTAAAAATCACATTGGAAGCATCAAACACTCATAAAATCCACTCATAAACCCGCAAAAGGCGTTTTAAGGGAAGCCTAAGATGGCGGGTGAAGGGGCGAGCCAGCCTTGCCTGCAGCCACCACGAGCAGCAAAGATGGCCGACGACGGCATTCGACATAGTAGGCACTTGCCCGGCGTTTCCGTTTCAAGATTCCGGCAAATCGACTAAGATCGTAATTTATCACCATAGTAATCACAAAAAATATCAAGAAAGTCAAATTTGCCGGATAAAAACACGCAGAATGAATGATAATGTGACTATTACGAGGAAGTAAGACGTTTGTTTGACATTCTAACCAACATTATAATGAAATAGCGCAACATTAAATAATGGCACAACTTGAAAATAAATGAAAAAATATGCTTTGAATTAATAAGCAAGTAAAATATCACAAAAAAATAATAACATATCACAGAAAATAATCATAAAGGTATGATTCGCACTGCAATATAGTCATCAGAAAAATTGAAACCTATGTGCAAGAAAAGCAATAAAAAACAAAAACAAACAAAAAACCAAAATTAAATGCGTATTATAAGTATAGATTTAAGTTTAATCGCCCTCAGACTGAAATTCGTCATCGTTGTCGTCATCATCATCATCATCGCCATCATCTACAAATGATCCCGAATCGTTCAAAAACTGCAATACTTCGGGGGAGAAAGTAGAAGACGATTTGCGGGGTACATACCTCAATGAGTTGATTAGAGGGTCCGATGATGCTAAAAATCTATTGAATATATCTTGATTTGTTAGGGCTCTGTTTGATTTTCTTGAAAAGTTTTTCCTGAAGTTTCTGTAATATTTGTTTCTGGATTCCAACGCTTCTCCAGAGAGCAAACCGATAGGGATTGGGAAAGATTTTATGACATCAGAGCTGTGCAAAAGGAACTTATGCACACCATGTGGCATAGGGTACCAATTATACATTGAAACATATAGCTTAGCAGTGTCCAAAGTAAAAGCAGCAAATGCATTAACGTTTATGTGAAATCCACTAGAAATCGTTTTCAAAACTGTGGCAAATCTAGATATTATGCGTTCATCTATTCCTGTTATCTCAGCTGTTATTGCAGGATTTTCGAAAAATCGTCTAGCCACGTTTCCGGTGTTTGATGTGCCACCTCCTTGCTTGGGAGTATCAACAATGATGCCAACTTTTGATCTAAACTCCTCGTGAATCCTTTTTTTCCCGCTTGGACAATGGCCTTATCTTTGACCCTTTTTACCTGCCCCATTGTCACAATTTTGGGCAAAAACACATTTTGTACACGTTCTTCAAGCTTTCAAGCTTCTTTTTTCTTCTTTTTTTTACTTATCCAATCCTTATTGGGGGGGGGGGGGGGGCTCAAGAGCAGTGGGTATTATCCGCGGATGGCACCTACGTGCTGGGGGTTTTGGACTTGGCCTGATGCTTACTGCCCCTGGTAAATACCTATTGAGATAGGATTTTGGCCGGGGGGGGGGATTATAAATACGCTTCAATAATATTATAAATGTGTAAAAAGTGGAGACGAGAAGGGAAAAGGTTGGCGTAGATGCGTTATTTCACAATTCAAACAGACCGCGGAAACTGCGAACTGGCGCGGAGGCAGGCAGAGTGACTGAAAATTCGGTCAGTAAAAAAAACCCGTGCATCTCTGCTTGTGAGCTCAACCATGTTTGTTTACATGTGAAAAAGGTAGGTTATATCGTTCGCGTGGCACTGAGTACCTGTCACCTTTAAGGCAATTAAAAATTCCTTAAAATGGATTTGAGGTGCAAATTCCGAGGTAGAAAGTAGTTTTGTATCCTAATTATCGGATTTATACATACATAGAGGATAATCAATTATTACTGCGTTCTAGCGTAAAAAAATCTAAAATTTCAAAAAAAATATAAAATATTTCAATTTCAGAAATTTTCATTTTGAGAATTTTCATTTTTTTTTCTTTTATTTACTTTTTAAACTCTACTCACAAGCCAAGTCAAGTTAAGTAAATCTCAAATAAAATTAGGGAGTCGAACCGAACCGCTGAAAACTTTTGAACCGAACCGTGAATCTTATAATTATAAAAATGGCCTGAGCCTGAACCGAACCTCAACCAGAAATTGAGACTAAGTGAACCGATAAAAAAGCCGGTTCTTGCTTCGTCAAATCTTGAACAGTTCAAACGGCTTAGGATCTACGAAAGAATCCTGAGTCTTTTATTGTTTTTGAAGGATCTTTTTGCGGAAAAGAATCGATTTTCATTACTTCAGAATAGCCAGCAGCTGTAAATGCAGGGAAATATCGCTTACCAATTTGTTTCCATCAGGATATATGGCTAAACCGCAGGCTTTGGTAATAAAGGTGGAAAGCAAAAAGCTAGCGCGATTAATAAAGGAAATAAAACAAAAAATGAGCCATTTCATTCCCCTGAAACGGCATATGAACTTCTGCCGAACCGGTGCTAAATAAAACCTAAAATTATTCTGAACCTAACAGCGAACCTCTTGAATACCTACTATCTGAACCCGAACCGAATCTGAACCCTTTTTATGGCCGGTTCAGCTCACTGATTCAAAGTCTCTGAGTTGCACCCTTGGCAGTGTTGCCAGACCTTGACTATAGCTCGTGCGAAACAAATACAGAAAACAGGGCCATTGCAGATTAATAGATTGGAATTAAATTCCGTTTGGGTGTTATCCGTTAATGCGTTACTGTTCATGGATAGAATTTTTAGATTTAAAAATTGCCAATTTGTTTAATGAAGAAACTATTTACCTCCGTTGTTTATGTTTTGGCAGAGCTTGTCGATTGCACGCAAGATGTGAATTTCGGGTGCAAAGGTGGATATCTTGGCAAATCAATGGCATACATACAAAAAATCGGAGTGGTATTGGAATCTACTTACCCTTACACAGCAGTGAACTCCACGTGCCGCTTACCGAAAAGGATGGGAAAAACCTACAAAGTTAAAAGTTTTGATGCAGTCAGAACTGAAAAAGCCATGTTAGCTGCACTTCCAACCAGTCCAGTTGCAATTATTTTGAATTCCAAGACCCTCCAGGTAAATTTTTATCGCACAAATTCCGAGCGAATTATTAACATGTGTTCAGGGCAATATTAAGATAATGGAGCTATTGAAAGTTTTCAGAGCTGCCGTTTTTATGATCTTTAATGGCATTCATTATTGATTTGAGTATTTCTATACAACTCATTTTTCTACTTCTCTATTAATATCTACATTTTTAATCTTTGGTTGAAACGTTAAAATCACCGACGGGATTATTTCTACAGGGTGTAACCAAACTATCTATACTTAACTCTCTTGGTATTTTTATCAGGGTGCATTATATTTTGTGTTGATTGAGTATTCACCTGATATCTTCAAAATAACATCTAGTGAAAGATGATTAACAACATACGTAGACGATGGTGACGATAGCTATTTCGGGGAGTGTTATGTCGGTAACTTAATCAGGATTATAAAATAATATAAACGACGAAGACATAATTAAGAGACTGTGGTTCGGTGGAAAGGTAACTTTAGAATATATTGAATGAAAAGCAGTGCTACCACAATTACAAGTAGCTTAAGATACAGTGATGCCGCAGGTGGCATATTATGAGAATACACAAAGACTATAATCACAACAGGGAGTAACTGCCCCATCTTCAGATCAGTTGAAGAGCACTAATGAAGAACACAATTAACAAACTAAAACACTAAACAGTACCGACATCCCCAGACACCGCTCAATATATTACATCATCATCACCGTATCATCTCCGACCAAGGAAATGATTCACAGTTCTCGAGTGCCTCCTTTTCGGTTTTCGGTTTTTCGTTTATTCTAATTATTTAAATAGTTTGTCGACCTTTAACCTCATGTCGTCCAGTAATCTCTCAATTTTTATTCTTTTACTTTTCAACGCGACAGTCTTTCGTCATCGTCTAGTTGTCATTAGTAGTGTTCTTCAACTGATCTGAAGACGGGGCAGTTACTCCCCGAAATAGCTATCATCACCATCGTCTACTTATGTTGTTAACCATCTTTTACTAGGTGTTATTTTGAAGGTATCAGGTGAATACATATACTCAATCAACACAAACTATATGTACTTATTTTAGGGGTGTGTTCTGGAGGTAAAAGTTACACTTTTTTCCTATTAACATGTGTCCGCAAATCCCCCCTTTCGAGCTAGAGCCCACCTAAGTTTTGAAAAACGTATGGTTTTTTTTTTTTTTTTGAATAGCGTCCACAATCATGAACCAAATGTTTTGAAAATTGGTTACCCGAAGTATTTTTAAATTCATTGATGACAATGAAAAATTCAGAAAGTAACCCTGACTGTTCCTTTCAGTTAATATTGTACCTTTAACGGCACAAATTGTAAGTTACAAACAACAAATTTGGTAAATAACCCATAAATAATAATATGCAGCAGCTTGAGTACCGAATTACTGATTTTACTATCGGGGATAGTTTGTTTTGAATATTAAGTTGAACTGCGGTAAAGAGGATATAGGTATATCCTCGTAAATCGTATGCGCCTTGTTTGGAGTATGTTTATATTTATTCACAAATCCTAAAATTTATTTTTGTCCTAGCATTATAAGACAGGAATCTTGGCTTCATCCCAAAACGTATGCAACAGAAAGGTCTTCACCCATGGTGTTATCATAGTTGGCCATGGTTTTGGTAAGTTGTTCTGATCGTGTCCTCCGCATAGACTGAGGCACGGAAATGGATAATGTAAGGACAGCAAAGGCGGTCCAAACATACGATCCATTCTTTTCCTCCCCCTAATAAACTAACTAATTGAATTGAGATTGAATTAAACCCTGTAAGGATCGATTATATTTTTCATATTATAATACGGAGTGTAACAAAACTCGTGTGCCAAACATCGGGAGCAAATAGGTATATTTGAGGCCAAAATAATATTCTTTTTTCTTGGAACATGGGTCCGAAAATGCACCCTAACGGATCGATGTAGGTTAACTAAGAAATGTTGGAAGTCTTGAGAGTTCACTCAATAGAAACTAGAAAAGGTAATAAGACTGAGAAAATCACAGAAAAATGTATTGAAATCAGAGGTATTGAGTATTTCGAAATGATAGAAGTATGGAAGGCAAGTTCGTATACAAGAAAGCACGGAGAAAAATGTCTTATTGGAATTACGGAACGTATTATTAATTATGGGGTAAAAAGAATTTTATTTCAAAATAACAAGAATTCTTATGGATCCAACGATTCTTTTTTGTGATTCTTCTGAATCATTAGAACGTTCTATTCAGCCTATAATAATTATCACTGATCCAATAGAACGTTCTGATAATGAGGCTTTTACAAAATTTTGCTACATGGAATTGAAGAGTTGATTCTTGTATAAAAACCTGTAGAAATGACGATGAGAACACTAAAAATCACGAAATTCACTCTTAGAATTGGACTTAGTGGCGGAAAAACGCAGGTAGCATGGGAGATTCCTATCTAATTTGAGACATATCTGAAATCCTTATAGAAAGTGACAAATTAGACAGGAATCTCCCATGATACCTACGTTAAAGCGCCATTACGATCTTGCGTTTTTAGAAGTTGTGTAAGATTATTACCAAATTTAAGATTTTCTTAGTGCAATTTTTGTGATTTTCGCTGGTTTTTACATCAGATTGAACTATTCATTCGCCCACAGCAAACGTTTGCAAGAGTCCCATTCACCAAAAAGAGTCGTCGAACCAATTAGAATTCTTGTAATTTTAAATTTCTTTTTACCCCATATTTAATTATACGTCCCGTAATTCCAATATTACATATTCATCTGTGAGGGGACGCTTGCCCCCCTTCGTTTCCCAAAAATTACAAAATAAGTCAGGGGGAAATGGCGGAAAATTACCTGAAAGCGTGAGTAAATGGGCAAAAGCTAAAGTTGATGGACGGCAAGTACTTGCTGCAGCTTAGAAAAGAGATTATAACTTGCATGTAAAGAACATTATGAACCATCAATGCACAAAAGAAAACTACGGAAATCAAGTTGAATGTATCTTAATTATTTGTCCGGTTGATTAACAGACAAAGCCGTCGGTACAAAACCTGCGCAAACCTATTGGATAGTCAAGAATAGTTGGGGTACAAACTGGGGCGAGTTGGTAAGTCCTGAACGATTATTAAGCTGTCGATTCGAAAATCTTTTTGATATACTTCGATAATTAGACCAATGAGTAGGTATACCTAAATGTATACTCCATCAGCAAGAATATTGATTTAGTGACTCTTATTGAATGAACCAAAGATTACAAATAAGGAATGAAGATATCGAACTGCGAAAGAATGTGTCACGCCCGTCGCCCGTGCCTCTATTGAATTTCTCTTGCATAAATGCATGGAAAAAATACAGGAAACAGCAATTCCGATTCCGCTCATTAATACATTCGTAGCGTGCATAATAGGGCTGTTGAGTCGAATTTTTTTAATTCAAATTATGAAAGAAGAGGAAAAATTAAGGACCCCATATTTTTTCTTTTTTTCATTTGGACGCGGGAACACCGAAAAAAATGGGTTCAAAGTGCCGAAAAATTGATAAGATTTAAAACGGCCCGTGGCGGGAAACATCGGCTAGCGAGTCACAGCTACGTCATTTCTTCGGTTTGCTCAGCGGAGTACCCATCCCTATTCTGTCGGCCGGACGGCAGCGTGGCAGGCCTATTCAATCCTACGGCAGCCGCCGGTGGCTCCGATCAAGCCGCCTTCTCACTCTATTTTCTCGAAAACCGTAAGTCTCAGTAACAAACCAATCTAATTAATCGAAAGAGCACAAAATTATAATTTGACATGGATTGGTGGTTTTCTTCGCAAACTTACCTAAGAGACGGATGGATCGAAAATCAGATAACAATTTAAGGTTAGAGAACGAAACTTCCGACAGTCCTTTTCTGTAAATCACTGTCTACCCAAGTGACAAAGCAACGCTCAAAAAATCGAATGAAACATGTCAATCTGAAATTTTACGCTCTTTAAGTTTGTTCTTCAGTGTTTTTCTCTCAAAATGGACAGTAAACAAGGGAAATTGAAAAGTTCTGCGAAAATTTCGGATTTTCAGCGATATTCCGGAAATTGAAATTATTGAGATCGGCTCGTTATCTGACTCATGGAAGAGCCAAAAATAATATAAGTGTAACCAATCGAATGGAAATTTTCTAATCTTTCTCTTTGGTTTCTATCATTTTTCATGTAAGACGCACCGAAACCACGGAAAATGCGAAAAACAGCAGCAACTTGGACGATCTTGATGGTGAGAGTGTCATTTCAACCCAGAAGTCGACGCAGTTTTTCACCAATATTTTGGTACCGATGCGTCTTACACGAAAAATTCTGGTTATCAAAGAGGAAGATTAGAAAATTTCCATTCGATTGGTTAGCTCTGCTATGTCAACTGGGGGACAGAGATTTACAGAAAGGGATTATCGGAAGTTTCGTTCTATAATCTTAATTTTTATGTGATTTTCTCTTTACTCGTCTCGTAGGTAAGTCTGAAAAAAAAAAACAACCAAACCATCCCAATTGACAATTTCATGTTCTTTCGATCAAACAAGTCGGTTCTTTGCTGAGACTTACGGTTTTCGAGAGAATGGCGTGAGAAGACGGCTTGATCGGGGCCACTGGCGGCCTCCCCTCAACTGCCGCATGATCAATGGCATAAATGGGTCGCATGTGGTCTTGCCGTGCTGAAAGCAAGACGCTGAGCCCCTCAACTGAGAACCGGAGCATTGACGTCAAAAGGCACCCACAATGCACCGCGCATCCAGTTTCCCGCCAAAAAGCCGTTTTTTGAGGATCCAATTTTCAACTTCAATTTTCTCAGGAACGGCGCAACGTAGAAAAAAACTGAAGCCATCTTCGTTCTTCCCGCGTTTAGGTCTATAAGATCACACAGAAAAATCACGAATCCCCGACTCACTTAACAGCCCTATTCGGCAACGTTGCAGTTTGTCTATTTAAACCCATGAAAAAGATCGAAATATAGAGTGTTCGGTGTACACCTTCGCATTCGACCTTTTACATTGGTTTAAATGGACGTAGTAGAACGTTGTCTAATAGCTCGCTACGCCGCGCCACACACTTGTGAGATTTGACCGATCTAGCCAGACAAAAGTCTTTTCGACGTTTGTGTCCCTTAAATATCGTCATACGGGGTTTTTTTGGGGTAGCTGAATCCAAATCTAAGGTCAGTATTCAAGAATTTTAACATCCGATGTATTTAAATAGAAAAAAAGAAGAAAAAAAAATCTAATATCATGAAAGTTGGAACTTTACGTTGGTCCTTAAAAATTAAAAAGAGAACAAGAGAACAAAGTGACAAATGAAATTTTTAAATGAACAAATAGCATGCTTCTCAAATAATATAATATCTTTAAATGAGCATTATATTTTAAAAATTAAGTAGGAACTTTTCCCAAAATAATAGTATTCACTTAGAAAAAACTGAACGCTTACAGGGTGTTTCTCATAACCTGCTCACTATGGTTTTCTTGAACGGGTGACGATAAAAAAATCTGGAAAAATCGGTTTTATAGTTACTCGGACCTAAAGTTTCATCTAAAAATACTGCCACAACCCAAAATTTGGTTTTTGTGGGTTTTCAGCGGGGGCACCCCCCTAATCTCGAGATTTTCAAATGGCAACCCCTATCTTGTGATACCTCATTTGAAAGAGGGTAAAATTCTAAGGATATTGGCTTGAACTGTAAGTCGATATCTTTTTTCGTTTTTGAGATATCGAAGGTCAAAGTTCGATAATGGACCAATTTTCAAAAATTCTTAACTCCTACAAAAATAGTCGTAAAACTGCACATGTAAAATGCTCTACTTGATGAGTACTTTCAAGAAAAAAATACGAATTTACAATCAAATAAACCGGAAGTCGACTTTTAGGCACCTTAACATTTTTGGCGGGAAAACCCCCATTTCTCAAAATTTTCAAATGGCAACCCCTATTTTTTAATACCTCATTCGAAAAGGCGTAAAAAGTTGTGCATTTTGGCGCAATCAAAAGTTCGATATCATTTTTCTAATTCGATATATCGAAAATCGAAGTTCGATTTAGACCATTTTTCGACCCAGTAAAAACCGGATCCTATCGTGTGATACATCATTCAAAAGCACATAAAAAACCAAGAATTTTAGTGCAAACCGGAAGTCAATACCTTTTTTTCGCGGTCGAGATATCGCAAGTCAAAGTTTAAGGTAGGCCCTAACCAAAGACTAAACTTTGACTTGCGATAACTCGACCGCGAAAAAAGGTATTGACTTCCGGTTTGCACTAAAATTCTTGGTTTTTTATGTGCTTTTGAATGATGTATCACACGATAGGGTCCGGTTTTTACTGGGTCGAAAAATGGTCTAAATCGAACTTCGATTTTCGACATATCGAATTAGAAAAACGATATCGAACTTTTGATTGCGCCAAAATGCACTACTTTTTACGCCTTTTCGAATGAGGTATTAAGAGATAGGGGTTATGCTATTTGAAAATTTTGAGAAATGGGGGTTTCCCCGCCAAAAATGTTAAGGTGCCTAAAAGTCGACTTCCGGTTTATTTGATTGTAAATTCGTATTTTTTTCTTGAAAGTACTCATCAAGTAGAGCATTTTACATGTGCAGTTTTACGACTTTTTTTGTAGGAGTTAAGAATTTTCGAAAATTGGTCCATTAACGAACTTCGACCTTCGATATCTCAAAAACGAAAAAAGATATCGACTTACGGTTTATGCCAAAATGCTTAGAATTTTACCCTCTTTCAAATGAGTTATCACAAGATAAGGGTTGCCATTTGAAAATCTCGAGATTAGGGGGGTGCTCCCGCTGAAAACCCCCAAAAAACCAAATTTTGGGTTGTGGCAGTATTTTTAAATGAAACTTTAGGTTCGAGTTACTATAAAACCGATTTTTTCAGATTTTTTTATCGTCACCCGTTCAAGAAAACCACAGTGAGCAGGTTATGTGAAACACCCTGTATATAAAAAAAATAAAATTGAAGAAAACAAACTGCACCACTCATTATTACTAGGAAAAAGACAATGCAAGGAAAATTCATCGAAGTCAAACAACCAAAAGATACTCTAAATCATCACTGCACCTAAATAATGGTACTTCAAATAAATCAACGATTAACAGGTGCTGAAAATCTGACACAATGAGGGGTGTAGTTACAGTGTCTAGCTGTAAGGTCAAAGGCTTGGCATGATTTGCATAGAACTGGGGTGGTTTTCGGGTTCGGGCGAACTGGTTCAATCACTACAAGCATATTAGCAATTGTTTTAATTTCAAAAATTTTCTCAATATCATCAGATTTTTCAAGCGATATTGCAAAAAGATTCAGCGGAGTTATTATTGTTTCAAAGTTAGGTTTCATAGTTGTTGAAATGGTGGTAGCTTGAGCTGCTTCTTTATCTGGGGAGTTTTCGGGAATAAAATGAGGCAGTTCTTGACTATCTTTAATTTTTTCGTTGATATCATTACCTGTTGCAGGAGTAGTGATAGCAAGTTCATTACTCCTTTCTGCTGTTCCCATCTCTGCATTAGATTTGGAAGCAGATAAATCTGAACTATCGGGGGTAACTTGAGAATTTGTATCATTTTTCGAGGTAGGTTTCCTATCTTTCCTGATTACATTGATTGCATCGATAGGATTGAAACCTTGGAGAGTTAAATCCTCCAGGATTTCATTGGGGGCGATGGAGTGGTGCAGCCCCTTTGCCATCACTCTTGTGGGACGTCGATTTTTGTTTTCGTACGTATTATGTTGCAAATTATTCTCCTTGAGAGATTTGATAATAACCGCATGTGTGATCTAACGGATTAATTTTAAAACAATTTTGAGGCAGGATCTTGGATGACCATATAGTCCTGTCTACGTTTTTAAGCACATTACATAAAAATACAAAATCAGTATCCGTGGCCGTGATGATAGGTGGTGGTTTTAGAACTTAAGCTATTTTGATAGTTGGTTGTTGTGTAGAGGGGGTAGATAAGGTAGTGTTTTTCTTACCCTTTTCGATAGTTTTATCTACTGTTTTTCGTTGTTGCTGTTGGTGTTGGCGTTGTTGGGCCTCTTGTCTTTGTTGGACTCGCTTAGCAGCCTTTTTTATAACTGGGTTTTTTGGTGTGGAGGGGGATTGGAAGACTTCCTCATCTGACCCCAGAGATACATCGGGTTCATAGGTTGACTCATCAGTGTCCTCTTCCTCGGATAGTAGTTCAAATCTGTTATTGGTGTTCTTTGTAGCTATAGAGTGGACCTTCTTGCGTTGATCTTCAGCTCCTTTGCTATTTTTTCTTTTAACGGATGGAGTGAAAAATCCTTGTTGTTGGTTGTCAGGAACGGATAATTTTTCAGTTAATATCTTCAATTGATTTGTCAGATCTTGAATCTGCAGTTGTAATTGGGCATTTTGTTGCTTCAGGAATTAATGAGTTCTGCACTGTCACCAGATTCCGATAAAGAGGGAGTGCTGTTTACTATATTGGTATCCGAGGTGGAGTCGCTTTGATGAGAGCACAGCTTTGAATTTACAGGGCTAATAGTTCAAAGAGACCAACGTACCTGATGTAGTGGTTGCGAGTGAAAACTGGTATGAGTTCTAGGTTCTCGCTCATTTTGGCATATTTGGTCAATACAGTCTGTAACTCGATGTTTAATACATTTGCATACTGCACTGTGTGCTGCGTTGTGAACGTAACACGGGATCATAATGACGAAATGATTTATTTATATGAAACTCTAAAAATTATTCCCACCCATTGTGGGGGAATAAAGAAAGGAAAAAAAATATATATAAAATTGAGAACGTTCAGCGGCGCGTTTGGATTCGAAAAGTTAACATCACGTCACACGATCTGATAAGAGAGCGCGTTCCGCTACGCGACCGACTCATACGAGAGCTCAAGCCGGAATCACAGAAATACTGAGACCTTTGTCTTGACAATGGCCCCCATGGACCACGTTAGGAACACTTGACTTTTCTTATGCAAACTCTATTAACTCCATAAAAAATGAAAGTTTCATAAAAGTGTTATACACTATCTTTAAAGCTAAGGAAATAAGCTTTCAAAACATTATACGTTTGACTTTGTCTTTATTTCTTACTTTAGCTCGAGGTCCACGAAGTCTCGCCATGATCGCGCAACAGTTGGTTTGAACATAACCTAAACTCACTCAACGTTGGACAACGCGCATCGCTCACCAATAACTCCCGCTCTGCCGACTCCTGGTGAGTCAGTTCGACCTCCCGGACGTATCAGTGGCGCGATCTGTCGGACTCGAGGCGTACTCTCGTCACAATCGAAAGTGGGCCAGTTTGGGTACACGGGCCGATTTGGGTACAGGCACCTTAATTAACAAATAATAGCACTGAATAAAACAGCTAAAAAACAAAAGGCATATAAAGTGATCACAGACGAATAATGAAGCAGCAAATCACAAGTAAAGGGTGTGATACACAAGAATAAATAAGATTAAGGAAAAAAATTGGTTCATCACGGTTCAGCTGATAGTAAAAATTTAACTGCTTCAGAGCTAAGATTTTCAGGTGTCATCTTCGGCGGCAGTTTACGGTGACTGTTGATAACCGGGTCTGAGGAAATCAGGAACAATTGGAGCAAGTCTTTGTTGGTCAATTCGCGAGATATTTTCGTAGTACTCTGTTCCCTATAACGTCTCAAGTCCTCATTCCGCGCCTCTTCGAGCTTCCTCCGAAAAAAAAAGCCAATCGAGAGTACAGCAGCCTCAAAAAACGCATGCGTCAATAATCGATGAACACTCAAGGGCATGTAGTAACATCCGTATAATTTGATATAAAGATTAACTCTAGCAAGGTTCGGAAAGCTAGTACTTACATCGATTAAATAATGACTGGATAATGCCTGTAAAATTGTGTGTAGTTTATCGATCAAACGCTGGTCCAAGCCGATTATTTTGGACACTATTGCGGCGTTTTTAAAAAATCTTCTAGCAGTATTGCCGCCATTTTACGTTCCTTTTCCTTGTTTTACGATGTCCACGGGTAATGCCAGCGCTGAATTTAGACCATCTTGAACTCGTCGTTTTTTGGCCGCCATTAGTTCCTTATCGCCAGGCTTCCTCATACTCCACGTCTTGCAATCAGTTCGGTAAGAAACTGAAAGCATCCATTGGAGTGATCGGATTCACAGGTGTAATGTTGATAGTCCTGAATCATAAGCATTGACATCTCATGGTAACAGCATTAAAATTTGGAGCTTGTTCATTTGACTGGGCGTAGCTTTGCAAATCGGGCAATTATGGGTTCCAAACATCGGTCAAATAACTGACTATCTTTCCATCAATCGTACTGCGTTTAAGAATTTAATTCACCGAAATGCTTCAACCTTGGACAAAAACCTCCGTGGAATTAAGGCGTTCAATGGCTCCCCTTACTTAAGCATCTTTTTCTTTGATTAACTCCAGCGTCTCTTTATAAAAAAAAAATAAAATTTAAGAGGTCGACAACAACGAGTTGAGGAGGGTCTAGAATTGCTCCAGATTACACTTTTTTAGTCCATCCGATAAGCCATACAATTGTAGAGGCATCATACAAAGAAGAACCATCGTTGAATCGTTGGGCTCTTTTTTCACAGGAGGTGTTTCTTATGTCTCCATCGCCTCATCTTCTGAGTCTTCTCCCATAATACATTCAAAGTTTTCAGATTCCTCGTCCTCTAAATTTCCTGAAAATTCCTTCTCGTACTTCTGTGACTGAAGAGAGGGGGTGGAGTCAAGCGGCTCACTGCGCTGTGCAGTGTAAGTCAGTCTTGGAGAACATGGTGAAAAACACGAGACGATTTTAACTTTTCAAGATGAATTTTCTCGCTTAGTGCGCAAAAGTTGCAGCTGCATATTACATGAATCTCTTCTCTGAAACACAGGCTTTCTTGTGAAACAAGTTTTAATGCGGACGCGTGAGGGGATCATTTTATATTATCCATGCAAAGTGTCTGAAAATTTTAGGACTAGAACTAGTCCACTTAGAAACTGTCATAACATATTAAAAATAGAGGGAAATGTAAAAATAATCAGTGAAATAACAATGTCATGCCTTCCTGTGTCACGTCTATATCAAAACATGCTCTAAACTTAATTAGCTTTACAAAAATTCGCCAAAACTATGACCATGTTTTGGACTGCAAAAATGGCTCCGATCAAAACATGAGGACCGGCCAAAGTTCAAGCTAAGTGCAGTACTTACCTGATCAAGCAACATGCTTTATGTAATACATTTTTGTGTTCAGCATACTCTAAGCTTTCATTTGATACCATTTCCGACGTGATTGGAGCACTTTAATTTTTTGACTTTTGTCTTGCAAGATCGGTTTAATCTCACAGTGTAACTCAAGTAACTCAGGAACACACTTCCTCCCTATGGCGCTCGTGTTAAGTTGGATGCGCAACCAGGGGGGGGGGGGGGGTCAGTTACGGGGAATGATTAATTTCTCTCAATTTTGCGAAGCAATATGAATGCAGTGTTGCCGGATTGCACGCGGCGCCACTGGTTGGAACTACTGATACTTCCAACAATATTTTAAGTGCTTTTACACATAATAGATGACTCTTTTTAGTGGCGAAATAAAAGTTTGCAACAGACGCATTTATTTGTTGTAACATATTTTCAATAAATTCATCATTTTTTCCCCGCAGGGTTATGCTAGAATCCTCAGTTTCAGAGGAATCTGCGGAGTTGGAACTTTCGGTGTAAAGGCTGCGATATGAATTTAAAATGTAGGAATGTTATCAAAGACAGTGTAAATGAGAGTTGTGATTATGCCAATACTATATTGCTATGAATGACACCGGTGCTGACAGCGACATCAAAATAATTTATATTGATCTTTTGTGGATGGATCTTAAAATAAAGAAGTTTTACTTAACAAAACAATATTGTTTCGTTTAAAGTGGTCCTCTAACCTTACCTTGCACCCAATTGACGAGCTAAATTAAAAAAGGACACGTCCTGCATAGGAAATCAATAGTTGATGTGCCCTTTTGCAAATTAGCCCAGTGGCAGCTGGTGCAATTTTGCACCTGTGATTTCCCTGCATTAAATTCTGTGTGAAATAATCGATTCGACAGTGAAGCCGCGGTTCACTTCCAATCGATTTTTTATCATTGATTCAAATGCAGAAAAACCACTGTCACCAAATTGCACGAGCCGCCACTGAATTGGCCCTTAAATTATATTCATTAATCGTGTTTTGTAATAGTGTACTTGCTGCTCATAGAGTGCGCTACCTGTATAAGACTGACAGTCGGACAGCTGTGTTGTCCTATGATGATGTAACCTATAATTGAATATAACCTCGTGCTATCCGCAAGCTCTCTCGTTCGTTATGCCTCATTTTCCCAAACCTCCTTAAATAATTAAGTGCGTATTTAATCCTTAAAAGATTAATACAACAAATTGATCGAGCTAAACGGAACTTGTGTAATTACACTGCTTATTTCGATTGAAACGTGTCGATCAATTAATCGCCGCAACAATAATTTTGTTCTTGATCGGAGAGGCTTGATTTAGGTGACGTCGCGAGCCCGCAAATCAAAGAAACTACGAAGTCATGCTCGACTTCTGATCTTTGTGAGTTTCATTTTTGAATGTCTTGAGTGCCTTGTGTCTTCTTGTCTTGATGGAGGAGTAGCATGCAAGAGGAACCGCGGCATACATATATGAAAAGCACCGAGCTCAAGCAAAAGATGCTTAGAATATTTTAACTATCTTGAAATTGAATTAATGAGTGAATCTTCCTACTTTTCCGAGTCAGATTAAAATTGATTGCTTCGAAGTAAAATTTCAAAAGTAAACCATCACTAATCAGTTTAAAGTTTCCGCTCTTTCAGACTTTAAGAACCTTTGGTAACACGTGGTGTGATGGTGTCAAAGACAATATACAGGGTGAGCCAGAGCACCCGTACCAGGCATTTTTCTCGAAAACTACTGAACCAAATGATTTGAAACAAGAAAGTCAGATAGGGAATTGACCCCAAATTTTTCATTTTTGATATTTTCAAAAGCCCCCGATAGCCCCTTGGGGCGTATTTGGGGGGGGGGGGGGGTGTCAAACACATTTTTCAAGTTTTCTCGAAGAAACCTCAATGATAAAAGTAGAAAAATTAGTTTACAATCTTAAAGAAGAGGCAATTGCCGACGTTTTTGCTCCCCTCAATATTTTCCAAAAAACCCAACTTTTTTGAGTAATGGGGGATTTTGGAAATTTGTTGAATCGGCCTTTTTGGCCACCCTGTTGAGAATTTTTCCAAAATTATTACATATTCTGAAAGAACAGATCAAGACCTTTCGATTGATGTGCCAAATGTTACCTTAAAGTTGAAAAATAAGGTGTTTTTTGCCAAATCAAAATTTTGGGGCTTCAATTGGCTCAAGCTATGGAATCGCGCCAATTCTGCAATTGAAGCCCCAAAATTTTGATTTGGCAAAAAACACCTTATTTTTCAACTTTAAGGTAACATTTGGCACATCAATCGAAAGGTCTTGATCTGTTCTTTCAGAATATGTAATAATTTTGGAAAAATTCTCAACAGGGTGGCCAAAAAGGCCGATTCAAAAAATGTTCAAAATCCCCATAACTCAAAAAATTGAGGTTTTTTGGAAAATATTGAGGGGAGCGAAAACGTCGGCAATTGCCTCTGCTTTAAGATTATAAACTAATATTTGTTCTTTTATTGGAGGTTTTCTCGAGAAAACTTGAAAAATGTGTTTGAACCCCCCCAAATACGCCCTAAGGGGCTGTCGGGGGCTTTTGAAAATATGAAAAATGAAAAATTTGGGGTCGAATCCCTGTCTGACTTTTGTTTCAAATCATTTGGTTCAGTAGTTTTCGAGAAAAATGCCTGGTACGGGTGCTCTGGCTCACCCTGTATATATGAGACCACCGCACCGTCCGCGCGGTGACTGACTTTTTTTGGGGGGACGCAACGGAACAACGCCCCACATGGACCATACGTTGACTGATGAGAGTCGGGTGTTGGACAGCAAATGTAACCAATGCTGACTTAGAGGTTAGGGTTATTTCGTACACACCGAAACCGCCCGAAACAATACACAGTTTGTGAATATAAACACAAGAAAGTACGCTGAATAATAGCGGACTTCGACTCATTATTTCATTCGTCTCGAAGGAGGAGCTCTAATAGTAAAATTTTGGAAGCATTCAATGCAGATGGCAACAAGATTTCTTACCAAGTAGTCATCCTGTAAACAGCATATAACCATTCCCAATTAAGGCACCAAAGAAGAGCTCTTCGACCAAGTGCATCAGTTCATAACACTTTCCATTGTAATTGTGGTTCGGCAGTTGTAATAAGGCTTGCAAATCAATGAGATAACAAGTACTCTGTTATCTTGAATAAACTGACGACCGTAGGGCCCGGGCGTAGGTCTGATCACTGAAGCATTTGAGTAGCGCCTCTGCTTGACAGCATCCTAATCGAAGATGGAATTTTCAAAACGCTTTGATTCCCCTTATTATTTAGAAGTCCGTGCCCTAGACAATTAGTGGGCGGGAAGGTAGATGGAGGTACCTCTCCATACTTGACATGGCATTCAGATGTTCCACGAGTACGTTAAACAGGTACACACCAAATAACGGGTCAGTCCAAAAGCACTATAATTTCTGAGCTCTGTTCCAAAAGTGCTATGTTACAGCAATAATTCATTTTCCGATTTGAATTAATGCCCAAGTTGATTAACAATTGTCTTCTTCTCAAATTGGGAAGCGCTGAAAGATTATGGCGCTACTGGACTGACCTGTGATAAAAGGACCTTGGAAACATATTTTACCTTGGCAACACTCATTTTCAACACTTTTCACAATGCGCATTTGCCTTTGATCTCAGTAACTATTTTCATTCTACTTCCCTGACAGACTTGATTAATTTCAGCCTTAATTAAACGTAGAGCGGCAAGCAGTCGGCTAATGATTACCTACCAAAAAGTTGTTCTGGTGAAAACTTGAATTTGAGCACAGAGAAATATGAATTGAACGTTTGAATAATTTCATAGTATTTTGTGCTTCTAAAAAATTCTGATAGCTAGTGCTTCAGTAAACCAAACTTCCTATAGAATCCCATAATGAAATGTCTTAATTGTATCACTATTTACACTGCTTTGCAAGGAAAGTAAGCATTATTAAAGCAAATTCTGAATGGTCTGACTCAATAGAAGGGAGGTTAAGTAAGGGTTAAATGAGAACTAAAAGTGAAGGTCAAACAGTCCAAAAACAGTGAACAACAATATTTATCATCAACATGACAAAGCTCTCGTTTTCAAACTTTCACTTGTAGTAAAAAAAAAAAAATGGGACATGTTCATGAGAAAAAGAAAACTAAATGAATAAATTGAACAAAATAAGTAATTGGAGAATCACTTGAAAACAAAAAAGTTTAAAGCACCAGCGATACAATGTTGAGCCAACAACAGGAAAAATTAGGGAAGGCAACAATGATTAGAGACATTTTTACAAAGCCGGCTTTTACTTTTTATGATGCGTCAAAGAGCAATCGATGACCACTACCTCCTTGAAGTGTCATTTCGATTGTGTATAAGTCAGTTTATTGGCAAGCTTTAGGCTTTCTGTCTCTTGCGTTTCCCACAGTGATTTTATATAACGCCAAAGAATTTGATCGCTATTGTAGTCATACATGATGTGCTTTTCTCCTAAAGTGTTCCGGAGGAGCTTCAACATGTGGCAGCTATCAAGAAAAGCAACAATTTTTGTATCATTGTTTGGATTTATGAACCATGCTTTTAAATTGTTGAGGTCGTCAAAGTTGCACCTCAATTCTCGGAACATAGTGAGGTCGGTCCCAGCTCCATCACCAGTCAAAGAGACAACAATGACTTCGGTTTCTTCGTGCAGGAGATTCAGGTAGAGCTTGATCAAATTTGCCGTCTTAGCTCCCGTAACTCTTGCACATAGAAAATATCCGAGGGGCAACTTCCACGACCCATTGATACAAACCAGCATTATGGCCAAAGCCTCATTCGCCTCCGCAGCACTGTCATTATCTATTTCCGACCCCATATCCACAAAGTCGAAATATTGCTTTCCGGTGGTTTCAATATGCTTTCGTATGCTCATTTCATCGAGCATCAGAGCAGCATATATGGGGTCCTTGGTTTCTGCATATTTTTCTTGCAGTGCTCGGAAAGACTCGCTGGTGAAGCCCGGCCTTCCATCAATTACAACATACCATCGATGAATGGTTTGAGGATTTGGTAAAGCTAGATGAAAAACCCTGCGAACATAATGGGGCTCTTGCAAACTTTTGCTACAGGGGATTGAAGATTTGATTTTTGCATAAAAACCGGTAAAAATGACGATGGGTGTACTAAAAAATCACAAAATTTACTCTCAGAATCGGGCTGAATGGCGAAGGGACGCAGGTATCATGGAAGATTCCTATCCGATTTGAGACATATCTCTGTGGTCCCGTAGAGAAAGTGTCATAATAGACAGGAATCTCCCATGATACCTGCGTTGAGCCGCCATTGCGAACTTGCCGTTATAGCAGTAATGTGAGTTTATTACTAAATTTTAGACTTTCTCAGTGTGGTTTTCGTGATTTTCGCTGGTTTTTACATCAGAAGGGACTATTAATTTGCTCACAGCAAAAGTTTGCAAGAGTCCCATCGTACGCTTGAGTCGATTTGTAATGCAGGGTTAGAGCGAATGTACAAAATCCCTGCTCGTACTCCCTCTTGACCGCAGTGTCGAAATCTGTCGCTGAAGGAACTCTTTGCGGAGT
>VMOF01000388.1:42913402-43121696 GCA_011764245.1 Trialeurodes vaporariorum | reverse complement strand
TTAAAGCTAATTTTCAGTCGCTAATCCATAACAATGAAACACTAACACTCTCTGCCAAATTTCACTATTTAAGATCATCTTTAAGCGGTCCACCTTTGGCATTAGTAAAAGAATTACCCATTACCGATGCTAATTACGCTATAGCTTGGGATTCTCTCCTTAAAAGATATGACAACAAACGGATGCTAGGAGTTGATTTACTAAATAAAATGTTAAATTTTCCAGCAATTAAACACGAAAATAAAATAGAATTAGCAAAATTTTTATCAACATTTGGCGAATGCTCTTCAGCTCTAAAGGCATTGGACATCGCAGATTTGGCAGATTTTTTCACATTGCAATTAGCTTTAAAATGTCTTCCTTATGGCATTTACAAGGCTTTTGAGCGATCACGAGGTCCTACCGAATTTCCAACTAACCAGGATCTTTTAGACTTTGTGCAAAAACAAATTACCATATTAGAAATATTATCTCCAAAAGAATCAACTCATCATGTAAACAAACCATCAACATCCAATTTTGTGAAATCACACCCGCAGTCTGCTCGACAAGTGTACACATCTGCATCAACATCTCATCAATCTAATTTTCAACAAAATAAAAGTCGACCATTTCAAGGTCGTGAAGAAAGAAAAGAACTCGATTGTCCCATGTGTAAACTCAGGCATCCATTATATATGTGTTCCGATTTTCAAAAACTAAAAATCTTTGATCGCCGAGCTTTTGTAAATTCTAACCGATTATGTTTCAATTGCTTGCGAGGTGATCATCAATCAAAAGAGTGTAAATCTACACGACTATGCAAAGAGTGTAATCAAAGGCATCATTCAACTTTACATTATTCTACTCCAAATCGTCAACTTTCAACTCACGTCGCAGCAACAGTGGAAATGGAACCCCATTCATTCAACAATCACAATCAAACGAACTCAAACGAAGAATCACTCAAAGTCCTTATGACGCATTCTCATCAACCTCAAACTGCCACATGTATTTTAGGGACTGCAGTGGTATTAGTGCAAAATTCAATTGGTCAATTTGTACCAGTTCGCGCACTCATTGATTCAGGCGCTATGACTTCATTTCTCACAGCAGAGTGCGCTACACGTCTTGGATTAATTCCCGAAAAACAAAACCAGATTATTACTGGTCTCGCTAATCAACAAGTTCTAAATACACGGGGCACAGTAAAATGTACGATTAAATCTCGATTTGAATCTTATCCTGTACTAACTACTATTGCGACCGTTTTAGACCAAATTACATCAAATTTACCAAGCATCCATTTACCGAATGCTGTCAAGCAACGTTTCAAAAATCTCAACTTAGCAGACCCTCAATTTAATGTATCGGCTCCCATCGATTTATTAATTGCCGTAGATTTATATCATCATATTTACAATGGACGAAAAATCATACTTTCTGAAAATTTGCCCGTCGCACTCGACAGCATATACGGCTGGGTTGTAACTGGAAAATACACGCATCCGCAATACTTTCCACCCACCAGCATTTCAAATAATCTACTCACAATTACATCTCAAAATTTGGATCAACAACTCAAAAAATTTTGGGAAACAGAAGAACCTCCTTACAAACCCGCCTTCAATAATGATGATATTTTAGCTGAAGAAAAATTCGTTCAAGGTCACTCTCGCACTACTACAGGTCGATATGTCGTTCCATTGATATTTAAAGATACCACACCCGATCTCGGTGAATCTTATCATTTAGCTAAAAAACGATTAATTAACCTAGAAACTAGATTGACCAAAGACCCGCAACTCAAAGAAGCTTACCATAATTTTATGAAAGAGTATGAGGATCTAGGTCATATGGAGCAAGTAAAACCTAACGATTTAAAAAACGGAAAATATTACATCCCGCATCATCCAGTATGGAAACTTTCAAGCACTACCACAAAAATGCGGACAGTATTTGACGGGTCGTCAAAGACAACCTCAGGCAAATCATTAAATGACGTCTTACTCGCCGGTCCTAAACTTCAAACAAACATCATTCAAGTTCTTACTATTTTTCGATTTCCAAGCATCGTATTCAGCGCAGACATCTGCAAAATGTACCGCCAAATTTTGATACGCCCAGAAGATAGGCCATATCAACGCATTTTATGGCGAACTGACCCCACTGCAGAAATAAATGAATATGAATTAACAACTGTAACTTACGGTGAAAGCTCATCTCCATTCCTTGCTTTAAGGACAATAAAGCAACTAGTAAAAGATGAAGGGTCCTCTTACCCGCTCGCAGCTAAAATTTTAACGAATCAAACATTTGTTGACGATATTTTAGCAGGAGAAGACTCACTTCCTAAAGCAAAGGAGGCACGTGACCAATTAATCGCTTTGGCCGACAAAGGTCAACTTGAATTTAAAAATGGACGAGCAATTGTCCTGAATTATTAGCTGATCTTCCGACTGATAGCCTAGAAAGTTCACTTGATTTCTCTGATTCAGAAAATTCTATATCTATGCTAGGTATAAATTGGAAACCTCAAAGTGATTCATTTTCGTATAAATTCACCGATTTCACTCCTGGATCCACTAAACGATCAGTTTTATCCATAATCGCCCGAACTTACGATCCATTAGGATGGATCTCACCAATCACTCTATGGATGAAACATCTGATGCAACAAATCTGGCTTTCAGGTGTCGATTGGGACGACCCTATTCCGTCCGACTTATACACTCATTGGACAAAATTCATTCAAACTTTGCCTGAATTAACCCAGCTGGAAATTCCAAGACACATTTCCTTTCCTGATTCCAATATACACATAAGTCTAATTGGCTTCAGTGACGCTAGTGAGCAAGGTCACGCTGCAACCATATATACTCGAATCCAAAATTCACAAGGAGACGTCAAAGTTAACCTGCTGATTGCAAAATCCAAAATCGCTCCACTGAAACCGTTGAGTATTCCACGGCATGAACTGTGCGGTGCTCATCTGTTAACTAAACTATTAAACTCAGCACTTGAAATTTGCGCAACAACCAAGCCGATAGACAAGGCTAACGTTTTTGCATTCACAGATTCCACAATAGTGTTGTCATGGTTGCATACCCCTCCATATAAGCTCCAAACATATGTTGCAAATCGAGTAGGCCACATATTAGAATTTTTTCCACCGCAACACTGGAAACATGTAAAATCAGAAGATAACCCTGCAGACTTAGCATCACGTGGGTGTAACCCTGAAAAAATTATCAACGATAAGCAATGGTGGCACGGCCCATCATGGCTTCAAGAACCCATTCATACTTGGCCAAAATCAGGTCCATCAGAATATTCAAAGCCTACCGAATTAAAATCAAAATTTACTGAGCAAACAGTATTATTGACAACTCAAAACACTTGGGATCAAGATTATCTCCAATCTAAATCACGATTAAATCCTCTAATACGTACCACAGCATGGATAATGCGATTCATCTCTAACTGTCGTCCAACAAACAGCCATAAAATCCATGGAAATCTAACGACTCAAGAACTCCAAGACTCTCGTAACTTTTGGATCAAAAAAGTTCAAAATAAACATTTTGCCTCCGATATTCACGCAATTTCTCGTAAATCAGCACCATCTTCTCACTTATTGCCTTTAAGTCCATTTCTGGACAAAAACGGAATTCTGCGCGTTGGAGGCAGACTCCGAAACGCAAAACTAAAATATGACACAAAATATCCAATTTTGTTACCTAAAACGGACCATTTCAGTAATTTAATCATCGATTATTACCACGCAGAAACGCTACATGGTGGCCCAAGAATCACACTTTCACGAATAAACACCATGTATTGGATAGTAGGAGGCAGACACTCCATTAAATCTCGGATCCGCAAATGTATCACATGCGTTAAAAACCGCCCTAAATTCATTCAACCTAGAATGGGTGACCTCCCTAGCTGGCGCGTCCAACAAGCCAGACCATTTTTAAATGTAGGAATAGATTTTGGCGGACCATTCTTAGTAAAAGAAAATAAATTAAGAAATGCACGAATAACTAAGGCATACTTAGCGTTATTTGTATGCATGAGCACCAAGGCCATCCACACAGAATTAGTTAGTGAACTAACCACTCATGCATTCCTAGCATCATTAACACGATTCATATCAAGACGTGGTCTATGTAAAAACATTTTCTCTGACAATGCTACCAATTTCACTGGTGCAAATAATTATTTAAAAGACCTTAATTTGTTCTTGAAATCACAAGACGAAACAATTACTAATTTCTTAAGTGAAAAGGGTGTCGATTGGCATTTTATTCCTCCCTCTGCTCCCAATTTCGGTGGATTATGGGAAGCAGGAATTAAATCAGTAAAATACCATCTCAAACGAGTTATTGGTTCTCACGTCCTAACTTTCGAAGAAATGACCACATTATTAACCAAAATCGAAGCAATATTAAATTCGAGACCATTATGTCCCATGTCTACAGACCCAAATGACCTTGACATATTAACTCCTGGCCATTTTCTTATCGGAAGTGCCATTAATGCCCTTCCTGAAAAAAATTATCTCGAGAAAAGAGAAAATCAATTAACCCGATGGCAACTCATAAAAAAGGCCAGCCAACATTTTTGGAAAAGTTGGAATCATGATTATATTAATTCACTCCGCCAAAGATCAAAATGGTGTGAAACAACACCTCCACTTAAAATTGGAGACATCGTTATGATACAGGACAACAATCTCCCACCAACTGACTGGCGCATTGGCCGCATCACTAATTGCATCACAGGATCAGACGGCGCTACTCGCGTTGTGAACATTAAAACCGCGAACGGCGAACTCCTCCGCCCCGCCTCCAAACTCTGCCGCCTCCCGGTTGCAGAAAATCAACAGTAATCAACGCGGACTTTCCCGCTTAAACATTTCCCGCCTAAAATTAATTTTCCGACTATTTCCACCAATCAGAAACGTCGATTTCAAATTACAAAAATATGACCTTCAGTATAAAAGGACAAACAATTTTCCGCTCTTCTTCATTATTTTCAACTCTACCATCATGGACATCCTCAAGCATCTCTTAAACTACGACCCAGCTACGGAATTGCCCGAGCCTCAACCTCCGAAAAGGCCAGCTGCGGAACAAGAGCCTACAGCTAGAGTCCATACTAAGCCAATGAAATTGGCTAAAATCATCCCTGCGACTCATACTCGCCCCAGCACCACAAGTTCCACTTCACGCCCAATCGATAATGATGAAAACTTGCCGCCAGTCATAAACGCCCGGAAAACCTGGAAACCAAATCAGCTGCCCAGAATCCCGAAGCGCACCATAAAACCGGCAACTCCGGAAAAGATCATCCATAACTCTCCTCTGGTTCCACCCGCTACCTTTGTAATGCCGATAATGGACACACCACCACGGCGGATTCCATTGTGCTCAAGAACCCCTCCTCGATTGGCAACCCCTCCTCCCTGTGAAGGCTCAAACATCATGATGACCAACCGACCAGCACCATCTTTTTTGGCAGGGTCTCATCAAAACTTGAGAAGAGAGCGCTACCAACTTTACAAAAATACTGTCTCCAGAGGTCCTCTAACCGACCGAAGAAAATTGAGAAATAGCCGGCGTGCTAATGCTCATCGTCGTCTAAGACTTTAAAACCACCTAGTGATTTTAAGGCGGCAGAATGTTTAAGAATAGATATATTTTCAGTTGAATTTTTACAAAGATTTATTTTCGTTATTATTATTCAAAAGTTTATTTTCAGTTTCAAAAAACTCTTCATTTTAAAACAGCCTTTTTCAAGGCTACAATCATGAGCAAACTACCAACTCGTTCAATTCGCGCCAATCAGAGGCCGCGCCTGCCAAAGACGCTACTGTGCGCACGAAATTCTCGACTAGCGAAGACTCCGTGAATTCGCGCCAATCAGCGCTCTCCATTTTTCGATCGCACTGAACGCAATTCAACATCAAACTTAATTCTCAATTTTATTCTTTTCTAATCAAGCTAAAATTATTTCAATTATATCCACGTATTCACAAAATTTCGTATGATTTTTTGAGACATTCATCTTTATTTAATACTTAAAACTCATTTTTTATGTCAATCCAGTTAATTCAAGTACTATCACTCAAGGTTACATCCATTCGTATCGCGCGCCACAGATTTGGCGCCAAACCCGCTAACAGCAACATTCGATTTATTTGATTATATTTAATTCTAGAAATGATTTAAAAATATAATTTTGTTATATTCTGATTCTCCGTAACTTTATAAATTTTTCCAAATAATTAGTTTTGGCATATAAATTTTTCTCGATTAGAAATTAAACGAAAACAAACGCATTCATTGACTTACTACACCCAGTCGCCAACAGCCAATCACAGCGCTCCGTTTGTACATCTGCAATTTTTTCAATGCCCGAATCCGTATAAATACCACGGGTCTTCCTACACATTTTGTCATTCCTGGCGCACACGCCGAAGCAGCAAGTCGCAAACAGCCAAGCAGCTCAACTCTTCTCTCTGGACATCTGGACAAGGATTCAACTCTAACTGGAATTAATTGCAAGTTCTTTTCAGAACTCCTAGTCTGTGCAATTAATTCCAGCATCCGATCACCATCAATTCAAGGTCGTGGACGACGCAGGAGTCTCCCGCCCATTCAACTCTCTCTTGCTGTGGCGCTCTCTGTTAGCAAACGCCTGAACAACTTACGAGCGAACGGAGCTCTAATCGAAATTTTTGCAGTGGCGCTATCTACCAACTACCAAGCGAACGGAGCTTCTTAACACTCGATCCATTCGAGATCTTTGCTGTGCTAATCCGGAATCAAGAAAAGAAGCGAACGGAGCCTCTCTTAATTCAAGATCATCGGTAAAATTTAAAATAGCCGTTTTCATGGCTCCACGTACTGAGCGTTTGCCGCTTCTTTGAAGTTGGATCTTTTTCTTATTAAACACACCTAAATTCCCACCTTTTTTTATTATTAATTATACTTTCAATCATTTCGACCACTTACTGGTTTCCCGCAATATCCGCGGCAGCCGATGCACCTTGGCATTGAGATTATTTATCTTTTTTTACATTTTTTTTATTGACCCTTCTGGTCGCACGCTTTACGCGTAAGCCGGGTCATCTCTGATCCAGGATCCCTAAAATCTAAAAATAAATTGAAGTAGAATATTCGCTGTAAACTCGCGTCGCGATTTAAACGGTTTTTTTGTATTTTTATTTAACTTCTCTCCTTCCTTTTCCTCAGTTTGATTTTACGAGTAATCAGGGGGGAATTAGAGTTACAAATCATTCTGAATCCTTGAATCCTTCCTCTCTTTCCTATACGTAGTTTCGATAATCGATATTTTTGCTGCAATCAAATACACTTATTTTTAACTTCATTTTTTAAACTATTCAACTTATTTAAACTTCTTTATTTTGTCACTTGTGACTGGTCCCTCGGAAAACGATATTCTCTTTTTTTTTTTAATAGATTTTTTTTTATCCTTTTACTCGAAGTACGCACAAATCTTTCTCTTAATGAATTGACTATGACGGACTTTTTCTTGGAGGGCGTAAGCTTAACTTGATGCTTCTTATTGCAATTTTTCTGGGACTCTTTCTTGGCGTTTTTCGACATTTTCTTGGAGTAATGAAAGATTGAGAGAGGGTAGACGGAGAGGAGGAGATAGGAAAAAAATGACTTTTCAAAATACTTATACTTAATGCTACATCGTCGTTAAACTTTGATTTCTTACAAAGCGAATCATCAGACTCAGGCAAAAAATGTAGTTTCCTCTTACTTCTTGTACGCACTTCATGAGTCGTCTCAGCACTATTAGAAAATGGTTCAGGGAAAATACTTTAACAAGGACTGGAAGGAGTAATGTTTTCAGAAATGGATTCAAAGGGCTGTGGCTTTTTGGAAGAGGTTACATCAGCAGAAAAACTGGGGGGGGGGGGGAGAAACATGTGTATTTCTGAAATACTTGTGGTAAGCGCCAAATTCTCATCAAATTTCTTTTTTTTTTGTATTGCAAATCATCTGACTCATCCGGTAATTTTAACTTTCTTTTACTACACATACTTTTTTCATTGGTTGTCTCTGCACCACCAGGAAGGACATTAGGGGGAACACAGTGAGGAGGATTGAAAAGAACTCTGTTCACTGAAGTAGGTTCAATTGACTGGGGATCTTGGATAGTATCGCTGTCAGAGGGTGGAAAGGAGACAACAAAAATCTTCTGGGAAGCATAATTTTCTTTTAGAAGACTGTCAAACGAAAGAGAGATGAGAAAAATTACGTTACACAAAACAGAAAAATGAGAAAAAAATTAAGGTAAAATGAGCATTGTGGTCCACTACACCTACGTTGCAGATGCCTGAAGGGGGGGGGGGTGTTACAGCACGTGCCCAGAAATTCATATTTTGAGAAAATACCGTATTACAATACCTTATTGTCTTGTTAAGAAGATAATTTTTAAACAACAAATTTTACTAAACATGACATTTTGATCCCCTCTAAAAATAGGGGCGCACAGGAGTAAAAAGGGAGGGATGGGCAAGGCGTTTGAAGTTGCCCTTAAACCGACTGGTCTTTCCGTAACTATTGAATTTTATTTGTAAAAGAAATACCGCTGTCCTGTAACGGCTAAAAAGGTCTCATTAAATAGATACCAATTTTGGACCTTTTCAACAACTCTGAATTTGCGTCTTCAAATCGCAAATACACCCCCCCCCCCTCCCCTTATGTGCCAAATCTATGGTCACAGCCTTGATTTTTGACCTCTTTAAAGGCTTGGGAACAAGTTCCGAGAGTTTGAAGTCATTTTTTTTACCTTCAAAAAAGTTACAGATTGATGACCGCCAAACGGTCAAAATTTGCCAATAGTGAGGCGGTCTCGATCGTGAGGAATCCTATAAGAGAAATGAGTGAAGTTGCTCAAAATTACCACCTTAACGTGACAGAACAGTCTTGACACAAAGAGAAAAGGGAAAAAATAGTACAAGGCTGAGAACGCTTAGGTCTGTGCAGTACTGTTATGGAAGTAGCTTCAGGCCTCCATTATTTAATAAGTATGATGAAAAGTAAATAAGTCTGCAATGAAAAGAGTGTAGCAGCGTAGTGATAGAGGTTTTCCATGAAAGATGGCGGATAACAGCTCCGCTTGTTTACTGAGTTGAAGCAATTTGGGGTTTTTGCCCTTAATCTTAACTGCCCATGAGACAAGCCGGTGTGTCATTTGCCATATTTTGTGAAACGATATCCAACACTGCCCAAATAACCAAGTCATCACAATGCACTTGGATCTTACACCGAATGGTACAGTCCACACACAGGTCACTCGTTGAGGCGTTAATAAATAGATAGAAGGAAGCACATCTTGTTTTGCCAATTAGCGATTCTCCATCAAGCTTAGGAGAATAGATGATTTCAAAAATGTTCTCTACAGACAGCATTTTAGGGAGCAACAGGTCTATCTTTGACAACCATTCAAATAAGTGAGCTTCTCTGCTTCGATGATCATTGATTGCGTGCTTTGTCTAATCAGATACGAATGACAAAATATATTTTTACAATACGCAATTTCAAAACAGTAACTTAAGCAACTTCTTCCTCTGTTAAGGGTAAAAGTCATTATACTTTAGACAGCTTTGTTTCCTTTTCCCCTACTCAGTGGAAGTGCTCATAAAAACAGCGCAATTTTCATGCAAAGGCATCAACTAGACATAAATACCCGTAACTATCAGATGCCACCTAACTTAAAATATATACTCAAAAATCAAAATTTTATGATACTCGTCAGGAGCCATATAAAAATTGCACAAGACATAACATCGACAAGCAGTCAGCTTGTCGCTCTGTTAAAAAATGTGAGGTACTTACCGATGAAAGTTGATCCTAGAGGTACTTTTCCTCTTCCACTTGTTCAGCCGGCTTCCTACTGGAACGGTTTCTGCAACCATTCACGGCGCAGACAACCATGTTCAGAAAATCAGACTCTTGAATCCTTCATAATTATTAAATTAATACTTATCCATTTGTTTGTTACAGTGATCACTAGTATACACTATACAGGGTGTTTCAGACCACCTGGCCAGCTTTTATTGTATGTGGCCAAACTAAGGCAAATATGAAAATTCGGTAAAACACGTGTAACGTATATCGACCCCAAAGAATTCGGGGAAAATATTTTCAGCCCCCCAAAACCACCCCTTGGGGGTTATTTAGGGGGGTGGGTATCCGTATCTCGAAAAAAATAATAAAAGGGTATGTTTTGACATTGGAATCTAATACGGCATTAAAAATTAAAACCTTTTCATCCCTAAGTTTTTTTTTCTAAAAACCACCCTTTATTGAGTTAGGGGTGGTCTTCAAAAAATGTAGGGGTAATCTTTGATCAATCGCTGTAACCCTTCAAATCATTGGATTTCAAAAAACTAAGAAGTTTCTAAAAGGGCAGACCAAGGGCTTTCTTTTGATTAATCACATGCCTATTTTTTGTGAAAAAGGGTACAAGGCCCCTCACCCCAAAATTTTGGGGCTTCGGGGGGCCCTACGTAAAAATTTTCAAAAGCAAAGGTATGGCTTGCGATACATCATTTGAAAGGTCTTTAAGAGACGAAAAAATTAATGCCCCCCAAAAGTCGTAAAAACAACCCCCTTCCAAAATGGCGGTCGTTTTAAGGTTTGGGGGCTCAAGGGGGGACCTTCAGAAAAATGATCCAAAATTGAACGATACACGGCTAAAAAGGTCTTAAAATAGAGAAAAATAATGGTTCAAACCGCGAGTCAAACCGACTTTTCCATCCAAAGTTACGGCCGATTGAAATCTAGAGGTAGTTGGGTTTCCCAAAAAGGCACCCCTAAATTTCAATCGGCCATAACTTTGGATTGAAAAGTCGTTAGTTCCTCAATTTCACCCTTCTAAGTATGAACTTGTTTCCTTCTATTTTTATTGAATGTTCGAACTAAATAATGTCCTTACCGTAAGACCTTTCTTGCTTATTATCTCCTAATCCATTCTCACAGTCACATCTAATTACCTACACGACAAAATCACGCTCGGTGTGGTGTATTTGTTTTTGTTTACATTTTTTTGCTTATCCAACACCCGACTCCCATCAGTCAACGTATGGTCTATGTTGGACGTTGTTCCGTTGTGTCCCCAAAAAAAAAGTTGCCACCGCGCGCAAATGGTCAAGATAAATAGTGCGTGGTCTCTTTTATATATTGTCTCTGGATGGTGCCGATTAGCCCATAGAAGTTTCTACCCATAAGAAACTGTGAGTGAGACAAGGAAAAAAAATAAGACTTTCTTCGATAAGTACCTATAAATATGGTTTTAAATTAATGCATGTTATGTTTCGAAAATGTTGTTGAAACGTGATTATACCTACTGTGAGGGACAGGGAATCCAAATCTGAGAGAACCTGATGTTTTTTTGTTTTTTTTTTTAAGCACGAATTTGCTTTTGAAAATTTAGATACGGTTTCTTATGGGGAAACCCCACGAGAGCAAGTGAGATCGAGCTTTGGATCCAATTCTTCTCTGACGTCGCACTAAACAAGTCCATCCATCAATGGGTCGCATCCAAGAGAGTGCAAATAAAATAAGTGAAGAGCGGAGAGCGGGGGGGGGGGGGGGGGTCAAAAGGGCTGAGGGTCAATCGGAAAGAAAGGCAGGGGGTGGATGCGGTGCCGCGAGCCGTGCTAGTGCGTGTGTTTGGTGCATCCGTTAGGGAGACGCACACACACACACACACACCCACAGTTACACACAAAGGAGATAAACGTCGCGACGCGTCTTGCAGACCGGATGAAGCGCAAGTTTAATAAGGATGATGATAGACTTCGACGACTGGGACATTGATCGGAGGATATGTAAAAAAATGGATGAGTAGCATAGTTGTCGGATTGGGCCGAAACAATCACCATATGTTTCATGAAAGGCAATCAGAGCCGCAGGCTAGAATCTCTCTCTCTCTCTCTCTCTCTCTCTCTCTCTCTCTCTCTCTCTTTCTCTTTCTCACTCTATTTCTCTCTCTACCAATATCTTGCATGTCAATGTTTATAAAGCAAATTTTAGCGATCGAATATCATTCACTTAAAGAATTGATGATTGCTAACTGATGCCGCTGATCGGTGAAAAATCTAGCCAATGAGAGTCGAAAATGAACTTCTGAATGATATTCTCGTGAAAATGAAAACTGCGATAGTAATATTCCATAAAATAACCTCTAAATCAGCTCTGGATGACACGGCCATTTTTAACAAAAAGAACTAGCGTTTTCGAAGCTAAAATTATGTTTGTCTCATAGGAAAATTACTTCTACGCATGGTCTGTACAATAAACTTTATTCGAAAAGTTCGTCATTTCTGAAGTTATCGCGGCGAAAGGAGTCAAAAAGGATAGAAGATGAGATTTCTGACAACGGTTGCAACAATTCGAAAATCGAATCTACCTCCGGAGGTGAATTCGAAATTTCCAATTGTTGGAATTCAACGGTCTCCGGTGAGACCAACGAAACAATCGAATATCATCAAAATAAAATGCAAATCCATCGAATATTATACGACGGTGAATGATATTCGATCGCTAAAATTTGCTTATAGGGACACCAACCTACACTACAAAACCAATGTGGAGATATTTTACCATATCTCATCTCGTTTGCAGAGAGAACAATTTTGAGCTGTTTTTTTTTTCTATTTAGACCTAACCTAACCTTGATACAACGATGCAGTACTAGATGCAAATCGATACTATCCTTAAAAACCGGGATAGTGTCCTCACAGATATGAATATCCCCACTCATCAATAGTTGGCTGTCCTAACAATTATTGGCGTGTATATGAATATGGAATTGCAGATAGGGGTCATGTTCATAAAACCAAATTTTACACTAGAGACAAAAAACGTCTCACCCTTCGAGGAATTTAGCTGGACATTTGAAATTTAGCATGAATGAAGCTAATTTAGTGTAGTTACCTATGTGTTTCGCAGTTTTTTGTTTAGGTTACTTATTGCGGTCACAGTGGCCATTTTATATTCTGGACACGTTCCCTTTCTGCCATAAACTGCGTAAAAACGTGATTTTTTCCATGAAGTTGCAGATATTTAGTGAAAGAAACTCTAGAATGTGAAAGAAAAAGTTTATTTTCTCATTAAAAGTCACTTAAAAACCGAAAGACCTAATAACACTTCAAGTAAAAAAATTAAAATGGAGGAAATATACAACTTCTTGGTTTCAAATGAAACAAATAGGTAACAAAAACAACTTTTAACTAAAAATCAAACTCTTCTCACATCAAAAAATGAATATTTCATCGTCCTACTAATACTATGGCTACTTCCATTTAATTGCTTACTTTTCACATTATTTTGACTTTTCTGAGGGCAACTGAAATATTTTTTCCCAAAAGTAGAAGGCAGCCGGAGGAATGTATGGCTTTAATTTGCCTAGGTCCACCATTTTGGCTGCCTTCATGGGAATTTTTGTACTCAGGTATTTGTAACCAGCAATTTTGAAGGGACTGTAACGCTCTTTTTCCTTAGAGGGAAATGAGAAAAGTTACTAGCCCCGATAAATTACTGTTTTTATGGTAGATGGAAAATCTGCAGAACATTCAAAGAAATTATAGCTAGATATGAGGAATTTTTCTCGCTTTTTTGGACTAATCTTTTGAGTTTTCACCGATGAACTCTCCTGTCCGTAATGGTTTTTGCACCATTTCTGGTAGTCCATGATCATCGAGTTTTCTACAAGAAACACTTTAAATTTGCCTGCTATGTCCGATGTGGTCAGCACGCATTATATGTATGTATTCATCATACTAGTATACATTTGATCTATTTTATTCAGTTTGCGCTTGATCAGTGCGAACGCGTGATCGCAGGGCAAGTACGAATGGCCTGTATTAGGGAAATCAATTTTGATTTTTTGAAACATTTGCAATTCCACGACGGCCATCATTGACTCACAAACGCATGGTTTTTGTTCTAGCCTGAGCAGTTGTCGCAGAGTAAATTAATTTCTTCCATAGTATCAGGCTCACAATTTGAAAATAATGAATTAGAAAAGAAATTACCTCATTTGGTGACTTACAAGCCTCACCTTGATGGTAAACGTAACTGGCCAAACTGTCATCACGCATATTGTTTAGTGTATACAGGGTGTAAAAAAAAGGAGCAAAAAAAACCTGTTGGCTGAGTCCAAATGAGCGATGCAAAGCTCTCTGAAGACCCCAAACCCCCATTAAAGCCCGAGAGAGAGGTGTTTCCTGACTCTAAATTTAGCAGTGTTCTCAATACTGAGTTTGATCATTTTAAAGGTGATTTTGAGACTTTCTTGAGTTTCTAAGCGCTTTGCATCGCTCATTTGGACTCAGCCAACAGGTTTTAAGCCAAAATTGTCGATTCTGGCCGTTTTACAAGAATATCGCCGATTCAAAATTTTCGAAAATTTTGAATATTTTTTTCGGAGCCTAAAATTCAAATTTTCCGGACAGTTGTATTTTTTTCTGAAAAGGACTTGTTTTGTAGAGCATTTTAAGCAAATAGTTTTTTAAATTCCGACCTTTTTAGTGGGAGTTATGAATTTTTGAAAATGGGCAAAAATCGAACTTTGACTTTCGATATCTCGAACACGAAAAACGATATCGACCTGCGGTTTGCGCCAAAATGCTTAGAATTTGATGTTCTTCAAAGTTATGTAATAAAAATTAGGGGTCGCCATTTGAGAAATGTGATTTAGGGGGGCGGTGACCCCCGTACCCGCCCCCCTGGGGGGGGGCCGGGAATTTGGCAACCCCCCTAAAAGATGTCCCCCTCAAAATAATGGAACCCGTGTTTCAGCGTTTTATTAAATTCGAACCCAAACTCGAGTTATTCGGAGCTGCTCCTTTTTTTTTACACCCTGTATGTCAAAGATATTAATGCTAAGTTGTCTTAACTATTAAATATCTTGCACGGGAATTTTTAGGCTGGTCAAAAACTGCCATATCGTCGGCGGTTTTTCCAAGAGGCGGAACTCAAGTTTCGCTACTTTCCAGGAGAGCGAAAACAAAATTTCTGAGAAATCCCCTTTTTTTATTTCGATACCGATCGATTAATTTTTGAGCTATGGAAATTTTCTTGGCATCATAATGTTCCCCAAACTCTCAAAATTCTGAATCTTTTTTCAAAAGTCATACACATTCATTTTTACGAGTACCAGAGACATTTTATTGATAAGAAGTTAGTTGCGTCCATTCGTGAGACCGCCGTTTAATTTTTTGGTCACATACGCCCCCCGTTTTGCTGTTTAAGGAGTTACGTCTCTTCCTAAAGACGATTTAATCCTCCTAATGCTCAGTTACGTCTTCTCTTTTACATTACTTTGAAAGAAATGAATAGTTCCTCGAGTGATCGAAATCATAACAGATTTACTCCAATATTTGTTTAATATTATTTGAAGGTAGAAAGCCTTTCCCAGCATTTTGTAGATCAGTGTAATCGTATAACTTTTCTCAATGTTTGCAACCATTTTAAGAAACATTTTTCCTTGCATTTTAGAAGATGCTTTATGTATTCTGAAAAATACAAGGAAAAAAGTTTCTAAGTATCTTCAGGTATACGTACCTCATCAGACTTTCATTAAAAAACGATGATAGCGGATGTGCAAGAAACGAAATTAATTTTTTAATAAACTAAATTTGCTTTGAATTTTGTCCTTAGACTACAATGCGCATATTATACTTGGTTTAAGCTTTTACAAGAGTTTTTCTATTTCACAAGAGAGCAGAATATGGGTTACATTTACATGTATCATAAACTAGTTATGCATGTTTAATTTAATTTTTCGAGGTTTGAGTGTCTTTTATAGTCAAATCACTCTGTCTTTCGTTTCTTTTTTTTTGGCAGCCTCTTTTTTAGGATTAGGTTTTGATTCTTATAGTAAAAAAATAGTAAATAGTTATAAGGTATAGTTATAGTTGAAAATAGTAAATCGCAACATTGTTGCCAAAATTGAAATTAAATATTGAATAAAATCTTTTTAGTACCAGCGCTGCTGTTTTGTGTCTATTTAAAATATATCCGCGATTTAACCAGGTTGATGCAAAAATTGTCAATGTATGAATATTTTCTATGAGCCATTGTTATTTTTGTTTCGACTGGTTGAATCGCCGATAGAATTTAGAATGTCATTAAACGTCCACAAAACGGCGGAGTTGATTTGTATCACTGTTAAATGCAAAGGTACTTTATCTTAGACATTAAAAGATGCTTGATGGCAGGCGTAAGTGAGCAGCAACGCTCAGTCGTAGGTTTTACGAACAGACGTAACTCCCATGATCCATGCGTTTTACGACTTACGTCCGTTCGTTAGACCGAATTTCGTGCTTTTCAAACATACGTCTTTTTGTTTTTACGTAATAACTTTCAAAGTATTGAGATTTCGACTTTGAAACCTAGCTAGATCGATAGAGCATCTAAAAATACATAGAAAACGATGAAAAACAGAAAGTGCGAAATTTTGAGTTACGCCTCTTGTTAAAACCGCCGACGATATAATTAATGCATATCCCTAAAATTTTTGACTCGGGTAGCTGAGAAACCTCGGCACTTTTTTGGAGAGACCTAAAGAAAAGTTTAGCTCCTCGTTTATGAGCAAGTAGATCACCTGACACAAGAGTTTTGGAATCATCATCTAATGAGGAATCCAGCAATTTAGTTTTCCAGTTTTCGCATGTAGAGCAAGTGTCTTGGGCAGGCCTGCCGAAGCTTAGAGAAAAGTTCCTACTGAAACATCCTTGGTAAAATTTATAAGTGATTTTGTCCTGTAAACCAGGAAACTTTTTCAAAAGTAATTGGTGCATGGTCATAATAAAAAGTTCTGAGGATAGGTACTTAAAACTTAATAGTAGTGAAGTAGTCGTGTGATTTGATGACAGGGATTGATGACATATGATCATGAGTTTTAGTTAACGTTTCGGCATCTATTGCGTTAGCATACTGATACTAAGCCCCCTTAAATCTTTCGGTAAAATATTTAGTTGCAATAAATGTGCAATTCGTTCGACTCTCTTCTTAGCAATAATAAAGACATTCAAAAACGCTGGTTTATAGACTTGCTCACGGTTTTCGTCCAAATAAAGATGATACAAAATATTCTTATACTTATATTTATGCGAATTATCGAGTGTACTATCTCTTCTGCGGTATTTGTTGATGGCTGAAAATTCCACGAGTCCTTGAAGATAAAGGTCCTGTTGATCTTTGGTCTCGATGTCGAAGGAAACTTACAATGATGCTCCTAACTTCTTCACATCCAGTTCTTGTCAGGAAGCACGTATTTCTGGAACGCAGTTTGAAGATTGTTTAAAATTGATGTTTTTCGTTTCGCGTTGAAAATTCAACTATTTTTTTTACATAAATAACACACGAAGGAGACTTCCACCTTCCTCCTTACCTTCTCAATTAAGGAGCCAGTATTTAACCGTTTGTCATTCAGGCACCTTTCAGTGATGTGAAATGACCTACAGCAAATTTCGCACATGGTCCACAACGTATCACGGCAAGCCTTTTCAGAATTGTAGTCTATTGCACAGGTTATGCAGAAATTGAAGACACTTTCAGAGTTTGATAAAAATAGATACCGCAGAAGTTTGCGATATTCGGAAGGATCATCTATGCAGTCAGTATAAACACCTGCCTGGATTTCCGACCTGGATTTGTCCGCTTTTAGTGACCGAACCTTATAAAGGCCCTTGAAGAAGATATCAATTTTATCTCCAATCAGCTTTACAAAGTGAGCACACCAAAGATGAGGAAGAACAAAAGACTTTTTGGCTTTCACACCAACTTTGCAGCTCACTTCCACAAACCAATTTATACAGAATTTGAAGAAAGAAAAACAACTTCATTCAGTTGAAGGCTAGAAGAATAGCACTAAGCTCCGCGTATGAGTAATCTACAAATAAGTGCCAACCGTCGATGTAAACTCTGTGTTTTGAAGCGTACTTTGCGAATGAGAGTAGCCAACTGCAGATAATTCTTGCATCGTGTTTGGAGCTGAAAATTCTGTCAGAGGAATCACATGTCCTCTGAGGCGGAACACGATTGCATAGTAATAGATGCGATTTTCAAACTTCAGAAATTTTTTGGCGACACTTATAGAACACGAGGGAGCGGGACTTTGAAACTTTTTTGACCAGCATTGATCAGCTTACGTAGCCACTTTTCTCCCATCAGATTTACGTGGCAGTTGACCAGCCTACGTCATCGCCCGATAGTGATCGGAACAACCCCTAGCGGTGAATATCGCGCATTGCATACGATTATAACGAGCAAACTTCTGAGTAATGTTGATCACCAACATGTTTAATTGCCTAATTACCTGCAAATTAAAGAAAAGGGGGGGGGGGGAAATCAATTAAAATGGGGCAACATTGAGCGCGGTAGTGAGAATCTGTGCAAGTAAAACATTGCCTCTTTTACAATCTATTAGCTTTCGAATGAGATATAAGAAAACCCGATTCAATGCTTTTGAAACCAGTAACATCCCTCCATGTTATTATGAGGGAACATTTATGGCATTTTATGACAAATTCAAAATTCGGTTGGGGGAAAATTTTTACGCGAGTCACGGTCCTCGAAAGTTTTAGAACCGCTGCTCTGAACCGTAATTGAAATCGAGCAGGAGACTCTGGATATATTGGCAGGTGGCCGGTGGTGGCGTGAATTCCTACACCAAACCAGAAGCTTATTTTGGCTTCGGTCGGAATTCGTGAATGGGACATTTTAGGTTTGGTGCGTGAGCACTGAGCATGTGATGCGTGCATGCGTTCGCAATGCGATGCGACGAGTGCGCGTCGCGTCGAGGCACGTCACGACGACGAGACGTCATGTCACTTGGTCACCGGGGGGGGGGGGGGGGGGCTGTCCGCGCGCGCACTCTATCGTCACGGCTTCCATCTTTCCGGTGAGTGCGTGGAGTGTCCATCTAGCGGGGCTGAACTGTGCAGTTACGGCCGCAATTACGGCAAAGCATCCGCAACAGTCATTCGTAAACTACGTGATCCTGTTTTCACGTTGCCAATTTTCACCAGATCCTTTGTTCTGTTCTGTAGGTTAATGTCATTTAGACATGTGGGACCCGTACGTTTAAATAAAAAAGAAAAGGACAAAGTAGAAAAAATTTTGAATTTTGTTTTTTGATTTTTTCATGTTTACCCTTTTAATACCACGCCCGAGCGTACTCGTTTCAATAACTAGATCTGCCTCACCCAATATCAGTTTTTTATTCACAATAATTACGGCTCTAATTGCCGACTAGAGTCCCTTGTTGGAAATATTGTAAAGGGGGTACCGACACGAGGTCAATGAGTTTTGATCGGTCGTTGGTTTTTGGCTTTTATAGACGCGAGCAGGAGTCGCCGACATTGAAGGCTTCACACTAAAGAGTCGATGAGTATTGAGTAGAGAGAAACGTATGGGAACGGAGCGGAATGCCGGCAAATCCGCCTGTCCACCACTGGTCCACTGTCGAACTTAACCTTCGAATGCGTTCACGCGGTCGACTCCTCTCAATTGTATAAAGTGTCTTGTCGGTACTCTTTATATAATATTTCCATCAAGGGACTCTACTGCCGACTTTTGAAAAATGATTTTTCCTAGAGCGCCTTCAATCCGATGTGTATGCAAAACCATCACGGCGGTGTAGGAATATTTAACTACCCGCTCAATATTTGAGCGAGTGAGTCAACATTGATTTGTCTTCGTAACCTGGTACAGTGAAATGGTTCAAGTTCAAAGCATGTATCGATTGATTAACCCTTGTGAGCCCACAATGGTCTCCCAGATGAGCCCTAGGCTGTTCTTTTTGTTAACAACTATTTTTTTAAGTATAAATTTCGGCACTTCATAACACTTATTGAGCTTAATGATATAGCTAATCTTTATGCCACATTTAACGTTTTTTGCACAACAATAATTCTAGATGTTGTTAAGCTGTGAGTGCTTTTGTTATAGGCTTTTTAGGCTTCCTTTTAAATTATAAATATAGAAAACGGTTTAACAGGGGATTTTCCAGGAAATGTATGTCTTTAAAAAACAAAAAAACAATCGAAAACTGACCTGCGGGGTCGTTCCAGCAATCCCCCCTTCCCTCGGTAGGGGGGGGGGGGGTACACAAAGGTTAGTAGCTCTCCAAAGAGAAATGTAAATATTTGTACTATGCGCTTCTTCAGTAACCAAGTTGTGGTCAAAGTAGATGAAAATTAAACCCGCGCGTAAATGAGACATTCATTATAACATTAAATTACTCGTGAAACTAAAAGACTCGAATGAAACCAGATAGTTTTGTGTTTTGTTGACTGTTGAGGCCCATAAGAGATAAAGAAAGGATGCGTGAACTCATCTATCATCAGGCACATAGAGTAAAACTTGTAACAGTTGGAACGTATCAATCGTAGACAGCATTTACGGCGGCTATACCGAGTAGAGAGACTCATTGTCAGTTTCCTTTAATGTCAAGAACCGTTTCTTGTATAACCCGCTTTGCAGTTTAAATTTAATACTGTAAAATATACCTCAACTGGGAAGCTTCGTTGCGGATGGAGAGTAGTTTGATGCGTATTACGCGTCTTGCAGATTGCATTTGCTCACGCGTCCAAAGCGGTTATTTAATGCATATGGCGAGTTACTATGAGGGGCTTGATATCACAAGTTCAAGGTAGATTTTATGTAGTGTCACAACGTTACTTATATCGCGCAGAGCTGCCGATTTGTGTATTTTTAATGGGGATGTTGCGCACTTTTGCTATAAGCGATTTAATAGTCGGTTCTGGTGTAAAAACCTAAAAAAATAACGATGGCAGCACTAAAGACTTCCGAAATCCACTCCTAAACTCAATGAACGATTTTATTTGCGCGAGTGTAATGGTGGCATAGGGCAGGAATTATGGGAGATTCCTGACTTAATTCCGTCACTCTTTCTATGCTGACAAGGACGATTAACAGAGTAATTAGTCATCAGAGTATAGTGATCCACATCCGATGAATGGTACCGTGACATCTAGTGAAACCGGTGTCAAATGAAAGTCGTCTCTTATTGGTTACTTCTTGATGGAGTTACAGTATTATTAGAAGGGGATCTCCCATTATTACTACCCTCAGCCACCAATGCCCGCGCAAATAAAAGCGTTCATTATGAGTTTATAGGCGTGCATTTCGGAAGTTTTTAGTGCTGCCGTCGTTATTTTTGGAGGTTTTTACACCAGAATCGACTCATGATGGAAATATAATGGTGAGCGCATCCCATTTTTGCGCATCATCGTGGTACAAATTGAGCGCGGCGTTTGAAAATGTACCAGAACGTACCGCAACCAAATCAGGTGTACCGCGACTATTTTTGTGAGGGTCTGTTATAGGGTATCGTTGCACACACACTGAGATATACACTGCGATTTTGGCAATATCGAACGAGAGCACTGATAAGATCACTGAAAAATTCACTTTTGTTAGAATTCGCCGATTTTGGAAGCACGAAGTTAATAGAGGATGAAAAGCCTTTAAATAAATCCAAACCCAATTTTTATGAGATATATTGATATAAAATTTATTAATATTTTCTATGTGTTTCTCAGATTACATCCTAACAATATGATTTATAAAAGACCCACACTTACATAAAATTGGGGACCGTAGCTCAAATTACAATAAAGGGGGGGATTAACATATATGGTGAGCTTTCGCAAGTACAAGTTTGATGCAACGAATATACGATCGTGTTGTGCTGTGTCCTGAGAGTTAGTCAGACCCATCACAAGACGATCGCCTATTCATTCATTCGATTGGTCTTCAATAAAGATCTTTAAAATTATAAATTCCCTATTTGTTCGATTCTCATCTCATGTGAAAGCCCGTGATGAGGGTTCACTCGGTCAAATTTCGCCTTCAAAATACCGTCATGCAACCTGCCAATCAGAATCGAAAATGCATGACAATCGTGAGAAACGATTACACATGAACCCATGATTCTAAATGGAGGGTTTTCTCAGAACTAAGATTTGTTGCATTTGAGCAATTGCAAAACACAATTGCTCAATTTACATCAATCATAGATTTAAGAATATCACAGGAAAGTATCTAATCATGACGCCCTAATCCGATTGGACTCTAATCACCGGATCTCAAATGGACTTTGTTTCATGTCTATGATTTGTTGTGTATTGTTCCATTCGTCAATGGAACAAGACACAACTTTAAATAATTGTTAAAATTGATTCTGCGGCTTTTGCTCACAACCCATCAACCCAATTTATCCAAATTCCAATGCTGCGGCCTAGGGCTCACAAACCATTGCAATTTGTCCTCATTTCATTGATACATACGTCTCACAGAAAATTGCTGATACTGATACTTGATTTTTATAAATCATTTTGTCCGCACTCCGAGCGCTTATTTAATTGCGTTAAACAATTAGAACTTGCTGCCCACGCATGAACAAAAGGATTTGAATCATTGCGTAGTTCCTAATCTTCTCTTAGTTCGCACTACGAGCGCTTGTTAAATTGCTTTGCGCAATTAAGATTGCCGCCCACGCATGAACTAAAGATTCCTTTTACTTGCCTATTCATTCCTTTGGTTCGCACTCCGAGCGCTTATTTAATTGGGTTAACAATTAAAATAGCTGCCCACGCATGAACCAAATGAATAAAAGGAAGCTCTAACATTTTACCTATCCATCCTATTTTAGTTCGCACTCCGAGCGCTTATTCGATTGAAGTGAACAATCGAAAGTTGCTGCCCACGCAAGAACTAAAATAGAATGATTCCTTCACTCGGGCTACGAGCGCTTGTTAATTAGGGTGAATAATCAACATTGCTGCCCACACCAGAGTTAATACATTTCATTTTACCTACTCATCCTTTTATAGTTCGCACTCCGAGCGCTTATTTAATTGTATTGAACAATTAAAATTGCTGCCCACGCAAGAACTAAAAGGGATTCATCTTTACTCAAACTACGAGCGCTTGTTAATTATTGTGAGTAATCAACATTGCAGCCCACGCCCAAATAGAGATGGTTTATATTTGAAGTTGTTCAGAGATAAGTATCAACATTTTGCATAGAAACTTATGTAAAAATTACCAAAGGGATCCTAAAACGACATGGCATAATGCTCATGAATTCAGGGAAGAACTACGCGGCTTAAGCTCACGAATCTCGGTGGCTGCGGCATAATGCTCACAAGACCCAAAAAACTATCCTAATGAAGACTGCCCGAAATCTGATATAGACTTACATTTTCTCGATTCAAATACAACAGTGCCTGCAGCGGCGGCGCGCTTAATCTTATATACCCCTGCGGCGCGGCTGCTCAGGACCACGCCACAAGCGTCTTCAAGACGGCGCAAGAGTGGGGAAGACTGACGCATCGGTCCACACATCAATCCAAGATTGTCAAGTTGCTATGCTAAATGTAAACATCGTTGCCAGTTTCAATGATATACGCGCGGTGGATTCGCGAAATGTTAAATAATGAAGAAGAGAAAAGCAACAGACTGTGTGACGAGTTGTCATATATGCACTCATGAAAAAGGGCATATATGACCAGTCGTCACATTTTGAGGTGGTGAATAATGTATTTTAAAACGAGGAGTCAGTAAAAGAGCTTTACTATGAATATTTTGTTAGTACCAACGACAAATCTGCAGTACCACAAATTCAGAGTGACAAAATTTCATGAAATTTCATGATAAAATTTCATGAAATTTCATGATAAAATTTCATGAAATTTCATGAAATTTTTGAAATATTCTTTCTCTACTTTCCCGTAACGCCCGTAAGCGTTGAGACTGTTGAGAGTATAGGTCTAATAAAAGAATTTCAAAGTAAAAATAAAATAAATACACTCTAACCGTACTTTCTCATCAAATCAATGATAATTTTACCACATCTGCATAGTTGCCAAACGTAGTTCCAGCTTTATTTGTATGTTTTTTTTTTTTTTTTTTTTTTTTGCCTTGACAGGCAGTAGTCATTCTTGGTGTGGAGGAAGCCGACTACTAAGACACTAGCCTAGTTTGCTTTAGTTTTTTTTTTAGACGGACGTAGTTTCTTCACATCCCTTCGAATATCTGTCAGGACTTTCGGACAGTTAGCAGATAAGTGATTTTGGAGACGGGTCGCATTGACCGCCGCCGTCCACCCACAATGTCTACACTGGGCCTCCCCCCCCCGGATCCCTAATTAAATTAAAAAAGTTGCGAATAGGGTGTTTGGGCTTCGTCCCTCTCTTTTTTGTTTAACAACACTTGACAACAAATACAACTTGACAAATTTCAATCAATACACTTGACAAATTTGTTCAACAACAAATAACAGAATAACACCACAACACGTCAACACACACTTCACACAAATAAAAATATAAAAATTTTAGGTTGCCGGCCTCGGTGGCTTGGTGGTCAGGACACCTGACTGCCAATCCATAGGTCCCGGGTTCGAATCCCGGTAGTGGCAGCAGATTTTTCACTCGTCTTGTCGCTCGGTCTCCTTAAAAGTGGGTCCACGGCAAAGATTACAGTGGAAATCTGAGTGCTTTGAGCATGGATGTTTCAAGTCCCCTGTTGTCTTCTGACATTAAACAAACATTCACACACTGACATTAGTCTATAGTTGGCTGTAGGCTCCTTGACTGGAGTATAAGCCATAAAACAAGCAAAAAAAAAAAAAAAAAAAAAAAAAAAAAATTTAGGTTAGGGACTCAATGTTTATTTCTGGTTTATTTATCTTCGAGGAAAGGAATCAAGGAAATAAAGGATTGAAGGAAGGAAGAAGAAGAACTGAAAAAGCCATCCGCGCATTGTTGCCAATTCCGAATTGCCATAGCCATAGTCATACCCCCCGCGGCTCACCTTCGGCTTGTACTAGTTGTACTTGAACAAGTAGCGAAATTCTGAATATTTCGGATACAGATAATTGTTATTTGTTCAGTAAAGAACAAAGTTTAATCCAAAAAAATTCAATTATTTAGAAAATTTCATCACTTTTGAAATTTTCAAGGGTCGATGAAATTTCAGTAATTTTCTATTGGAATATTTCACCTCGTCACTCTGACCACGATCATCGAGTGCGAGACATGAACATAACCTCAAACTTTGTTTACGCCCCCGCGTACCCCGCCGCGTACCGACAGGTACTACGTCATCCGCGAGTCATCGTGGTACAAATCGCGGGATGCTCCCACCATTATACAGGGTGTCCCAAAATTCATAGTAAATATTTTTACCACGTATTTTTGAGGTCAAAATAAAACTTTTTTTCCATAAACATGGGTCCGAAATTGTAGTCTTTTCGAGTTACAGTGTTGCAAAGTTTCCGAAAAACAAATTGAAAAATTGTCACAACTCCCTCGTGAATTGTTCTGAATGCTCGTAAATAGGTACTATGATGTAATTGTAGGCGCTCTTGCCGATTTTGGCCGTGAAAACGGTGTATGCAAAAATTTGAGGGGGGTTTCGGGGGTTTTTCTTGATTTGTCTCACTTTTTTTGGCCAAATTATGTGAAAATATGCTTTCGGTTTCATTAAACCCAAAAACAATTAGCATTATTCAAAAGTTAGTAAAAAAGTATGCATTTTTGGTCTTACAAGTTTTTCCGTTTCGCAAACCATTTCCGAGAAAATCGTCCCTGAAGTTGGAGAAGTCAGCCGATAAACGCCTTTTCTTTGATTTTGTCAGTTCTTGGCCGACTTCTCCAACTTCAGGGACGATTTTCTCGGAAATGGTTTGCAAAATGGAGAAACTTGTAAGGACCAAAAATGCATACTTTTTTACTAACTTTTGAATAATGCTAATTGTTTTTGGGTTTAATGAAACCGAAAGCATATTTTCACATAATTTGGCCAAAAAAAGTGAGACAAATCAAGAAAAACCCCCGAAACCCCCCTCAAATTTTTGCATACACCGTTTTCACGGCCAAAATTGGCAAGAGCGCCTACAATTACATCATAGTACCTATTTACGAGCATTCAGAACAGTTCACGAGGGAGTTGTGACAATTTTTCAATTCGTTTTTCGGAAACTTTGCAACACTGTAACTCGAAAAGACTACAATTTCGGACCCATGTTTATAGGGGAAAAAAGTTTTATTTTGACCTCAAAAATACGTGGTAAAAATATTTACTATGAATTTTAGGACACCCTGTATTTCCATCATGGAATCGACTATTAAAGCACTTATAGCAAAAGTGTGACACGCAGCCCCATTGTGTGACATTTTTCAATTCACCAATACGATGATTCTTTACCGGTTGCTGTGAAGATTTACACAGCTCAGTGCAGTGCATAACTACACCTAATGCACGAAAATACTCTGATCTGTAATATTGTTTTCTCAACCGGTGGAGAGACTTCATATAGAAGCAGTGGCACTTGGCAGCTCATGCAATTTGGCGACATTGTTTTTCCTCTTTTTGAATGTATGTTCAATATAGGTGATCAATTATTGGTAAAGCACACTGCTTAGGTATCTTTAAGAGTCTCTTTCACTGACTTTAAACTTTCAGTTCTCATTAATTAATGATGGATCTGTTACAAACTTTTACTACATATAATGAGAAGGTTTATGATAAATTTTCATAATTGAATTTTTACGTAGAAACAAGCAAAAAAAGAAAATCACTTTTAAACCCCCCCCCCTCCCCCTTCCACATTTGACAAACTGGCTACGCTTATGGGTTTATTCTTATGTCAAATCCCTTTGAAACAACGTTTGAGACCATCAGAAAGTTTCAAAATTGACTTACAAACTCAATATATACTTTTAAAAAAACTCCAAGGTGGCTGTAAAATGAGTGAGTCACAGTCAGGAAGTTCCATTTAATCGCAAATTTTGAAGCTGAGAAAAGTGATTCAGCAGAGAGAAAGCTGAAATTGGATGGGGTCCCTCCAATGTGACCAAGTGACCCACTAATCTCGTTGCCTTCTTGGAATTTCAAGACAGCTCGTACACTTGTTAGGCTATACCTTGAAATAAACTCAAGATTTCTCAAGTATTGCTGGTATGCGGGGAGCATCTCTTCTCTGAGTTGCAATTTTTATCACTCGACTTGACTCGGCTTAAGTATTTCTCATACCGAAGCCTAGTCATGGATATTGGATAACTCAAGTTGCATCTTTGAATAGGGCAGTTGCAAGGGTCTGAAATGTTGTGTTTTTTATAAGGAAAATTATAGTACTTGATGGGTTGAGAACAACGATGCCTTTGGTTTTTTCTCAAGTGCCCTGCTTTTGGAGCTACACTCGTGTGAAGTTGCAAAAAATCGTGGGTGTAGTGACGTCACTACGCGGAATCCCCATTTAAAACAACGTATTTTGGGCCAAAATCTTATCTCCGGAACAATGGGACTTCATTGGAAACCAAAGGCATGTTTGTTCTCAGCTCATCTAGTACTTTCAATTTCTCTATAAAAAACGCAACATTTCAGACCCTTGCAACTGCCCCATTACACCCTTGTACCTTCGTGACCGATGACTTTTTTGTCGAAAAACCAAGCCACAGTCAACTGTCGACAGTCGTTACGCTATGAATAGGCTATAGATTTACCTTAAAATCGCAGTCGCAGGTAAGTATGCACTTGATTTTCATTTTCAGATCAGGTGCGCTGTAGCTTCTCGACGGTAGCCCCTCTCTCTCATCTTAAAGAACTGAGGATGTTATCATGTTCGCAACGTCCATCATCGTTACGTTCGTCCACAGAGAAAGTGATTCACAATTTATCGATGAACGAATATGTGACACGAAATCAAAACAAACATCGACTCTCATAGATAATCGAGCCGTCAACTATAGGAGATCGTCGCCAATTATTAAATAAATCGGATTTTTTTTTTCTCCCTTCACTGTCTTCCATGTTTTTTTCTCTTTTTTTTTGAGCGCAAAATGTAACACGGACACGTAACGAGAGCCAAATATACTCTTCGGGCGCGTACGTACTTGCGTCTAGTACATAGGTATTTACAGCGGTTTAACGCAATGTCGCAATGCACCAGAAACGCAAACTTTCCAATAACTGCCTCTTGGCTGGCGCCTGTTTTTGGCTCATTATTGATTCGACTGGGAAGTGCTCGAATCGCTGCCTCGGGCAGACAGAGAGAAGTCAACATTTGGCAGTAAAGTGGTGCACCGGAAAAAAATTTGGGGGGGGGGGAACTCGCAGTATATACTTGTACTTAAACACGCATTTTAGCAGCTCACGCTTCTATACGCACACGCTTACAAATGAACACGCGCAGGGAGGACAACAAGAAAACAATCCGATGCCATAAAAGTATAAAAGAACAGATTTTGGCACAGTTGAATAACGCTTTTTAAGTCATAACCTGAATGGGATTTCACAGATATTGAAAAATAATACTCGGTAACAAAAAATTATGTGCAGCATGCAACGTTTAACCGAACAATGGGTCATGGATCGCCTTCGTGAATGTCGTATCATTTTCCTATGACTCTTCAAACACGAGCAAAAAACTAGAGGTACAGGAAGCGTTCTTCAAACTTTGACCCCCCACTCACATAACTTTTGGAGGGGGGTGGGGACCCGCATAGACTTTTGGCTCGGCCTGTAATAATCTTCGCTGTTTCATAACAATGGTCAAGATGAAGCATGGACGACGAGACACAACAGAAAGATTTCCACGATTTTCCACTAAAGAGCAGGGCTGTGTCATCTGCACACATGATTATGCGACATTCTGTTAGGGTCTGTTTGTAGAATTCGTTTACATAAATTAGGGAAAGAAGAGCTGTTACGAGTAACTTGTGTTCTACCAGCCAGGTAATTTTTAAAAAGTTCAAAGGCTACACCTCTAATTCCTATTTTACATATTTTATTTATCAAGATGTCATGTTGTACTGTGTCGAAAGCTTTGGCCAAGTCAAGAAAAATGACAGCAGTTTTGAGTTTTTTTTTTCGTTTTTCTTTTCTAGATTGTCACATACTCCATCGACAAGTGACCCAACTGTCTGAGACGTGTTTTTACCTTGTTGGAAGCCAAATTGATTTTCAGCTGGAAATTGTTTTGCCTTTAGAAAACACATTACAGTAGAGGTTGTCCGGGCGAAACGGGACCGGCCGGCCGCGGCCCGGATAAGTGAAAACCCCGGTTAACGCGAAAATACCGCACAACTATCGTATAACATAACATATATAAGTACATACATATTTATACATGTAAAAATGTAAATCATTGCTTACCTTATAAGTATTTATTTAGTCTAGTTTAGTTTATTTATTTATCAAGAAACAATTTCACAAAGCAGAATAGAGCATAACATAAATATTTCATATCTCCCACTAAGCTAGCTTGTGTTGGGAGGTACAGCCAAAATAATTAATACTGATAATTCAAAGTAGCTAACAATAAATTAAATTAATTATAAGCAATAGGTACTTAGCATGAAAATTTAATTTATAAAAAGATAGAATAAAATAAAAATATACATAAATTAAACGTGCAATGGTAAAATAGATGCAAAAACATGTTATATGTTTACATGTTGACTACGGATGTTTCATTTTCCAAAAAAGTCTGTGATTTTCTTCTGAGCCTGACTTATTAGGATGAATTTGGAATGGACGAGGTCTCTCCATTTCTGAATAGACAAGATATCTAGTGGTGACGCCTCATCTTGCTGCTCTATGTACCGCATGGCGATTTCAAAATAGCGCTTAGCATCCTCGTGCTTAATTTTCTCTTCAGTCTCTGTGTTTTCCCCGGTTTCCCCAGAAAAAGTAGGGAAAATACGTATGACAACCTCGTCCGATCGAGACCCCGGTTAAACCGAGTTAAAATGAAGTTTCTCTGCTTCTTGATAAACCTATTAGCCCTCAGATTCTTTTGTTCCAGCAAAATGTCTTTTTTAAGGAGTTTCATCCAGCACTCAACATTTGAATTGCTGAATCTAACAGGATCAGCTTGAAATTGACTTCTCCTCATTATCCCTGTCCAAAGGTTCAGCATCGGAGCATGCTTTGTTAGCAAACTGAGAGCAAACTTCCTGCTGAAGAATGGATTTCCTTTCACATTGGAAGGCAATTCGTCATCAGGAACACCATCCACAGTAGGATTTACCTACTGTAGTCTTCTTTTTATGATTTTCTCAAACATTTTAGATAAGTTTGGTAGGATTGATATTGGCCGAAAATTTGATGGGTCTGTTCCTTTTTCAAAAGCTAGACAAAATATGTGTGTAAGGGGGCCAGTTAGTGTAGGTGCTCTATCTTTGAGGAGTTGGACTGCTAACCCATCTGTTCCAGTACTATTGGTCGAATTTAGCTCACCTATGACTAAAAATACTTCTGCGCTTTCTGTTGATTATAGATAAAGAGAACCCTGAGAGTTTTCAGTAAAAGATTCATTTCCATTTTGAAGTTGAGTATTTGTTGATATACTGTTTGCTAGTCGCTTCCCTATACTGTGCTAAAATGTGTGTTTAGTTCATCTGCTTGTACATTGTGAATCTGTCCTATACCTATGTCAACTCACCGCTTAATGAATTTATCATCTGCCAAGTTTTTTTGGGATCGTGAGTCATTTTATTCAGGAGGTCTTTGCGATATTGATTTTTAGCCTCTCGGATCAGGGCGTTTAAGAGGTTTCTATAGTAGAGCTTGTTTCAGAAGTGTAGGCGGACCTAAACCATAATCTTTGGCGAATTTTCAAACTTAATTCCTTTAAAATAAAACCGAACTTGCCTCTGACTTTATTCTTTTGCGTTTAAAGTGTTCTTCGTTGGAAAGTGAACACTCAATTTCAGTTTCATTCATTTTCATCGAATAATAACAGAAATAGTGTTGACAAATTCCAAAGATTATCGGTCTAGGTCCGCCTACACTTCTGAAACTACCTCTACCTGTGTTTATATTTGAGGTCTCAGCTCAACCTGTCTTTACACAGTTTTTTATAGATATCTTTTCTTATTCTTATACTTTTTAGACCTTTAGTCATCCATGGTTTGAGTTTTGTTTGTTTGTTTTAGTTTTGATCTTAGAATGAGGTGTTTGCTCTTCGCGACAGCACCTAATAACGCAGAATTTAAAACCTTTGTTGGGGTTTTTGCTCTCGACTGTTATGCTATTTTGGATGTTACGTTATTTTGTTAGGTCACACTCGAGACATCAAATCAATACATCTAGCCTACTAACGGAATGCGATTACTCTCAAAGGATGAAGTTTCAAGATAACGAGAATTTCAGCAAATTTTAAAATGTTTGAGCGATTGTTGGCAGCGCGATGATAAACGAACGCCAAACAGTTCTATTTTCGTTCTTAGTCGGCTGTTGAGGTCTCTTGCACTCAGGCAGTGTTGCTGAACGAACACCAACGAACTTTGACACAGTCTGGAACAATGCGCCTTCTACATTTTAGGGAATTTAAAAAAGAAACTTTGCGAGCCCTGAATGGTTACGTCGTTGTTGATCAACAACCCTCGAGTTACCTTTGCCCCCATCAGTAAAACTTTAAGATTAGAAACAAAAAAGCAGCAATGCTTTGAAATGATTTCATACGTGAGAAAAAGTTACAGTGGCAGATCGTGCAATTTGGCAACAACGTTTTTCTTCCGTTTCATTCTTTATAAAACAATCGATCCGACAGTAGCTTCACAAGCTTTCGATTATAGTACATGGATTCAAATGTAGAAAACACATTGTTGCCAAATTACACGAGCCGCCACTAGAAATAGTTATACAGGCACCATATTATTAATTACTGCGATTGATTGTGAGTCAATTTATGAACAAGTGCAACATTAAACACAGCTTCTGAGAAATTTTCGTCAGATCACTCTCGAGTTGGGTTATTTCAAAGGAATCTTTTCATTTTTATGACATAGCGGGCTTCAATTCAGTGGCGGAGCGTGCTATTTGGTCTGAAGAGGTCTCATGCATGATTACTTTTTTTTTTTTTTTTGAACGTCAAAAAATCAAGGAACCGATGGATTCGCATAGAGAATCGCTTATCTATACTTTTTAGGCCAAGGCGGGAAAGCTAGCGTGTCCGTGTAAAAGTTCGGTTTCGGTAGTCTGCATTTCGATGGTGGGAGGTTTTATGTTCGGTTTGGAGCCGCCTTGCCTTGCTCCTGCATGCGGTCTGGTCCTGCCCGGTCGCAGTCAGTGAGTCTGGTGCCCGCTATTGAGTCAGTCACCTCAACAATAACCCAGTTCAGTGCAAGTGAGCTCACAATCAGAGTGGTGCGGTGCTTCGAACGCGAAACAACACAATCAACGTAGGTTTCCAAGTGAATGTTCTTTGCTCGATCCTCCAGTGCGGATATATCAGTGCGGAGGAAGTGTTCGCAAAAAAAAAAAAAAAAAAAAAAAAATCAACAATCAACCCGAGCATTAATAATAAAGTGCAGTGCCCAAGTGCGGAAAGCAGTGAGGTGCGGTCAACGAAAGTTTGTCTTTGAGCGTGCGGTATAAAGTGAGTGAGTGTGCGCGCGTTTTTTTTTTTTTGCTCCCGCGTCTCTAGCTTTCACATTTCAATCGTTCTGATTTATTTTCTTCAAAATTCCAATTTGAACCAAGAGGAAAACTGACTGATTTCCTTTCGCTGGATTACCTGTAGATTCAGAATGATCATGCGGCCGGAAATATTGGCGGTAAGAATATGCAACCACACATTTAATTAAATGCAAGGGGAAACTCGGGGGGGGGGATGGAATTAAGAGTGTTATTAATTACCAGAATGTATTTTGTGAGAAACTCAAGGGATCCACAATGCCCGCACCTATGTAACATGAGCATGGCAGGGAGAGAGCTGGGCAACAGTTTCTCCCCAAAACGTCAGAAAAAGGAGAGAAAGAGAGGAGGAAAAAGAAGGACTATATAAGAGGGTGGGAGGAGGGAAGAGGGAAGAATTGCACTCACCCCCGAAAAAAAATCCTGGGAACACGGCTCTAGCCATGACCATGAGCGGTGTTATTGTCCCCGAAAAGTTTGTTGCTATGAATAGAAGGATGCTTTGTTCGTACACACTTTTAAAATTTACAACAAAATTGCGGGAAAAAAATATTATATACATAATGGTGAACTCTTCGGCGAAATTTTAAGAGAACATGAACAAAGTGGGGACATATTATAATATGTATTACTCAAACTGGAATTCCATCAGTTCATATAGTATTCGTGGATCTACCGTGATTAATATTTGTGGCAGACATTGGCAATCTGAAGAAGAAGAAAAAAATGCAGATAAAATTAGTAATAAAGTAATTGATTTTTCGGCGGAAATTTCTGGTGAATCAGCTGTAGGTAGGCATTAAAAATTAAATTTACTGAGAAAATTTGAGGAGCGATTAGGAATGTAAATGGTATTGATTAAAAATGTGTCAGATTCAGATGCATGCTCATCAAATTATAGTTGGTATTTTTGTAATACTATCGTAATCGCATTAATTGATTTGAAAAGTGGCTCCAAGAAAAAATATTGGATTTTTGGAGAGAGATTACGATTTATTGCTCCTTTGAGAGTGGAATGGAACTTTCGGTGAGGCAAAACCCGCCTTTGATTTTTTCACGCTGAATAGGTCTACCAGACCGGACAGTGAGATCAATGCCTCTTGGTTGCCTGCATCCTAAAAGAGATATCGTTGGAGTAAATCAATGAGGTTAGCATAAATTTCTGAATTTGCTATCGTCTCGTTGAGAACATTAGTTCGCCCTTTTTCTTGCATATGATGTCCTGCAGACGTGTTCCGCCTATCGTTTTTCCGTAAAAAAAATTTTCCATTCCGTTTAAAAGTTTTAAAAATTTTCATGTGCTTAAAATTTTGCCGTCACCTGAAATCGGAATTTCTTTGCTCAGATGTATCTTTATTCCGCATTGTTCAAATCCAAAAAAACAGGTTTTTTTGGAAGTTTCAAAAATTGTACAAATGGCAGAAACCGTCTCCAATTTTTTTTAAACTAGACATTGCAGCTCATCAATCAAAATATCTTTAAAAGACGCATCTTATGGCGTAAAATTAACGTCAATAACTTTTCGCGTTCTAAAGTCATAATGAATTGAGTACTGACTTTGACCCTCTGCCTCCCTCTACTCTCTACTCAACCAATTGATCGAATTAAAACAACCGACCATATATTGACGTCTGACACATAGCTCTATCATTTCTGAAAGTTTCATCCGTTGTTTTGATTGGTACACTCCTTGTGGTAGCTAACCCCCCCCCCCCCCCCTTTCCACTGTCATCGTGTACAAAGAAAAAAAAAGGTTTTTTTCCGTGAATTCGCGAAACTAGCCCTTAATTTTCAAAATAAAGGTGCCATAATGTCCCATTATACAATATACATCCTACTTACTGATGCCTACTGTTAGAATTAGTCGTCAAGCACCAAAGCTACCTTCAAATTAGACCCGCTATCGAATACCATAAGAGCATTTTTGAACGGAAATTTCGGCTTTTAAGTCGAACAACGAGGATGACCTTTTTGCGATTATGAACTTTACGTCATCAAAATTACTTTTTCGCAAGCGTAGCAGCGTGGCTCTAATAACACAAACTTTGCGAAACTCGACAATCATCAGATATCGCAGATTTTCCGAGGCATATTTAGGTTAGATCCAACTGTACTTCCGTTAATTGCATACCAACACAATTGACTTTCGGCAGGAACGAATAGAATAACTTAAAAATGCCCATAGGGAAATGTGTAGTACATACATAATTGATTTTTGACATTTTTTTTTATTGAAAAAGACGTTTCACGAGTATGTAGTACCTATTTACAAAGTAGAAAGAGGACGTAGAATCCCTTATTCTAAAAAGATGGCGTAAAATCTTCGGTTTAGTAAACCAATGACCAATGTTTAGTTAACATTTTCATTTAAAAATGCTCTTGCGCGCGGCCAAAGTATGTCGAACTGGATGGTTTATTTGAAATTAGAGCCTCTCCAGACGTCAATCATTACTACAGTTCAATGTTTATCGGTTTTCCAAAGCAGTTTATAGTTCTGTCATCAGTGCGACGGTTAAGTGATCATTTTTGGCACTCTGAATAAGATTAAGAGGCAATTTCATTGTTTATTTATAAGGGGCGGGGCAAGGGGGTGTCAGCTTTTGATAATCACCTCGAGAGATGCGAAGCGAAAGAAGAAGAAAAAGAGAGACGTTCACAGGCTCGCATTCACTCGATTACTCCATCTTCGACACCACATTTAGCCATTTAGCAGCAGATTAATTGGTCCAATTGCGTCGCGCGACACGCGACAATACAAATAACAATAACAATAATAATAACAATAACAACAACGCGCACGTTTATTTACCTTTTGTGCCGTAGTGAGACAATTCATCTCGCTTAAACACCCGATCATTGATGCCAGTTCTAAGCTATTCGTCAGGCGCTCATTTACTTGATAATAAATAAAAAACGACCGTCAAAACTATATAGGTACCGACGAATGCCACTATTGGGTCGGAAATAGTAAGACTTGGGCCCTTGCTTCCCCACAATGAGCTGCAGGTAACTATTGAGGGGTTTTCTGGGACGTGATTTTAAACACCAACACCGAGGAGGCAGTCATGGTGGAAATCTCTTTCGGACATTTTTACTCGGGCTCGATTTGATTGCCTATTATTTTTTAACCTTTGAAGTTTGAAACAATAAAGTTATGACAAGGAATTTATTTGATCATGTCTAAATGTATAAATGTGCCCTTGAAATTTTTTATGACTTTTCTAATTTAATCTCGGGTCCATTGCACCCCATCATTTGAGGTACTCTGAGAGGACACCATAAAATTGCTGCGCTGATCGAAATATCTCGGTCATAAATAAGGAGTACTCCGAGTACTTATTTGAGAGTTGATTTTTAACGCGCATCATGAGTTACGCAACATTTAAGATGCCCGTACGCGCGTAAGAAGAGTTAAAATGACGAGCTGGATGTTTCGTATAAGTCTGTTATCATAGGGTATGTCTGAAGATCTAAAACTTTGCAACTAAATCCTGACTTATATTTTACGTTTCAAAACATTAAGAATTTAGATCTAATGAAAAAATTATATTACAGGAGGGCACTAGTGCTGTATAAGCTCTACCCCCTCCCCCTTATTGAAAATAATACTTATATTTTATGTAACACAAATCGAAAAATCAAAACAAAAACAAAACAAAAAAAAATCCATCGTTGTACTAATTGAGGTGGGAAAAAAGCCTCCTTCATTTGGCAAAGCCACTTTGTGGCAGTCTCTTTGTCATATTCTCGAATTTTGAGGGCGCGGGTGGCGTGACTAATGAAAAGATTTGGAACCTAACCTCGGAGTCCACACATTTTCTTTGATTCGTTGAAAAGCTCTGGTGATATTTTTCCAGTATTACGTCGATTTGAGAGAGGCCCTGGGTTGGATCCCCGGTATTTCCACCGCTTTTATAGATAGACTAAGGGAATATCGAGGATATAGATAGACATTAAAATATTAAGTGATGATCGAGTACGGTGTCTAGCGCCGCATTGCGTCTTGCCTTTCCGGTATCCGCGGGCCGGTCACGTGCGGTGTACCATCGCTCTATTGCCCACTGTCACAGTGTATTCACATTTCCAAGACGGGAGTTTGAGGTCGGTGATCTGCCAGAGAAGGGGTGCAAAGCCCAAGCGGGAGGTTGTAAATTCCGCCGATTTTACTTTTTCGCATTGTAAGTTCCGCCGATTTTGCACTCACCGAAAGTGTAAATTGCGCCGATTTTCAATCTAATGGGAGTGTAAATTCCGCCGACTAATGTTTTTAGGATGACAGTATTTTCAAGTAGTATGAAATATAAATTTATTTACCTGAATGATGAATGATCGCTGGCTCAAAAGCTCCAATGTAAAACATCCATGACGAAATTTTTCTTCCATCTATGTTGGAGATATTTGAGAGGAGAGCGAATAAAATAATCAGGGGGTAAAGAGCCCCACGTTGTAAACAATAGAAAAAAAAGTTTGGTTTGTTTTGTTTTGTTTTGTTTTGTTTTTTTTTGAGCTATTCACTGAAATTACTTTAAGTTATGAGTTTTAATCGATTATTCCTTAGTGGTTTTGTAGGCCTTAGCGGTTCATGTATCAGGTTCAAGAGTTTAATATGAATCGCCTGAAAAATCGAAAATGTATAATCTCTACAAGGCAAAGATTATCACGATTTTGCTTTGAGTATTGCAAAGGATTTCATTTAGGATATGTTATATCTACTATTGTCGTACATAGCGGTGACTAATGCCGTGTTATATTTTCGTGGAACAAGCCATAGGTAAAATAAGGCATTGTCGGATGAGCAACAATCCTACTTGGTTTTGATGTTCCGGCCGATACTCGATAAAAAATACTTACATCGGATATCTGCAAAATCCTTCAACCGCTCACGTATAATATTAAATGAAAGTCAGCAGACAAATGATTCTAAACAAGCAAAACCCTTGCAAGATGCTGAAGAGATTTGAAGGAAACTTGATTTCTCGATCAATGTTTTGATAATTTTTACGACTTTTTATCAACATACTAATACGACTCGGCATTAATACAAACAGACAAGATATGGATGAAGAAGAAAGGTTCTATGCTTTTAAAAAAAAAAAATAAAAAAAATAAAAAAAAATAAGTAGCTGTCGATGCTTGGATCGGATGGTGTCGGCCTCTCGTATCGATAGATCCTATACATGCATATACCAACAGTTCATTGAACCTCGCGCCTCGCGGCCCTCCATGAATTTTAAGTGTCTGTTTTACTCGAATAAACGGTTAAATGATTCATGATTCCAGGCAAAGCTCCTGTAAGTTTCAATTCGAAATCAAATAGCTTTTCTAAATGTCGTATTTTGCTTATTATCGGATTGGCAGCATACCTTTGTAATTTTTATTATTCTTTACTGGACTTAGTGAACCATAACACGAGGAGCATTAATCGAGAAATAAATACATTAGTATTCACTGAATTTGACCATTTATTTAATGAGTATATAAATGACACGCACATTATAGTCTTACTCGCACTCATTATTGTATCCAGAGGCGAAGCGTACATTTTATCCGTTGAAACTCTTGAAAAAGAACGAACAGTTGAATATGTGCAGTGAACACCCTCGCATTCGACCTTTTGCTCGAGTTTAAGTGGTCAAAAAATGGAGTGTTGCCACTGCTCATTAAACCGATGGTCATACATAATATTTTGTCGAAAATACGGCCACGATTACAAACACATATTGAGGAGGGTACCTATAACGCCGACGACCATAACGCCGAAATCTGAAAAATCGTTCATAAGCCCGACACTCATATCCTCGACCAAAAAGACCGGATAATTAACACCGACGTTCATAACGCCGACGTGAATATCCTAGACGTTCATATCCCCGACGTTTATAACCCCTACGTTCACAACACCGACGATCAACACCTCGCTTATATCCACCAATAGTTCCGACAGTTATAAACCCGACAGTTGTAACACTGACAGCCATAACGCCGACATTTATAACACTGACAGCCATAACGCCGACAATCATAACACTGACAGCCATAACGCCGACAATTATAACACTGACACCCATAAAGCCGACAGTTGTAACACTGAGAGCCATAATGCCGACAATTATAACACTAACAGCCATAACGCTGACAGTTATAACACTGACAGCCATAACGCCGACAGTTATAACACTGACAGCCATAACGCCGACAGTTATAACACTGACAGCCATAACGCCGACAGTTATAACACTGACAGTTATAACGCCGACGACTACAACGGCGACAATCATAGCACCGACAGCCATAACGCCGACAACCACAACGGCGACAAGCGTAGCACCGACAGTCCATAGCCCCGACTATCTATATCCTCGCCAGCCGCAGCTGTGAACTTCCGCCGCGCCTCGCCGCGCCGTGGACCTCGCGTTGCGCCTCAAGCTAGAGCAATCTTTTCTCTTTATCTCTCCTTCTCCAATCCTGCAGCATGCCGGTTTTAGCTGACAGTGCCCTGTTGGATGGAGTGATCATTTTCTTTGTTCCTCCCTTCCGCGTTTCTTGCCGCCTCAGTCGCGACTGGAAAAAGTCGCGTCTTCAAGCATGCCGGTTTTAGCTGACAGTGCCCTGTTGGATGGAGTGATCATTTTCTTTGTTCCTCCCTTCCGCGTTTCTTGCCGCCTCAGTCGCGACTGGAAAAAGTCGCGTCTTCAAGCATGCCGGTTTTAGCTGACAGTGCCCTGTTGGATGGAGTGATCTTTTTCTTTGTTCCTCCCTTCCGCGTTTCTTGCCGCCTCAGTCGCGACTGGAAAAAGTCGCGTCTTCTCTAACTACACACTTACAATTCGTTCAAGTCATGAAGAAAATATGCGTTAAGTCTATTAACTTTTGCCGGTCAATTTTGCTCAATTTTCGTAAGATGAAATTGGTTATACAACCAATTAGAACCCGGCCAGTTGCCGAAGATTCCCGAAAATGCTCACTTCCCAACATGGCGGCCCAAAGTAAAGAATGTTTTAAAATGAATTAGAGTTTCCGTTCTGACTAGAGTATTCTGTGATACAGGCGACCCAACCTCAGGTCTCAAGCCTCCTCTCCCTCTCCTCCTGCCACTAAGCGACAAATACTTTTCTTCTCTTTTGTCATTTCCCTTTTCTGTTCGCACTCTCTTCCTCCCGCATGGACTCATATTTTTTGTTTTGCGATCTTCAACTGTTCGTGAATGCTTTCTGATGATCAATTAAATATGCTAGATTTTTGTCTTCTACTTCCTCTCCCGTCACCTTCTCGTTCGGCTCCTTTTATTAACTGCATACGGAAGACAGACTTAGGTTTAATTACATGTGATTGCGATCGATCGATCAGCGGCATATTGATCGATTCTTCATCGGATTTAGTAGCGTAATTTGGGGGAGGGCAAGGGCAAGGAAGGCAACTGCCTCCTACGGATAGGCTGAAAGTGAAAAAGCGCTTTGGGGGGGGGGGGGGGGGGGGTATAGAAAAAAGTTTCGATCTAAAATCTGGCGGTCATCAACAAGTTTTTTTTGGAGTGCGTGGCGTCGTAAGTATAGGGTATACAGGGCTATTACATTCAGGAGCAAAAAAAACAAAGTCATCGCATTTTGCCCCCCCCCCCCCAAGCCGAACGCGAAATAACGCCCCTGATCGGATTTCAACGAAGCCTTTACTGCTCTCCCCATCCCCTTAAGGTGACATATTATCGTTGCGTTGCCACAACACACACACACACTTCAGAAGTATCACTGTGCCATTTGAGTAAAACCTGGATTATAATCAACAATCCATCTTCCAGAGCTGCAATTTCACCTCCAAGATATCGATACTTTTGCATAGGTTTAAATGGGAAATAAGATGGTTTGCCAGATTACTCAACCCACCACTAAATATGCAGGTTGTTTAATTAACGATGGGGGAGGGGGGGGGGGGTTGATGAGCCACCCACTGATTATTTGATGGTTCGCCGTGTAATCGATTCTGCTTAATTCAAAGGTTTAAAATGGCCTAAGTTGGGCCAATGTATCTTTTCGGACGAGATCCACTCTTTAGATAAACCGCGATTAGTAGCGTCACACGACATGTGGCAACGTTGCCTTTCGCCCATTAGAACTCATGCTAAATATCAATCCGAGGAAGTTCACTGTGGAATCCCAATATTTCGACCTTTTCATGACTTTAAATGGACCGAAAGTAACGTTGCGTTTCCAGATTGCATGCGCCGCTGCTGACCAAGATTGTTAATGTATGATTTTACTACAGTGAGAATAGTGAGATAAGCCTCCCTCCCTCGACAAAAGTGAATTCAGCTAGGTATTAATGCTTCTGTCTTTGAGCGCATGGCGGCGAAATCACAAGGATTGAATGTATTTGACTCAACGAGAATGAAAACAATCAGTTCAAGTGAGGGTCTTGATAGAAGAATAAGTTAGAGAAGCCAAGATAATGAATGAACGTCGAGTATTGTGCGGGGGAAGTGCAAGAGGAAAACATAGGTTTTTGAAGTCGGGAAAGAGATAGAAGAGAAAGATAACGCAGGATGAGGTGGAGAGGGAAGAAAATACTTGAAATCCGAAGTGGCAGATATGGACAGGGGCCGAAAAATGTCGGTCCGAAAAAGTACATGATAAAGATGCATGGTGAGGCCGTAAACTATCTACTAGCATGCTCGAATCTTCACCATCCACCAATGTAGTTGTCCGTAAAAGGACCAACATTTTTCGGCCCCTCGGCCGGCTGACCGTTCGGTGTGAGCTCTCTAGCGCTTACTCTATTGAACGACAGTATTCTCTGAAACGAATTTACGAACTGTGCTGATCCAACTTTCAAACTTTAATAGCGGCTAAAATTAATTTAGAAATTCGTTGGGCCCGAGAGAACTTTTGCTCAGAATGGTCTCTAGAATCGATTTATGCCAAAAAAAGGACATCTTGAGTGTGGTCCACGCGCCATAAGAAATGTGCGTCGTCCTTTGAAACAAAAACCACTTGAATTTTTTTCAATTTAATCGATAGTTTCCTAAAAATTTGGTTATTTGGCCACATTCGCCGGGTACTTTTGTCTTGCGTAAATACATGCCGTAAAAATCAGTTTCATTATTTTTTCTAATATTCCTGGACTATTAGCTACCTTGAGTCCTCTCAAGGAAGTTTTGTTAAGGCCTTCGTACGCGCTCAAATTAGAACCGTCAAATTGGCTTCGACGAGCCGAGATCCACCAAAAAACGGCAGGTGAGCCAACCGTTGCATGTTCTGTTGGCTAAAACGTTGCCAAAACAACTGTGAAATTTGACGGCCCGTCAAATTGCAGAGTTATTTGAAAATGGATGGTGTGTCATCTGTTCACGAATCTGCAGTCAGAGACAATATACATACAGGATGTTGAAAAACTGTTCCCGAATATTTCAGGGGCGAATTTTACAGGTCAAAATAAGACTTTTTTTCCTACAAACATGTGTCCGAAAATGCCCCCCTTTTGAGCTACAGCCCCCTAAAGTTTTAAAAAAACGACGGTTTTTTGAAATAGCGACCACTATTATGAACCAAATGTCCTGAAAATTGGTGTCCCAAGGTAATTTTAGTGTAAAGTCCATTAATGACCTCGAGAAATTCAGAACTTGAGTCTGACTGTACTTTTCACGCAATCTTGTACCTTTAACGGCACGAATTTTATGTTACGGATTAAAAATTTGAAGAATAATTACCGAAATCAGATGCGAAAAACCCTTAGAAAGATTTTTGGTCCTCTTTGTTTCTTTCGGTGCGACGCGTTTTAAGCGAGATAATCGCTGCAAAGTGTAGAAAAGTCAGCGCTTTTACCATGAAAAGCGGTAGTGAGTATGCAACCCGCCTCTCCGATGCTTCTTTGGACCGGTCGGTCGCTAAGGTAAAAGCGCTGACTTTCCTACACTTTGCAGCGATTATCTCGCTTAAAACACGTCGCACCGAAAGAAACAAAGTGGACCAAAAATCTCTCTAAGGGTTTTTCGCATCTGATTTTGGTAATTATTCTTCAAATTTTTAATCCGTAACATAAAATTCGTGCCGTGAAAGGTACAAGATTGCGTGAAAAGTACAGTCAGACTTAATTTCTGAATTTCTCGAGGTCATTAATGGATTTTACAAGTAAAATCACCATGGGACACCAATTTTCAGGACATTTGGTTTCTAATAGTGGTCGCTATTCCAAAAAAACCGTAAATTTTTTAAAACTTTGGGAGGCTGTAGCTCAAAAGTGGGGCATTTTCGGACACATGTTTGTAGGACAAAAAGTCTTATTTTGACCTGTAGAATTCGCCCCTGAAATATTCGGGAACAGTTTTTCAACACCCTGTATAATAGACGATTTTAGTGCGAAGTCAACGGTTAGCCAACAATCACAACAATGCACTCATCGGTCGCAATCGGTCGTGACAAATTTCGCGTAGCGTTCCAAACTATCTCACTCACTCTCCCGTGACTCCCACGTATACCCATCTCTTTCTAGTTCCGGAATTCGTATACAGGGCCTTGCTTTACGACATTTTATGATCAAAATCGCAGGCAAATGCCTTAAGGAAGTCATATCCGTCAAAAAATTACACAAAAATTGTCTCTATGTACGATTTTTAAAATTAGAGTGAGACAGCAGTACATAGGGGTCACCTGAGAGCGAGAGAGACAAACTGGATTTGTTTGGAACGCTCATCACGATGACCTCACCTCACTAAAACCCTCTATAGAGACCACGCACTAGCCGTGCGTGGCTGACTTTTTTTTCGGAGCTCAACAGGCGAATTAACACAGGGAGCATGAAGGAGCACCATCCAACATGGACCATGCGTTGACTGATGCAATTTCGGTGCTTCGGTTTCAATAGGCAATAACCTCAACAACTTTGGTCATCAGTCAATGTATGGTCCATGTTTTCGGTGTTCTGTTGAGACCCCGAAAAAAGTCGTCACCGCGCGCAAACATGGGCAAGATGGATATAGAGTTCCTTGATGGAAATATTGTATAGGGAGTGCCGACACGACGCTTTATGCATTTTGACAGGAGTCGATTTAGTCGTCCGCCTGAACGAATTCGAAGGTTAAGTTCGACAGTGGACCAGAGGTGGACAGGCGGATTTGCCGGCATTCCGGTCCGTTCCCATACGTTCCTCAACGAATCGACTCCTTTCGTGTGGAGCCTTCGATGTCGTCGACTCCTGCTCGACTCCGTGAGAGCCTAAAAGCAACGACCAATCACAACTCGTTGAGCTCGTGTCGGTACTCCCTATACAATATTTCCATCAAGGGACTCTAGATGGATAGTGCGCGTCTCTTTTATATATTGCCTCCGTCTACAGTAAACAAAGCAAATAAACCCGTTTTGGAGGTGTTTTGGTCGAGGTTATGGTTGAATTTTAGAAATGTCGACTGGCAATTAAAGTATGTTTGCGGTGGATTTCAGCTCACCCATGCCAATTTGACGATCCTGAAATCCACATTCAAAATAGTGCTTAATGGTCGCTGACGCAGAGATCATAGACGATCCTATAATTCCTATATAAATTAAGACATACCTCTGTGTTTCATAAAGAAAGAGATAGGTGAAAATCTCCCATGATTCGTACAATCAATCGCCATTATGATCTTGCCGTTGAATCCCTGTTGTGACTTTGCTACTGAAAATTAGTCTTCTTTAGTGCGATACTCGTTATCTCCGTTGGTTTCGACAGCTATTAAGACTATTATAATTTGAATGCAACCAATGTCACCTAGCTGTTGCCCCTTGTGAAATCCGGTAATTGCCGTATCCAGCCCCCGCGAACGGGGGAGGGGGCGAACTTGGATTTTCGCCCCCGTTTGCTCCCTTTTTCCTGTTTTCCCCTTTATTTTCCCCGTTTTCCCTCTTCCTTCCCCCTCATTCCCATTTTTTCTGGCCGAACGGGGGGGGGCGATCGCCCCCTTCGCCCCCCTGTAACCGCCAATGAATTCGGTTGAGTTCTCGGAAAAAGAGAGATAGTCACCCCCAGAGACTGTTTAATAGAGACCACGCAGCACTAGCCGTGTGCGCGATGGCTGACTTTTTTCCGTAGCTCAACAGGAATTAACATTGGAAGCATGAAGGAGCACCATCCAACATGGATCATACGTTGACTGATGCAATTTCGGTGCTTCGGTCTCAATAGGCAAAATACCTCAACAACTTTTCTCATCATTCAATGTATATAGTCCATGTTTGCGGTGTTCTGTTGAGACCCCGAAAAAAATTGTCGACACCGCGCGAAAACATTGGCAAGATGTATTGTCTCCGGTCACCACGCAATCTGCTTGTGCCCGGTCTCGATTATCCACGTATATTGTGTTCAGTGGCGTAGCCAAGGGGGGCCCAGGGTTCTGCCCTCCCCCCCCTGACACCAAAATTTGTCCCAAAATAAGGTCATTTATTTGGTATTTCAGACAAGTTTTACCACATTAGTATCTTTGGACCCCCCCCCCCGACGATTTTTGGACCTCGGACCCCATCTACCCTACGATTGCCTTAATCGACATAGACGAACCGAATCGACTTGGACTAAATCAATCAACTTAGCGCGTCATTTAGTAATGAATGGCGCTGTTTTAATAATATGTACCAAAGTAAATCCTTAGTAACATATTATTACTAGCCGTTCCATCTGGCACCTTACAGCCGCCCTCCACGTCCAGCATTTTAGGCGTACAGGTTAGTAAAAATATTTAAGCAAGTTTGATAACTGCATTTTGAGAATCTAATAATAAGCGCAGTAAAAATTACTGATTAGAAGTATCGGAGCGCTGATAAGAGGTTAAGCTATGAGCGGCGGCGTGAGGAAAATTAGGGAGTTGCAACACTTTTAGGTTTTAGGACGACGAACGACGGATGACGGGAGCGGGTGATCCGTTATGCCTTGATGGGAATGATGGGATGATGAAAATTGAAGGCCAGCAGCTAGCACATGAGATTCGCGAGGAACGGAGGAAAAGATTAAACGAATATGGAATGATTTCTATTTCTCCTCCCCCTCCACATTCCACTATTCACACTCACACTACACTGCTTAGTTGCTTGATGAAACTCTGCCCTCTGACGAGCGGGAGCGAGCGTCGAGCGGACGGGGCAGGGGTCGGGCTCGGGACAGATAAGAGAGTCCACCGAAACTACCGGTTTACCGTGCGAATATGAGCAAGGCAACTGACAAGTGACAAGCGAGAGAATATGCCCTCCCCCCTCTGATTTTAAACTTCATTTTTTCGGGGATCTCCTGGAAATAACTTTTGGAATCATCGTGCCAAAGAGGGAAATCGCCTCGAGCAATCGAGCTGTTGCACACGTTTGCTGCAAGCTATTTACCGTTGGTGTAAAAACTTCCAAAAATAAGTATGGCAGCACTTAAAACTTTCGAAATGCACTCCTAAACTCAACAACCGCCTTTATTTGCGCGAGCGTAATGGTGGCTTAGGGCAGTAATAATGGGAGTTTCCCACCTGACAATACTGTAACTCCTTCAAGAGGCGACCAATAAGAGACGACTTTCATTTGACACCGGTGTCACTAGGTGTGACGGTACCATTCATCGGATGTGGATCAATACTCTGATGAATAATTACTCTGTGAATCATCCTTGTCAGCAAGTATGTAGAGAGTGAAATTAACATAAGAATCTCCCATTATTATTGCTACATGCCACCATTACACTTGCGCAAATAAAAGTGTTTATTAAGTTCAGGGGTGGATTTCGGAAGTGTTTATGCCAGAATCGACTATTAAATCGCAGAAATTAGCAAAAGTGTGCAACAGCCCCATTTAGATAAGAATAGGGAAGCACTAAAAATAAAAGAGGGGAAAAAAATAGAGAGGTAAGCAGGCCGATTCTTGAAATTCCCGACTTTTGGGTGGACCGGATAAGAATGGAAAACGGTGATTGGTAGAGACGAGTCTCGTGGTAGCAGTGGCGCACCGAGAAATTTGCCTGGGGGGGGGGGTTTGTACGACTCAAACTCTGGGGGGTCTGGAGGGTATGGAAAACCCCTCAGGACAAGTGGGGGGTCCGGGGCCCTCCCCCGGAAAAAAATGTTCAATTTTCCTCACCTTCAAATTGAATTTTACGGTACTTTCATGTACAGTAAAATTGAAATGCTCAATTATATTTTCGATTTTGCTGCATGAAATCTTCGCTCTCGACTCATAATTGCAGGGAGAAGAGTTAAGTGGAATGTGGTTGAAGGAGCCATGGATTATTCACCGAGGAGTTCACTGAGAGGGGGGTCTGGGGGCCCTCCCCCGGAAATTTTTTTCAATTTTCCTGACCTTCAGATTGAATTTTACGGTACTTTCATTACATTAAAATTGAAAAGTTCAAATATATTTTCGATTTTGCCTGCGTGAATTCGTTGCTCTCGACTCATGATAATTGGAGGGAGAAGAGTCAAAAGGAATGTGGATGAAGGAGCCATGGAATATTCACGGAGGGGGTTCACCGAGGGGTTAGATTTTATCCCCCCACCCGCTATAGTGAATAACTCTTAAGCAAATGCGGATATTCTGGAATTTGTTCACTTTAAACCCCCTTCCTAGCTGATCACGATTTTTTTTCTTTCTCTTTCTTCTTTTTGTGAAGGTACCACATCCTCTCTTTCTCTCTTTCTTTCTCTCTTTCTCTCTCTCTCTCTCTCTCTCTCTCTCTCTCTCTCTCTCTCTCTCTCTCTCTCTCTCTCTCTCTCTCTCTTTCTCTCTCCCTCCTTTTTCTGTTTTGTTTTTTTTGTTTCTTTTTATTTTAAAGGCTTGGGGGGGGGGCCCCCCCCCTCGGTTCGCCACTGCGTGGTAGCCAAATCTAATCAAAATACGGAATTTATCTAATTGGTTATCAGGTACTCCAAGACTAATCGATAACTAATTAGATCAATTCTGTAGTTTGATTAGACTTGGCAACCACGTGACTCGTCTCTACCAATCACCGTTTTCCATTCTTATCCAGTCTACGCAAAAGTCGTGAATTTCAACGGCCCGCTGCGCTGGTCTGAAATAGTAGAATTGATGGCCACTTTATCGGTAAGTATGGACCCCCTTATATAAAGAAGGGGTCCCAATTTAAACTTCGTTTCTAAAAGACTCCTTCCGTGGCGTTGATTGCCCCCCTCCCCCCGTGGGGTATACTAGGAGAGAGCCGGTGACCGCCGTCAACGCAAGCTGCACTTGAAGGGATGTCTGAGGCCGGCAGCTCCCGCCACCCTAGACCCGACTCCATAGGACAATTCGCTAGATTAGCGATCGATGTTCTGGACCGGGATTACGGCGTAAGCCAGGGAGATACCAACCACTTCGAAGGTAGGATGGCCCATAGTGAGCTTATTTGTCTACGAAATTTTCAGTCAGGGGGAATTTTAGAAATACCCTCTGACCTCCAGAAAATTCTGCTAAATCGATTCAACTAAATTTGAACAACAAAATTTCGCTTAATTTTTGACAAAATTGTCCTTAAAGAAACCCCAAGTTAATTTCCATAAGGCCATAAGTTCCATAAGTTTGGAAGCTAGCATTTCCCTCCATTTTCAGCCCATCAAAAGCCGACTCTTATCTGCATTCACCACGCTAGTTAACTCAATGCAATTGCGACTCCTGGTTTACTATTCGATTATTGTTAGTTTAACTAAAGTAACTACTAGAGTTGGGTCGTTGGGCGAACTCGATTACTTTATACGGCCTGGCAGTCACGATTACTCGAGTAATCAATTCAGGCCTGAACCTGGAAGTATACTACACTACAGTACTATGTGTATAGTGATGAATAATCCGATAATGATAACCGGTAATATTATTCGGGGGTCTGACCCCCCCCCCCCCCGACACCAAAATTTGTCCCAAATAAAGGTCATTTTTGGCATTTTCAGACAATTTTTACCAAATTAGTATCTTTGAACCCCCCCCCCCCTTGTCGATTTTCGGACCTCGGACTCCTCCCCCCCCTCGAAAAATTCCTGGCTACGCCACTGATTGTGTTCCTCTTTTCCAGCGTACTTAAACCATTGGTTTTGAAGCGTTTGGACTTCGATTGAACTTGGGGAGGGGTTACCTCTTGACGGAAAAAAATTGGTTTTATGACATTGGGGGACCGAGGGGGTTTCTGACTCCGGCTAAGGTGCAATGGAGCTCCGGTTCACGATGGCTCTTCACTCGCAAACCTATGAGACATTGGCGGATCTAGTCCCCGCGAACGAGGGGGGGGGCGAACTTGGTATTTTCGCCCCTGGTTGCCCCCTTTTTCTTTTTTGTCCCCTTCTTTCGCCCTTCTTCCACCTCTTTCCCCTTTTTGTCGGCCGAATGGGAGGGGCGATCGCTCCCTTCGCCCCCCCCCTTGTATCCGCCAATGCTATGAGAAGTAAGGATCCTTAACTTACAATAATTAAGACACTTTACTTGATATCAAGTCTTAGAATTTTAAGCCCTTTCAAACAATACATCTCGAGACAGGGGTTGCTGTTTGAATCGTTTGAGGTAGTCTCCATAGGAGGCCCCCTAGAGGGGCTAGGGGAAGGGGGGGTTCCCCCTAAAAAAGAAAATTCGCCGAAAATAATGAAGAATCGAGAGACCAGTTCGTGGGGTGAGGGAGCTGTTGTTGAAGATCAGCCCCGCACTCACACGCATAACTGAAAATGTCTGAAAATCTCGGGACTATCTTTACTTCATTGACAATACACTTACAAGCATGTTCTAAAAAAAGATAGAAGGTGGGGCTAAACATGACTTCATTTTCCCACATTTTTATATCACACGGGCATTTAATTTAAATGTCCAAGGAAAGGATATTCAAAATTTCCTTTTCCTTTCTTTCGCCTAGAATTTTTACATCCAACTAACCAATTGAAAAGTTGTCCGGCTGGTTTCCATCACTTAATTTATGTATCTTTGAAAGCAAGCTATTTATTTTCGGGAGTTAAAAAAGAAGTAGCAGAAAAAAAAAAGAAAAAAAAAACCACTCTTAGAGCGGTCAGATTTTTTCTCTGGGGAGGGTGCACCCGATTTTTTTCTCGCGGCAGGGTTTCCGAGCCCCCCCCCCCCACAGCTGAGGATGCTCTTCATAGACTTCCAGCCTTCAGGAGGTATCAGCAATCCTCCCCCGCAGCACAGAATAATACAATCAGAAGGGAAACTCCCATAAGAGCCAATGGAAACAAGATTTGGAATTTACCAGCACAAACTGGCAACTGTGTCTACTCACTTCTCAAGATGGCGGACATGCTTTTTCAGGCTATACAACCAATCACAACTCGGCCAGTTGCCGAAGATCTGCCGAAGATTGCCGAAGATGCTCACTTTCGAACATGGCGGCCCGAAGTGAAGAATGTTTCAAAATGAATTAGAGTTTCCGTTCTGATTAGAGTATTCTGTGCCCGCAGGTTCCGTCTCTGGCAGCAAGCCTGCCCGAGAAAAAACTCAATGCTAAGTCTTTGCTTTCATATTTCATATGCCTGCTAAAGTTACATACTTTTTAATTTTTTTTCTTTTTGGGTAACAACACCGAATGGCACATTTCAGTGCCTTAGTTTCAATTCAATTTTAAGTTAAGGATCCTAGACGCTTAACACGAAATTGATTTGTGCCCCCCTCCCCCCCGGAAAAATTCATGAATACACCTATTGTAAGAATGAAAAAGTAAAAAAAAAAAAGAATGTGAGCAGGAGGTGTTGATTGAATTCGTACAAAACGAGGTATAGGACATTTATAATGCGTAGCAGATAAATTAACAGCAACAAGTGCAGGCTGAATGCGTAGTGAGGGGAAGTCGAACCGAACAAACGGATGCTGATCGTCGCCTCTCCCTCTCTTTCTTGAAGCGCTACACGCGAGGTCCACGGCGCGACGCGGAGCGGCGGCCGCGGCCGCGGCAGTTCGCAGCTGCGGCTGGCGAGGATATAGATAGTCGGGGCTATGGACTGTCGGTGCTACGTTTGTCGCCGTTGTGGTCGTCGGCTTTATGGCTGTCGGTGTTATAACTGTCGGTGCTATGATTGTCGGCGTTATAACTGTCGATGCTATGCGTGTCGCCGTTATGGCTGTCGGCGTTATGGCTGTCAGTGTTTTAACTGTCGGCATTATGGCTGTCCGTGTTATAACTGTCGGCATTATGGCTGTCAGTGTTATAATTGTCGGCGTTATGGCTGTCAGTGTTATAACTGTCGGCTTTATAGCTGTCAGTGTTATAATTGTCGGCGTTAATGCTGTCATTGTTATGATTGTCGGCGTTATAGCTGTCAGTGTTATAATTGTCGGCGTTATGGTGTGAGTGTTATAATTGTCGTGTTAACGTAGGGGTTAAAAACGTCGGGGATATGGACGTAGGGGTTATAAACGTCGGGGATATGAACGTCTAGGATATGGTCGTCGGTGCTATGAACACTCTTGGAGGATTTATTATATTTTCGGGGTTATGCACGTCGGTGTTAATTATCCGGTCTTTTTATTTTCGAGGATATGACCGTCGGCGTTATGGTCGTCGGCGTTATAGGTGTCGGCGTTATCAGTACCCTCCCATATTGATCGTTTTTTGTTTATATTAAAAAAAAAAAAAAAAAAAAAAAAAAAAAAAAAAAAAAAAAAAACACCATTCAAAAATTAAAAAGGTGCTGACGAAGACAACATCACGTTTGACAGAAACGTTCGTTCTTTCCTTCACGTAGTTATGAAAAAAAATTAAATATGTTAGAGCTGTCGCATGCAATCTCGCAACACCGTATTCTGTCCATTTTAACCCGTGAAATAGGTCATATTTTTAAGTGAGCACAGTGCACTCCCCCGGATCGATAGTTTACACGGATTTAATTGGACGAAATACAATGTTGCCTGATAGCACGCGCCGCCGCCGCACTGTTAAATGTAATGGGACTGAAATAAACAACACTCATAAAAATCAAGTGCAACGTTACAGATCCGAATAATAATTAACAAACGGTTCACTCTCCTTCCATTAGGTGCGTATACTAGCCTACCATAAGATTATACGCTTTATATAACAATATATGGTACCTGTAGCTCGACTTCCGCACCGAAAAAAATGGGAGTGCGAACTTTTACTCTGCGCAGCTTCATAAATGTGCGTTTGACAAAGAGGGCGTGTTTTGCAAAGCTCATAAATGGAAATCCGAGGGCTTGATGACACGAATGGCGACTGCGATCCCGAATCGAAAGTTTTTAATTCTTTGTTCCGTCGTCTCATCGCATCGTTTCTTTCTCCGTACGTAGGTACCCACTCTGGGCCGGCCGGTGTGCGCATGATGGGCACATGCATGCAAGCACATACACATAGACATATGTGTGAGTAAAATGTTTCGTAATAATAATTGTTAACTGTGGGTGTTTTAGTATGAGTTGCTCCATGCATTGTCTGCATCGAACGGCCGGCCGGTCCAAGGAGTAAGGACTCTATTCGTTTTCTAGCGAGCCTTCTTCACATTTTTTGAGCAGGTATAAACTGATGACACTAACCTTTTCCACTCTTGAGACTTTGCTTTTTAATTTTTTTAAGTTTTATTTTAATTTGTTTAATTTTTGTTTTTAATTCTTTTGATTTTTCTTTTTCATTTTTCATTTTTTAATTTTTCTTTTAATTTTTTAAAAAAAAATAATTTTTCTTTTTAATTTTTTAAATTTTTCTTATTTTTTTTTTTTTTTTTTTTTTTTTTTTTTTTTTTTTTTTTTTTTTTTTTTTTTTTTTTAAACTTTTTGTCAATTATGGGTGTTTTCTTTGGGTCACCCACAAAAATATTTCTAGTTAGGCTTACAGAGTACAGACCTTTTGGTTAGCTCTACCGAAGTCTTTTATAGTGGGTCATTTTTCTACCAAGGGTTTTGTCGGCTCTATATCAAAGCGGGTTTTCTGTTTTTAAAGTATGTGCAATTTCACCATCATAGTTCGGCGGCCCGTAAACTTTTGGAGGTATTTGGTGCTGTCGGGGATCATCATGTATCATAACATGACACAGATTAGTTTCCTTTCAAAATGTGCAACGTTTGGAAAGTTTTGACGTCAAACGCCCGTTAATTTGCTACTATTTGAAAATGACGCATGATTCACGATGTGCACCGATCACCGCGAATGTCCACTTTGAAGCTACTACAAGGGTCCAATTTGATCGACTGAGGAAGCCTAAACTGATTGAGCGCGTACGGCGACTCAAACTATAGATATGATCAGTGAGCCACGATGTTTCCCGGCTTGGGCTCATTTGAAAACAGTCGACAAAATTATGTCAGTCGACGCCTTAAATTTTAATTCAGTTAGGCCACCAGCAATGCTTGAATTCATTGTGATATGTATTACCGGTTGCCTACCTTAACCAAAATCTAAGGAGTTGGCTGACATTCTTTAATTCGTTAACTGTAATTTGGAAAACAAAAACAAACAAACAAAAAAAACAAAAAAAAAAAACAACTCCTTTTAATGATCAAAGCATAGCAAAGCGACTCGTACGTTTGCAGATACGATAAACAAATAAACGCTCAAATATCGAGGAAACCCAACAATAAAAGGAAATCAATAGAAGATAAATTATAGGAAATAAGGAACAAGAATGAGTCGAAAGTGAAAGAGGGGGAGGCTCGAAGCACGAATTGAGGAGCTTCTGGACCACAAAAGATGCGGTGTAGCGCGGGCTAGCTAAGCCGTGCGGTGCACTTCAAGCGTGGCGTGGCGTCTCACCGCGGAGCATTATGGTCAGACCGCACGGTTTTACGCGCAGCAATACGGGATCCGGGATGCAGGATGCGGAGCCGTAGCCATGGCTGGTGCATGCCGCGCGCCGGCCGCGGAGAATCTCGCGCGCGTCTTGGTTATCATGAGAGGGAGGTTCATGAAGCAAAACCAACGTGACGCTCCTGCTCCTCTCTCGTAACGTTCATAGTTGTTCAGAGAGCAATAGTCTCAGTTACGTCAGACCAAGATGTATACAATATACATACGTATACAGGGTGACTACAAAAAAAAAGGTCCCCACTCAGCAGTTGGGATGGTTGCCGGTCAAAAAATGAAGGGGCTTTTTACCGTTTATGTGACGGTTTTTACACGAATCTGCGTTAAAGTCGACTCGAAAGTATAATATCACGTACGAATGAGGTATTAATAAAGAACGCCTATCTGGCGGTTTGTGTGGAAAATCGAAATCGTACTGTAAACGGAGGAATCGCCTTCATTTTCTCGAACGGCAACCACCATAACTTTTGAGTGGGGACTTTTTTTTTTATTGTCACTCTGCATAAGGTGCACTACAAGCTCTTAAAGTGAGTCTAGACGAAAGTTGGAGATCTTCCCAGTCAGTCAAGAGAAGATAGAAAATGTGAGATGAATTAAAAGTAATAAAAACCGTAAAAAACGCGAATTTACTTCATACCGTAATAGGTGGACCAAGTTACCTACATTTTTTGATGAACTCAAAGGGATTCCTCTTAAAAAAAAAAGTTGTCCGACATATTCGGAGGGATGCCCCAGCTTCCCTTCCTAGCCCCTAATAAATGCATAAAACAGAGTGATTTAAAAAAAAAAAAAAAAAAAAAAAAAAAAAAAAAAAAAACATTTAAGAAATAAACTTAAGGGGTCTTTTGAGAAACAAATTTATAATTGACCAGAACCAGAGGCTGCCTCAGAAACGCCAAGATTTTCTTCCTATTCAGAATGCAGAACACGTTGTTCAGCGTGATCCTCGGAGATCGAAGCATTATCCGAATTGGAGTGGTCTGCAGACATTGCATTGGCGAGCCGCGAGCTTGAAGATTTGCTGCATGAGTTCCGAAAAAGCAACATTAACAAGATCATGAATACCGCTGCCCAATAATAAGTCCTTACTTTCATCCTTATCGGTTCTGAATAACTATCGCCTTACTTAATATCTTATTACGTACCTTTAAACGGAGGGACAGGTTAATTCTATTCCCGTTTTCAAAGAGAGGGCGGCGACTTATGGTTTCTAACACCGGCCCGCGACGGCAGACACCCTCACGCCGCGATAGCCCTGTATACAGGGTGTTGAAAAACTGTTCCCGAATATTTCAGGAGCAGATTCTACAGGTGAAAATAAGACTTTTTTTCCCTATAAACATGGGTCCGAAATTGCAGTCTTTTCGAGTTACAGTGTTGCAAAGTTTCCGAAAAACAAATTGAAAAATTGTCATAACTCCTTTGTGAATTTGTCTTAATGCTCGTAAATAGGTATTCTGGTGTAGTTTTAGGCGTTCTTGCCGATTTTGGCCGTGAAAATGCTGTATGCAAAAATTTGAGGGGGGTTATGGGAGTTTTTCTTGATTTTTCTCACTTTTTTTGGCCAAATTAAGTGAAAACATGCTTTGTGATTCATTGAACCCTAAAACGATTAGCATTACTCAAAAGTTCGTAAAAAAGTATGCATTTTTAGTCCTTACAAGTTTTTCCAATTCGTAAACCATTTCCGAGAAAATCGTCCCTGAAGTTGCAGTGGTCGGCCAATAATCGCCTTTTCTTTGATTCTGCCAATTCTTGGCCGACTTCTCCAATTTCAGGGACGATTTTCTCGGAAATGGTTTACGAATTGGAAAAACTTGTAAGGACTAAAAATGCATACTTTTTTACGAACTTTTGAGTAATGCTAATCGTTTTAGGGTTCAATGAATCACAAAGCATGTTTTCACTTAATTTGGCCAAAAAAAGTGAGAAAAATCAAGAAAAACTCCCATAACCCCCCTCAAATTTTTGCATACAGCATTTTCACGGCCAAAATCGGCAAGAACGCCTAAAACTACACCAGAATACCTATTTACGAGCATTAAGACAAATTCACGAAGGAGTTATGACAATTTTTCAATTTGTTTTTCGGAAACTTTGCAACACTGTAACTCGAAAAGACTGCAATTTCTGACCCATATTTATAGGGGAAAAAAAGTCTTATTTTGACCTGTAGAATCCGCCCCTGAAATATTCGGGAACAGTTTTTCAACACCCTGTATAACCTCCAAAGAGGGATCAGTTAACTACCTACATATAGCTCAAACTTTTAAAATATTATTGACCTCAAGTTTCTAATGAATTATTTTACGTTTCAAAGTTATGGCTGACCAAAGTTTGACCACGAGCCATATTCTGAAAGCTGCAAGTATCCTCGAAAAAATATTAAAAAAAAAAAAAACACAAAACATTACATTTAAGATGGAATTCTTAGAATCAAAGGTTCCAGCTCTTTCAAAAAACTTTGAATCATTCCATCATTTTTTTTCTCTTAATTCTTGGCATCGTTGAATGGAGCACTTCGAACACAGTTTCTTAAATTTAAGAAAATTAAAAATTCCGCATCTATATTTTCAAGTTGTATGAACGTGCGGGTATATATAAGGGATTCTTGGACATCCTGTACCTGTATATTGTATAAAGATGTATGTACTTCAATCTATAACCATTCTTATCTGAAATACATTTGATGCACAGACAGCGGAGAGGTACTCTGAATGACCTATCTGTTATATTTCTCGACAATACTTTCATTTTTTTTTTTTTTTCACTCTCTCGAGTTTGAGGTCTGTGTCTTTAATTGAACGCTTTAATTTCTCCGCTCTTTTGATCATATCTAAACTCAAGGCTTTGAAAAAATCGTTTCCAAATCGACTGAAAATAAAAGTTCAGAGCGTCACGCCGCTGCCGTGCCGCTTCGATTCTCATCTTCTGTTACGGTTGCGGGACCGATTCGCCCGGAGGAAAAGTCGATTCAATCGGTATCAATATATACAATCGCTACTCAATCATCAATCATCGGGAACACGTTACAATCAATATCTCGGTCGAAATGAATTAACAAGTAATGTTCTTACGAAGGATCGCCTCGGCATAGCAGCGCTGGCCTTGCTGGTTCAGGATGAAGGTATGACTCGTGACACGTGCTTGGCTTCTCAAACTTTTCAAAGGTTCTTTGATGAAGATGGCCAGAAAATGTATTCAGACATGTTTTGGATTTACTAGCGCACAGCGGATATAGATGCTGGGATATGATATGCAATTCATGAAGCGTATAAGACACATTTTAACACATTCACATTCATCATAGATGCATTGCATCCATAAAGATTACTTATACATACAGATATGGCATATGCCCGAATTTTGTTAAGTTGACTCTGGCCATGATACAACCGGGCATACAGAGGGGATCATAAAAATTACAGAGAAAAGATTACATTTTCCTTGCTAGTCTGTTACGAAACCGTTCCGTGTTCCACGTTCCCCACTGTTCAGCTCACATGTTTGTTCCAGTTCCGCAAACAAACACAGGAAAAGTGGGAAAAGTAATCTTTTCGAATCAGAATTCTGTAATCTTTATATGATCCCCTCTGTATGCCCGGTTGTATCACGGCCGGCGTAGCTTTATCCATTTTTCACTTAACACGGGTTAGATAGCTTGTGCCATATCTGTAAGTATAAGTAATCTTTGATTGCATCTTGCATGCAAGAAATCCAGCAGCTTGTCCCCATGGGCGTACCTAGACAATTTTTCTGGGGGAATTCGGAAATCTTACGGAAAAGGATACCTCCCAGCTTGGGGGGGGGGGGGGTGTTTCCAATTTAGCTGCTCTAAGACGTGATTTCAGGCTATCTCCACCTCTCAAATGATACGAAAATAAACACGGGCGCAAAGTGTCATTTTATGTTCCTTTGCAAAAAAAAAAAAAAACAAAAACAAACAAAAAAAACCAACTAATTAGAAAAAACTTATCTGAAAATTTCAGTTTTTGCTACTCGTAAATTCAAATAATAATAATAACATCGTAGAACACGAAATAATGGGAAAAAGGAAATGAAGGACCTTCTGAACGGATTCTCCTCTCGTTGTACTCATTAAATCACTAAAAGTAAAAATACTTCATGCCTATTAATAGTGTTTTTTATTTCGTTTTTCCTTTTATACGTACTATTATTTTCTTTCAATTATTACTGCATTTTTTTTTCAACATCAGATTTTCTAGCCCCCCCTCCCCCCCGGCCCCATAGTAGCTACGCCCATGCTTGTCCCTGCTCTTGTGCGCTTCCTGTGAGACCGCATCAGCACTGGCTAGTTTTTTAGTATAACCGATATCATATATGCAGGTAACAATTTACACATGAGTGTCTTTACTTTCCTGCAACTAACATAGTGACAAAATCGAGAAAATATTGCAAAGGCGCAGAGATTTTCAAGATATTTTGTTTCGATATTTGATTCCCCCCCCCCCCCATCCATCCAAACAATATGTCAATCGTGATACTTATAAAATAATTTGCTTCTCATCATGCCTTCTACTATCGTAACCCGTGCGAGTCCAAGCATTTTGACCATGCAACGTATATGGTTACCGGGGGAGGAGTGTCTGAAAAGACCCCAGAAACTGAGATGTTAAGTTATAATTTTTCTCAATTTAAGTATTACTTAAATACGTAACACAGCACGCTTGATATCAATTAATCGATAGATAAATTTTAGAGCTTTCATTCATATGCTCCCAGATAGTGCCCAGTTGTTGCTTTCTAGATTCCCCAGAACTGTAAACGTATATCCACATGCATCTACCGAAAATTAGCAATCTAAAAGGTATACATGAAAAACACCTTACGTGGCCTTTAGAAAACCCCAGTAACCGTCGTCTAGTCCATTGATAACAGCGTCAGACCTGTTGAAAGATCTTTTCTTAAGGATGTCAGAGAATACTATATTGATGTCAAACATCTGTATCTTTCAGTCTTCCAATTTAGACTTTTGTCCTGATAGAATCGGCTCCTGGGACTAAATAATGTTACGTCCCGAGCATTGAATTGCGCGTATCTTGCGTGCGGTTTCGACCAATCAGAGAACTTACGCTCGGTCATCCCTGGTAAAAATGACGACTATAACCGTTCCAAAAACGACTATAAATATAGTTGGCCAACTATAGATTATAGTCGGCAACTATGTATATAGTCGTTTTTGGAATAGTCGTATAGTCGTCATTTTTACCAGGGATGTGACCGTGCGCGTGAGTTACACTCGGGACCTAACATTATTTGGTCCCTGGAGCGTAGCGCACCACCGTGCGCGCCAATACACGTATACTGTAACTGACCTGCATGTGTCAAACAGACATGCACCCTCGAAAAATCCTTCTTTTTAATGCTTGTAATCAAATTATGTGTAGTAAAAAATGTTCATTTTTTGAAATTGGAGGTTTCAGGCAACGATCTGACATGCTCCACAGCTGTGGCGGCTCGTGATATTTGGCAACCATGCAAGTTTTCCATTTAAACGTAGGTAAGATAATCGATTCTTGCGGAGGCTGGCAGCCTCCGGGAGAATCGATTGTTTTACATTGGTTAAATAGGAGGAGGACACGGTTGCCAAATTGCACGAGCCGCCACTGCTCCACAGTGACGAAGCGTGATATCTCGAAACGTGGCATTCTTTTCTATTTGAACCCATGTATTAGGTTGAATTCGATGGTTATCGCCGATTCCTAGATAATTCGATATTTTTCGTTGGTTTTAATCAGCAAAATGTTACGTTGTCAGTTTACGCACTTCACCACTGATGCTCTGATTGAACTGTTTTATCAATCGAAAAGTGAAAAAAAAAAAAAAAAAAAAAATCCCCCGTATCGCTCAAGTGTCTTGAAATTTTGCTGGTGGAGTTACATCGGGCCCACCTCTCAATTTGCCAACATTAGCCCCGGGTATAGTCGGAAGAGAGAGCCTTGCTGAAGGAGAGAGAGAGAGAGAGAAAGGAGAGAGGACAGAGGTAACCAGAGAGCGCTTCCCTCCCCTCCAGCGCATTCTTAAAACTCTAGTTTGTGGAGCTCACAGACTAATTTTTGCTATTTTTATTTTTTCGAGTCCCCGGAGAACACCTGAGGGAAGGTCATTGCCAACTTGAAGATCGTCTTTTCGGCTTACATAAGCGCAAAAAGTGGAAAACTATTGGGAAGAGAGGCATTCTCTTTATGAGTAGGTATTAACTTAATGTCAAGTAAAATGTGTGTTGTTTAAATTTATTAACAAACCCTTTGTTGTATTCAATGTATTCATTAGTATATAGTGACCATAAGAGAGGCTTGAGTCCATTCCATTGAAATTGGCCCGAGACATTGCTAAATTTCCGATCTGTCAAGGACCCCATGCCTTCAAGTTTCTTTGGTGGGTTTATTTCTGCAATTACTGCTAACGCTTACCCTTACCTTTCCCAAGAAATGACTGCGGATGATCGTGCCAACTTTTTTCTTTTTTGAAACAGCTTTTAGATAAAGCTGTAATTCGATACACTACATGCACTTTTGCTCTCTTGCGGGCGTGTTGCTGTGTGCGCCCCGCGTAACACATTGATTGGTAGCAAACCTCATTATCTCTCTTATCTGCGCAGAAAGATACAGGACGGAGTCTCCGCGTTTTGCACATGCGCAATACAGTGTTACAAGATTTGAGGTTAGATTCCTCATTCATTACATTGGTTCTCACGAGAATTATTCGACTTAAAGCAGAACATCTAGCAACACTGGCTCAACCGCACATTGGGAGGAAAATCCCATTTTGTTGAGCCGCAAATGAGCAGAGCGCAATACATATCGTGCAGGCTCGAGAACGGAAATATGATATAATATATCATCATATGCGCCTACAAGTGTGAATATATAAAAATGTTTCTGTGTCAATCATAAGGTAAGTCCTAGTAGGTATATGAACCAGAGTCGCACGATTATATTTGACGTGCTCGTAGCAACTCCAGATACACGGAGACTATGCCATTTTATCTATAGCAATAATAATTAACTTCTAGATTAGACTACATTTTAGACGATCCATTACTGTACCGTTGATAAAAATGTTGGTTCAGGCATAAAATCGATTGATCGATCACTGTCGATTAAACAAGGGGTGTCCTACAAGTACGGAGACTAGCGCTGTATCTCCAAAACTAAACAAGCTAGCAAAATGATCTTGAGCTCATTTGAAAGATCAACTCATTTTTCTATCGATTGAGCATAATATGAGCCCAGTTGGTCAAATTAATGAAATTATGACAGAACGAAAGACGACCACATAGTAATGTTTTACCAGTATTAATTTCGGTGTTGTCAAGTTGTTCTCTGATGAGAAAGAAAGCATCGGAAAATTTAGCACTTCGTTTTTCGCCGCGAAAAAATATATTTGTATGCTTAAAAAAAACCGCCAATTTCCTTTTTTTTTCTTCTTCTTCTTTCTTTTTTTTTTCTCTCCAAAGTGTCATGGCTTCGTTAATTTTTGACCAAATGGGCTTATATTAAGCACAATCGATAAAAAATATGAGTTGATCTTTTAAATGAGTCCAAGGTTTTTTCGCTACAGCTTGTTTAGTTGGAGATGCAGACTGCAGAGTCAGGCTCGGTATTTTTGGGACGCCCTATATAATTGAAAGAGCTCTAGTTTTGAGTCATCGATCGCATTTAGTGCACGTCATTTCACGTATATGATCGTCTAGACCAAATATCATTTTAGCTCTCATTAGCACCAATGATAAAACACCTGTTTGAATTTAAAATACCACCACAAAAGTCTCGCCGACTATGAAATAGAGATCTTTTTCCTAAAATAAAGCCTTTGTAATGAATTTTTGACCGGAAAAAATTGCAGCTACTTTTAGCCCCGATTTGAAGGAAAATAGAACATTCCGACAAAATTTCTGATAATTTTCATAATTTGGCTCATAGTTATGTAATCAGCGGGACGTAGAAACACAGAAGTTCCAAAATCTGCCATTTAATGTTTCTTGACGCTTCATTGAAGAACACGGGGAATATCTGGTTCCTTTCTCAATTATTTCAGTCTTACAGTGACTTGGCTAAACCCTTTTACGGGCAGAGGTCTCAAACAGGAATGGGGCTCTTGCAAACTTTTGCTACAGGAGATTAAAGAGTTGATTCTTGCAGAAAAACCTTTAAAAATGGTATATGATGAGTATACTGAAAAATCACGAAATTCACTCCCAGAATCGGACTTGATGGCGGAGAGATGCAGGTACCATGGGAGATTCCTATCTAATTTGAGACATATCTTTGTGTTTCCGTAGAGAAAGTGACAAAACAGGCAAAAATCTCCCATGGTACCTGCGTTGAACTGCCATTACGACCTTGCCGTTACGGCAGTTATGTGAGTCTAATACTATATTTTAGACTTTTCTAGTGTAATTTCTGTGATTTTCGCTGGTTTTTTTTTACATCAGATTGAACTATTAATTTGCTCATAGCAAAAGTTTGCAAGAACCCCATTCTAACTATAGTGTCTATAGTACAAGTAAAATGGGTTTACATTAAACACCCATTAATTTGCATCAGAATTTTGCCCTCGTTTCATTTACAATAATACAAAACTTGCTCGATATCTCGAAAATAATTTGTCCCCGAAAGGGCTGGATGTAAATTTTTTCAACTTAGGGTGTCTAGAGCTTGTGTGCGCTCCACCCAGCCCGTTTATGCGTTTATGCATGCGGTCTCTGACTCGGCCTTATAAAACAGACCGTTGAGTTATGCGATCGCGTTCAGAGAACCTATTCAAAAGACCATGCAAAACAAAACGCGCGTTCCTTTCAGATGTAATTCCGATATCGATGTTCTACAGTTGCCGGATTTACCGAAAAATATATTTTGCTATTTATTGATGTTAAACTCTTTTACGACCAGGTTACGAAGACAAATCAATGTTCCCTCGCTCAAATTAAGTTGGTGTTAAGTATTCCTCCATCGCGCGGTGCTGATTTTGCATACACAATCGATTGAATTAGGCGCTCTAGAAAACATCAGTTTTCAAATATTAATAATTTGGAGCGGTAATTGTTGTGAATACAAAACTGAAATTGGATGAGGCAGATCCAATCACAGGAACGAATGTACTCGGGCATGGTACTGAAAGGGTGAAGGTCCGTGAAAAAGTAGCTGACCCACTTATATGCGACACAAATTGCAGAATGATGACAAAAACTTAGAACTAAATGTTTGCCATTTTCTTCCACAAATCCGAGCCCAGATGGTCAAAAACAGTTTTAAAGTTTTTACCGAAATCTAAATGGTCAACCAGTTCCATACCTAGCCTCATGAAATTTGACCCTCTCTAAAAATTTACTCGAAAAATTTGTGCTAAATGTCCCCGTACCAAATTAGTGCTGGAATTCGTGCCGTCGATTCCCGTTAAAATAACTTAAATCCGACGAACGGCTCTCTCAAAAATCCCAAAAAAACCTATAATGGTAAGCAGCAACTTCACGCAAAATTGATTCTTTTTAATACCGAGTTCACGCCCTCTGAAAAATTTGCTCCGCTCGACAGCAATAAGAATGTTGGATAATGTTTGGCTCCGTCTATATGATGGTACCTTTTTAGGTTTTTAATTACTAGCGCAACTCGGACGAAAGTCAATTTGCGGTAGATCCATTATTATCCGTTGGAATTGAAAAAAATAGCTTTTGAAATCCTTGTTTCACTTGCTCACCTTTATTTACACTAGTAGTTAATTTTTCAGTTTATAAAATTAATGGGTCTATTTTGCAAAGTTTCGCTGCAGGCGCGTTATGGCGGGTCGATACCTATGATAAATTGCGTGAAAATCACGTCGAAAACATCACAAATATAGCATCAAAATCTACTGGAGAACTCAGGAAATATGTTTGAAAAAATTCCAGATGGCGGTCGAATGAGCGGACCACAATGCAGTGGCGGCTCGTGCTGTTTGGCAACACTGTTTTTCCACTGTTTTTCCACTGTTTTTCCATTCGATAGTGAGGCAGCGCTTCACCGGCATTCGATTGTTGTGCATCGATTCAAATGGAGGAAAAACAGTGTTGCCAAATAGCACGAGCCGCCTCTGCCACAATGGAGGAGTCCCATCTAATCGCAGCTTTCTATGCTGAAAAAGCCGATTAATCATCTGCAATTAGATAGAACTCCCTCCTGTGATCTGATGCTCATTCGACGGCCATCTAAGAGTTTTGTTAAGCGCGTTTCAAAGCGATTTTCGCGCAATTTCAACCGATTAACCTTTGATAACGCGGTAGCTAAAGTTTTCAACAGCCCCACTGCCATGGCAGTGGGGCTGTTTCACATTTTTGCTCCAAGAGCTTTATTAGGCCTCTTTGCTGTAAAAACCTCCAAAAATAGCAATGACTGCACTAAAAAAATTTGAAATCCACTCCTAAACTGAATAAACGCTTTTATTTGCGCGAGCGTAATGGTGGCTTAGGGCAGTATAAAAATGGGAGATGCCTGTCTTAATTTCGTCACTCTCTCTATGCTGACAATTCACAGAGTAATTAGTCGCCAGAGTAGTGATCCACATCCGATGAATGGTACAAACATCAGTTTGGCGTATTCCGTATCCATCAAACATCAGTTAATAAACACCACGATTTTCGTGGTGTTTATTTTTTAATCCTGAAAGTGTCATGTTGCCTTATTACTTGCCTGTTTGGTCGAACTACTTGAGATTATGCGCACGGAGACCATTGGTGGATACACGAGGGGAGCGAAGGGAGCGATCGCCTCCCTCCCCACTGTTTGACCAAAAAAAGGGGGAAAGGTTAGCGAGGGCTGGATCCGCCCATGACGGAGGCTCATTAGGCCTCTATAGACGATCAAATTGAATCCTCAAAGTACCCTCCAAGTGTGAATTTGATGATTGGTACGCTACATACTTAATTCTCTAATTTGCCTATTAAAGGACATTATTCAGACGTTTAATTTGTCAAAATGCTGTACTGTGCCTTGGCGCGAAATGAATCGGCGCCATGATACCCGACGACGACATCGATGGTCGTCAAAGGTATGGGGGCCGCCAAACTGTGAACTGATGTTGGATGGACTGGTGAACGGTGGTGCGCATTAATTACCTACAGATATTGACTTAAAGGCTCCTTTTATTTTATCGTCTAAAGAGGCCAATAGGCTAGAGACATCAAAACATATTAACACGTCAGTCAACGCAACGTAAATAGGGTCCAATTGGACGTTCTTTGTTGCAACTCGGAAAAAAAAGTTTCCTCTCGATTTTAACGTGGCGGCAGTTAAGTACGCGGTCTCTTTGCATGAAGTGCCTTTGATGCAGACACGGATTTTGCCGTCTCCATCTGATTCATGATTAACGTCATAATTGTAACATTATCGATGCGATGAAATTCGGCAACGGAGCAATATTCAGCGCGGAACATTCAAAGAACGTTGCCCGTCGCGTCGGCCGCCCCAGAAACGTCTACTGATTGTGAGAGACGTAGTTGGCTCCGTCCACGCTACGCCACGCCACGTTCAACGTCTGCGTCGCCACATCCACGTCCAGTGTACCATTATCAAAAGTGCTCAGTATACCCGGATAAGGTTAGGCATTAGTATTAGAACGGCTGTATCTTATTTACGTAAAAAAAATGATTAGGAGCCGTTGGCGTCTGCAGTTAACAGCCTGAAAATGATAGAGCTCATGTTTTCTTTTGTTCCGTGCAGATTAGGACTGCATAGTGCATACACAAAAGAACTGACGACGAAGTAAAACGTTGCCACTTTGGTATTTGAGCAAAGAATTTCGAATGAGCTTTAACCTTCATATCACCAATAAGACTTGACTTCTACGTCATGTAAGTATGAAGGGGAAAACTAGAGTCCGCTCGGATTCCAATTTTAAATTGTTTTGTCTGATTAGTATTAATACTATGCACCCTCTAGAGCTGCCGTTTTTAGAGTCTTTAATTATTTAATAACATTTTTTCAATCTACCCATGACTCTTTGGCTATTTGCACCAAAAATTGCACGTTTTACACAAATCCTGCAAAGAGCGATTTTGAGGTTTCAGGAGAAATAATTTAATAGATATGACTTTGTACATACGTCTCGAAGTTTTCAAATGCAACAATTAGATGCAATTTTACTTGTGTGATTGTGGCTGTATAAAGAAAACAGCATATCGTGGTGTATCGTGCAATTTTGCAACGTTCTCGTTCGGCCAATTAAAATCCATGAGAAAGATCGATGTATTGGGTATTCGGTGAACACCTTTGCTTTCGATCTTTTACATTGCTATAGATGGACAAAATTTAACGTTACTAAATTGAACGCTACGCCACCGCAGCTTATTAATTATCATGCATGAGTGGATGAGGGGGTGGGGATTTCCCCTTCCTAGATGATTAAAATAATCAAAATGTGAACCGGGGCTGATCAGCAAAAGTAAACACGGACAAATCGCTGCGGGCATTTTTTGCCTGTATTCAGATAGATATGCCGAAAATGACGTTGAATTTGCGAGGGTATTTATTTACGATTTAATAATATATCAGCGCAAATCTGTGACGATCAATACTGGACTAGATCTAGTCGAGTGATTGTCAACGGCTATTGGACAGACATTCTGGAGCAGGTCCGCACTAAGGTTTGAGATCGTCTAAAAGTGGCCCACAAATCAGAAAGTAAATTCCTCATCGATTTATCATTTGCAATTAAACTTTTGAGACCACTTTTATCCACAGAGAACACTTCTAACAAGCAATGAACCCTTCAAATATCTCTGAAAAGTTTCGAAGAACACGATGATTTGTATCGAATTTTTTTTTCACTGATATTTGTTGGCCTTTTTTTTTTGATCCTATACCATCGTGCGTCGTGTATCGAATAAACGATTTTGTAAAACAACAAACCGAATGATGTCGATATCGATGCTTATTGATTGAGTGATTATACGATTGGGTGATCACTGATCATTGATCTCTATCTATCCAGGGGCACGCTTTAGAACGCATCAAGTCGACCGCTGACGCAGTGTTGCCAGTTCAATTGATGAATTGAAAACTTTTATTATACTTGGACGTAAAAATAATAATTCTTATGAATAAATTATGTTCGAAAAACGCCGAGAGTATATTAACCTTGCTTTTGTGATAACAATGTTCGAGTATTTGACCAACGCGCAGAACCAAGGAAGGGTCAAAAAATACCCCAAACGATTTTTTACTGTAGCGGTTTAGTTATTTTTGTTTTTTGTTTTTTGTTTTACTTTCAAAATTTTAAGTGATCAAGTATATTATATGTAAATGTTTCAAGACAGCTTTTATATTAGTTATTAATATGGTTATTTATGACTATTTTTCTACGCAGAGGAAAAGAATGTTTTAAAATTAAAAAGAAACATTTTTGAATAACATAACGGAAAGACGCCGTAAAATTGAACCTAAGTTTTTTTTTAAATTAAAAACACTTTCCATTGGATCAAAATACCGAATTTTCCATTTAAAAACGATTAATTTCAATTTAAATACAGTTATTTTAAATTTAAAAACAATTATTTTTACTTTGAAAATAATTAATTTTAGTTTGAAAGTACGTATTATTGTTATATAATTCAAAAATATTTGTTTTAAATTCAAAATATTTTTTTTTTCCTGTGTAAAAAAAAATAACAATCCCAAAAAATGCAACAAATTGGACAAAGAAGATTTTTTTTTTTCCATGCTTATTCAAAAGATACTGTTTGAGTGTTTACCCAACACTGTTACACGGCAACAAGATTAATCAATCGCAGCCAAGGACAAAAAGTCATAGATATGACATCATTAAACCCCAACCTCCATCTCGGGAGGGGGGCGAAGGAACCCCGAGACCGAGCTTTATTTTCAGACCGACCACAGCCAAGAGACAGAGACTGGACTGTGGTTTCGTTAGGGGTAATCATCTTGCTCCTTCAATCCACCGGTTAGGCAAATATGGTACAGTCATGCAGGAACAGTTATCTCGCAGCAACTCCATTTACTCCCAGTACTTTAGAAAGAAGGTGATAGGTCATTTCAATGTACACTAGTCTTGCTTGTAGCAGAAAAGTCGCGTTCTAAGTCTAAATTAAAATGTGATCACTAAAGAACATTATGGAAGCATTAAAAAATTCCACTCAAACACTCAATGAACGCGTTGAAACTAAACCGCGCGTTCCTATTGACGTCTTTCATATGACGAGTCACAATGGTGGGTTCCGGAGTCCCCCAAGCAGGAAATTAATGAAAAGGACAATGAAGAGAATTCTAATCGCAGCTTCCTTTATTTTGGGAAAAGTGATTCATCACAAAGTGTAACTGAAAAATTAAATGTTATAACCTGCATTGCGTCGATATACGACAACGATCTTCGAATTTTGTCTGAACGCCTTTATTATGGAGTGTGTGATAAAAATTTAAAGCTTCCTGATGCCCCCAAAGCTATTTTTGGTCAATTTTACACTATTTTTGGTTAATTTTACACTATTTTTGGTTAACTTTACATTACGATAGACCTTCTTCACTGCTGTAGCAAAATTTTGCAACCAAGACTAATTGAGATTTTTGGAAATGTCCTTGTCGAACGAGCCGCGAGCGCAGTGGCGGCGCGTACACTCCGGCAACGTTGCGTTTCGTCTATTTAACCCTTGTAAAATATTGATCCGAGGGAGTACAGGAAGTACCCACAGTATTTTGACATTTTTCCCATGAATTTAAATTGACTGAACACAACGTTGCCAGATTGAGTGCACCGCCACTGATCGCGCGAGCGGCCACAGGATTATGAGACAGTTTACTTTTGACAACCACAGAGCCATGTTTGCGACATAGAAGAATATAAACTTTGAAAGTGTTCAAGCTCGGCTCAGACGATATAGTAAAATTGGGTCAAGAATGATTCCCAGAAAGCAGCATACTATACAACGTCGTCGAATGAGAGGATGTAGCCGATCCTCAATTGGATGACATCATTCTCAGAGTCTTATATTGACCATGAATTTATAGTTAGAGAACATTAATTTTTTTGTACGTAAACAATTTAATCCTCGTGAATGAAAGATATGTTGGGGTCATCAGCGATTTATTTAACGTTCCGGATTAAAGCGTTTATGTCACCTTTTAGTCTTGTATTGAATATAGATAAGACAAGTCGAGGCGAATGAGTGAGGAGTAAATGGGTATGTATCCTTCAAATTCACTGTCGAATTACAAATACGGTCACAACCAGACGACCATATGAATTTGACCCCCCCCCCCTAATTATTCATCAAAACTGGATCATTTAGTTTCCAAATAAGCGTGGGCACATATCAAGCGTTCCGGTGCGAAAACATAATTGATCTGCGAGGAAAATATAATGAATGGCTTCCGGTCAGAAATGTATTATTTATATTAGTTATGTCAATAATTTAAAGTATATTTATCATTTCAATCAATGCAAATTTGAGAAAAATGTCAAGGGCCGGCGTATGCGGTACATTGTGAGGAATTTATACTTTCGAAATAATTTACCGAGTTGAGTTGGTAATAGCTTCAAACTGATTTCGAAGCAACGAGACGTAACTACATGAAGCGAATTTTATTATCGGGTTTGGTTGAAGATTTGAAGTTTGGAATTTTGTTTCGTGGGACACCAAAATGCCAAAGTCAACAAAACCATTTCTAGCCAATCAGGGGCGTTGTTTACAGTGGCGTAGCGTGCAATTTTGTAACGTTGTAATGTGTCCATTTAAACCCACATAAAAGGTCGAATAAAAAAGGTGCGTTCACCGAACATACAATAGTTCGATCTTTTTCATGGTTTTAAATGGACGAACTGCAATGTTGCCAAATTGCACGCTACGCCACTGGTTGTTTATGGTTCTCTCACTGTTGAATTACTCTTTTTTCGCCCCACCTCGCGAAATTGACTGTTTTAGTAGAGCGATATATCGTATCGATTGCCGTCCGAGGGCCTCTGGTTCCAAACAAACTCTGATTCAATGCATTTTCCCCATAAGCGGATTTTTGAACGGAAATTTAGACTATTAAATCAAACAATTAATGCGACCTTTTTGCGATTATGAATTCTACGTCCTCAAAAATGCTTAGTTTTGCCTGGTTCCACCCGTGAAACTGCCAAAATCAACAAGATATTACAGATGCGTTTGGAGGTTGGAATCACCTTAATGTTATTGTTGTTGTTGTGGAATCGGCGGGATTTTGGGCGATTCTAACCTACAAATGCAACATTTCATCTGTAATATCTCATTAATTTCGGCAGTTTTAGTCAAGGAACTAGGCATAATTAAGCATTTTCGAGGACCTAGAATTCATAATCGCAAAAAGGTTGCATTAATTGTTTGATTCAATACCCTAAATTTCCGTCCAAAAGTTCGCTTGTTTGATTCAATACCCTAAATTTCCGTTCAAAAGTTCGCTTATGGGAAATCACATTGAAACAGAGTTTGTTTGGAAACAGAGGCCCTCGGACGGCAATCGATACGATATATCGCTCTACTAAAACAGTCTATGGGTACAAATTATCGCGGTGCCGAACAAACAGTTCGGGTTCGGGTGAGATAACAGAAAGCACAACCGTTGGCTTCGCTTCGGTGAAGATTTTCCTAAAAAGCTTTCTATCAACGCCGAATTCATGTTACAAATCAATCTTGCTTTGATGCGTTTTCTCCTTTTTTCAACGCAGCCCGCTGACTTCATAGGAAGTTGGTTATAATCGTATTGGAACCCCCCCCCCCCCGGATCCCACGAGATTGATTAGTATAATTTTACCTCTACTCTGTCATTATCTGGTTTAATTTCTATGAGTAACCTTGGCAACGCTGTTTCGAATCTTGGAAATGAACTTTCACTGAGCGATGTGAATGTCCGCGTTACGGAGCGAAATGCTCGCGAAATTTGAACCGATCTATAAAGATTTAAAATTTCCTGATTGAACGTAATAGATCGATTCACTCGCAAACTGACGTTGTACCTTTAGGCCCTTGGTTAGTTAGTTTGATCGGAGGTAAACGTTTAGAGCTCTTTTTCATCTCATAAGTTTTCTCCCACCGCGATGCGATGAGGGGGGGGGGCGTCCTTACGTACATTTTAAGGAAGTACACTCACTGTTACATTTCCTCACAATCGCAGAAACTCAAAGTTTTTTTTTTTTTTTTTTTTTTTTTTTTTTTTTTTTTTTTTTTTTTTTTTTTTTTAGAAAGGGGTTGCGGGGAGGGGGAGGGCAAGATCGAAAAAAGTGCCCCTTTTCTTTTTAAAACGAAAGAATGATTAATTTTGCTCAAATATATGTGGACCTCGGGGTCTGGGTCAAAACCGGTGTGTCCCCAAACGTTCATGCTAATATCCCTCGGATCTTTCTCGCTTTTTTCTCAAGTCCATCAATTTCTTAAAGAGTCCTCCTGATGAAGTTTCTGTGATACTTGTCGAAAGTTAACGGATGAGGGGATGTAAATGTTGACAGGACGAAGCTCAAAGTATTGCCCTCTACACAGTAAGTCGTATAGTTGCAATGTCGAAGTGTCTTTTTGAAGATTTTGCATTATGTTCACTTTCAAGAGGTCAAAGTCACAGATCAATAAGTGAGATCTTTTTCATGGGTGTGAGTAGTGAATTCTTTTGTCATTGTTTCTACTTGAAACAATGTATATTATATCTTCATTTTTTTTTTCGGGTCCTTTTCGGTTTCCATTCTAGAACCAGAACCGATCGGAGACTAAGGCTGGAATCGAAATTGAAGTCGAATGCGGAAACAAAATTGGAACCGGAACCGTTCGGTCCGCAGCCCTGCTAAAAAATGAAAGACAGCGGTGTAGCTGATAAAACTGAAACAATACCAGTGCGGCGAAGCGCGCTGTTTGGCAACGTAGCATTTTGTCCATTTGAACTCACAGAAAAGGTCAAATTCGGTGGTCACTGCCGATCCCTAGATAGTTCGATATTTTTCGTGAGTTTAGATGAACCAAATGCAACGTTGCCAGATTGCACGCTTCGCCGCTGGACATAGTATCACTTGAACTAAGTCAATTGAGCGAGCGGTTAGTTATAATAAGAGGGAGAGAGAGGGGAAAATAAAGAGAAAGATAGGGGAGAGAGAGAGAGAGAGAGAGAGAGAGAGAGAGAGAGAGAGAGAGAGAGAGAGAGAGAGAGAGAGAGAGAGAGGTCAGTGGTGACCCTTGTTTGATCGGTTTGATCGGTGAATAACCGTCAACCTCCAGGCTGACGGCCCGCGACAAGATCGCGATCAAAAGCAGCGCTGGGCGACTCGGCGCGGCGCGGCAACGATCTGTTGTTTTAAGACTTAAGGAGTGCGCACACCAAATCCGTCACGTTGCGGTCCGGTCCGTCACGTTACGGTCCGGTCCGTCACGTTACGTTTAAAAGACGGAAGGTTCCGCACACCAAATCCGTCTCCTTCCGTTACATTTCCGTTTTCCTTTAATAACTTATTATATTCATAATTTTAATACCCCCCCCCCCCCCCAATTCATGCTGCTCATATGATACCCACGCGATAATCTCTTTTCAGCATTTGCAAATGCATTATGTAATCTTCGATTTCGCCTATCTCCTCTGAATCAAGCCGATTCAGTCTAATCTATAGTCTCAATATAGTCTCAAATTCCCGATTTGCCCGAGAAGGATCGATCCGATTCAGCCCGATTCGCGTGAGAAGAATCGCATTTTCCTCATGTGAATCTGCTCGATTACCACCAATCATTTTTTTCAAGCGATCTCCGCACCTCGAACTAGACAGAAATTCAGATCCTTCGAAAAAGTGCGGCAATGTAGGAACAACGTCAAGACCAAACATCCGATTGACTCATCCGTCATATACTCAGTGCCTAAAGAATTGATTCCATCAAAGAATCGGGTCGAAAGAATCGATTCGATTCTTTGTCAGAATCGGCTTTAAAGAATCGATTCTTTAAAAAATCGATTCATGAATCGGGACCCCTATCTCAATGTCATTGTTAAGACACTGATGAGTCTGCGGGCCGATCATTTACTTCATCGTTAAACCGACCGTTAAGACTGCGTATGAGTGATTCTATTGGTCGAATATTGTAAAACTTAGCCGTTGCTATGGTAACCATCGTTATAGTGTCCGTTTTTTAAAGGTTACTCACGAATAGCCTTTATAAAACGAGACTCTTAACGATGGTTACCATAGCAGCAGCCAAGTTTTACAATTTTTGACCAATAGCATCACTCGTAGACAGTTTCAACGATCGGTTTAACGATAAAGTAAATGATCGGCCCGGAGTAGATCTTTTGTCCAATTCGAACTGAAATGTTCGCAAAAACAAAGCAATCACGTAAAAAATTAACTGTAAGTAATTTTGGGGCCTGCTATTAAGTGAAAACATATGTTAGAAATGTTAGAATGAAGCAGACAGATTGTTGATTCGGTCAACCACCTGCTCCATTCCACCAGGTATCTCGTCATGTCTATTATACTTAAAGGCAAACACCAAAATTACGTATTCTCATGGTTATTTTTTCTACTCATTTTGTCGTTGATTGTATGCATTTTAGCTAAAAATTAAATAATGCAATTATTTTGTTATGATACACGGGGAAAAAGAATGATGAGATTTAATCATACAAAAAGTAGATTTTGGCTTTAGTTGGATGTATGGTAAATTTGACCAGATATTTGGTAGAATGAAGCACTCTATTGGTTAACATTGACCTAGGATAGTTGAATTGGGCAATAGCATACTTCATTCTACCAAATATCCGGTCAAATACACCATACTTCGAACAGAGGCCAAAAGACTGACTGCAAGAAGCATCCGTCAAACGGCTTGCGGTTGCTAAAAAAGCAACCGTGTACGTAACGCGACGTGCCGTGCCGCAACGCGACGGAACGTGCCGGATCCTGTTTGCGCGCTTCCATTTGTTCGCATGTAAAGCAACCGCGACGGAAGGTGACGTGACGGCCCTCGACGGACCGGACCGCAACGTGACGGATTCGGTGTGCGCACTCCTTAAGTATACTGTATAGTCTATCGAGGAGCAAGGTGCTGTGTTGCCAGATTTTTGGTTAAGATTATACTAGTGCACCTACCTATATTTTTTTCATTTAATTTACCTAAACTTTTTACTTTTCCCCTCTGAAATCTTGGCAATACGCTGGGAATCGGGGCGGCATTTTATTAGGATTTTTCGTTTGCCAGTCACGTCGGCATCACCCAGTGGATCAAAACATGCATGACGTTTTTGCAGTGGCGAAGCGTAAAATTTGGCAACAATGTATTGCCTTAATTTAAAATCACCAAAAAAATCGATCACTTCAGTCATCGGCGATGCTCAGACATTTCGACCTTTCTAATGTGTTTAAATGGGGGGAAAATGAAAGTTGCCAAATCGCACGCCTCGCCACTGCGTTTTTGTTTTTTGCTTCAGAATTGTTTTGGTGTTGATATTTTCTTACAAAAACCGTGTGATCTGACTTATTTGAAGCAATGAAATGACTACTTAAAGGCGTTACTTAATCATTTTGCCTTTCATTTCTAATAATCTTAATTTCTGTTCATGAAATGATTAAAAAAAAATCCCAATACTTCAAACTGAGGTGCGCCGTTTGGCATATGCAGAATCATTCAGATGAACACTGAATGCTGATGTCCTTCGCCCTCCGAAAAAAGCTATCTCTAAGGGCGTGGGTAAACCATTCTCAGACTCATGACCATGCGATGGATCTGACTTTGAACTGCACAAACAAAAGGACGTTGATTCTCCGTTTAAAAATATATTCGAAACTAGAATTCCAGCAGGAAAGTTGCCTTTGCCTCATGACCGAGGTAGAAGTTTATCATTATTATTATTGTTTTTTATTTTTATTCTTTTTTTCTTCCTCGCTTGTTCACAGATTACAGAGTTATTGATTGAATTAGTCTTGAGGTTAATGAGATTCTGTGCACCTGCTCGACTCCCGATCACACATCGCATTTTTTATCGTTGAAATCCCACGAAACTTTAGTGGTTTTAAATCCACTTCAGTCGCGTTGAAATGACCGCTAACTTACATGAACAGCTGCAAATGCCCATTTACTCCCTTTATTGTCTCATCAGTCATCAGTCATTCCACTGTTTCTCTCTCTCTCTCGTTTCTTTTCGTCATTTTCTCGAGTAGTTTTATTTGAGTTCATTCAAGCTTTCTGTTTATGTTGTCGGTTGTTTCTTATCGAAGATGCACACATGTTTTAAGTACAACAACGCTCAATTTGTTCTCGTTATTTGAAGAAACAACCTTATTTCTCTTACAATTAGATATACTGATATCAAGCACCGTTTAAACTCACAGATATATGTATATGGCTGATGACATCTGCGTACCCCAGAGAAATAACAACTAATCAATCTTGCCTGTTGCCTATGTACGACGAATATGCACATCAGTTTTTTGGCGAAATTGCGGTTGCATCTTTCGGGTGTGTATGTATATCATCAGTTAAGGCCAATGTGTAAATGTACGGGTTGGATTCTAAACTTTAAGTGCCGAATTTCAACATACACTCCTCAAATTTTCTTCGAAACTTTCTCGACTTGAAAAGAGCCGGTTGAGACAGATAGAGAGAATAATAAAGGCAAACTGAAGAACAGATTAATGGAGAGTGAGGTAAATGAGGAATAGTGATAGTCACAGGATTATGAAATTGATAGAATACATTTGAGAAAAGGTTAAATTGGTAGAAATGGAACAGCTTTATCTATCGAAGAATATAAAATTGAGGATTTAAAAAATCTTGAGATTTGGAGGCAATCCAAAGACGAGTCTATGCCAACCTTGAGATTTCCTCCTAATCTCAATTACGTTTTCTAACCTTAATTTTAAAGTTCCTGGAAAGATCCATTCTGTACATCCATCATTTTTTTTTGTTTTGGTTTTTTGTTTTTGTTTTTTTTTTTGTTTTGTTTTTGTTTTTAATGTATTCCATATCAGTTTCATGGTCCAATTTTTCACAATTCCCCATTTACTGCATCCTCCATAAAGCCTCTTCCATTTTTTCCTTATCCTCCATTCATCTTGAAATCGCGCTTTTCAAGTTGAGGAAGTCTCAAGAAAAAGTGAAGGAACGAATTAAAATTCGGCCCGAAGTTTAGTTACTTCTACCTTGGATTTAAATTTCACACTTTTTTATGCTCCCGCCAATATTTTCGTAAAATTCCACTCAAAGATTCGACGATCTATTTTCGCATTGGAAACCGACATGAACATGGTCCAGACAGTTGACCTTGAAGACTTGAAAAGCAATGTTTTAGCTTTAAGTCCTCTGCGCAATGAAACGGGTGAGAAGTGTTTTTATGAGGTCCCACGCTTGGAGAGACTCAAACGAGTGGTTAAGAAAAAAAGAGCACGCTTCAACCGTATTGCTGACTCATCGGTTAGCGCGCAGTTAACTACCAAAGAGTTTAGATGCACGTTAATGACCAACCGCTCACCGATACGTTACGATTCGTATCAGATGATATAGGTTTCGCTCCTTATTACCAAATCCCGATTCTCAAAATACGGCAGCTCTAAGGCTTTTTATTTATCGTGTACATCTTGGAAATTCTTAAAGCTTTGGGAAGGGTTCCAAAAATCGGTTGGAGTCGTCATAAATTATCAGATTTAGCCCCCTTCTCCTCCTTGCATTTAAAATAAATTAAGGGTTTACCACTTTGCATCAATCACTACCCTGGTGAAAATTGTCCATACAGTCTGTGTATGGACCGGGACCCATTTGGGTATTTATGAATATCGAATAATTTTCAATGGATACACGATATCCATGCATATTCTTATGGTTCCATACTGTTCGGAGAATTGGTTATGGACCATTTGTACCGGGGTAAGTTGTTCTGAGCCCGCAAGTGCAGATTCCTGTGTGTAGTGTATGATGGTGTAATTTTGGGATGCGGTATTTATTTATTGCATTGCGTGATGCAAAGCCATTCGGCAGCGTTGCACTTCGTCAATTTTAAACCCTTAAAGAAAGTCAAATTTTAGAAAGCTCTCTATAATTCTCTATGCACCTTGAAGTTCAAGACTCTTAATTTTGGATTTTTTTTTCTTACATGGGTTTAAATGGACGAAATGCAACGTGCATGTGACGCCACTGAGAGGATGACTTGTATACACGTTTTCTGAGATGGGTGCAAATTTAGAGACACAATGACTCACAATTTCTTTGAAGTGACGCGACGTTGCCTCAATTTTAAGTTTCAAAATAAGGAGAAAATAAATAACTCGGGAAAAAGAAAAAAGAAGAAAACTTTAGGAAATTTTAAAGTTTAAGACTAATCTTGTGCTTATTTGAGGATTTCTTTGTGGCTTTAATAGCCACGCTGAATTGATAAATAACACATGGCACTTGCCATTTTGAAAGACTTTTATCGCAGTTTCCGAGTGGGTCAAGCCTTTGATGAACGAAAACTATGATGTCATCCGGTCAACATTTGCTGACTGACCTTGCACTATTGCGACACGTTCCTCACTTCTTGGCCGGGTGCGAAATTTATCCATAACGATCAAGCCGTCTTGGATTTTGTTCTAACCCATACCTACCGATAATAATCAATGATGTTGTTTTATCTTGACCAAAACTGGTTTCCGCGCTGAAATATCTGCATGTAATTTTGGGGTGGTTACGTCATTGACGACATTCTTTCTACAAACCGTCTACCGTCTATACCTTCTACAAAAATTACAAATAAAAATACCAATCTAAAAATCAAATCGATGCTGAACTATGTAATTAAGATGCTTAGATCATTAGTGGTGAAAGGGAGGGAAAAAAACTGCGTTCAAGTCGAACCAATTTAAGATCATTCTAAGATTCATGTTTCATTTCTGTCGGTTTTTGGCAATAAAATGGTTTTAACACGCATTGAGTTAAATATAATGAACAAGTCCACCAGTCCACAAGTTATTTAAATTGACTAGGTAATGAATTGAAAACTGACAATAGGTAAAAAAAAGTTATAATGTAAAAAGGAGACTAATTAATGTATTCGATTGAAAGCAAATGTTTACGTAGGCTATTATAGGTCAATAAGGTATATAGTTGCTTGGAGCATGTTCCTCTTGATAATACAGGGTCTTTTTTTTTATCTCCTCCCCCCCCCCCCTGGTTTTTTTTCTTGCTAACTGAGATAAAATGTTGCGGTTTGGACTATTCTTCATCATTTTGGCTGAATTTTCTTTTTTTGGGGTCGAAACCCCCCCAGCCCCCCTAGGGGGGCCCCCAGGGGGGCTATCTCAAAATTTTCAAATGGCAACTCCTATCTTGTGATACATCGTTCGAAAGGACATAAAATTCTAAGACTTTTGGCGCAAACTGGAAGTTGATATCGTTTTTCGTTTTCGATATATCGAATTTCAAAATTCGATTTGGACCCATTTTCAAAAAATCGTTACTCCACTTTGGAAAGTCGGAATTAAAAAAACTATGGGTCCAAAATACTCTAAAAAGCAAGAACTTTTCAGATAACGAAATGGTTTTGACATAAAATTTGATTTTAGAGCCCCAAATTTTTTTTAAAAATTTTGCCCCTAAAAGGGGCTATCTTGAAAATTCCCTTCCACGACCCTTATTGAATGATGCGTCGATCAAAAAAGCATAAAAAACTGAACATTTTGGCGCAATCCGGATATCGATATCGTTTTTCGTATTCGAGATATCGAATTTTGAAGATAGGCGAAAATTGAATTTTTAATATTCGATATCTCGAATACAAAAAACGATATCGATATCCGGATTGCGCCAAAATGTTCAGTTTTTTTATGCTTTTTTGATCGACGCATCATTCAATAAGGGTCGTGGAAGGGAATTTTCAAGATGGCCCCTTTTAGGGGCAAAATTTTTAAAAAAAATTTGGGGCTCTAAAATCAAATTTTATGTCAAAACCATTTCGTTATCTGAAAAGTTCTTGCTTTTTAGAGTATTTTGGACCCATAGTTTTTTTAATTCCGACTTTCCAAAGTGGAGTAACGATTTTTTGAAAATGGGTCCAAATCGAATTTTGAAATTCGATATATCGAAAACGAAAAACGATATCAACTTCCGGTTTGCGTCAAAAGTCTTAGAATTTTATGCCCTTTCGAACGATGTATCACGAGATAGGGGTTGCTATTTGAAATTTTTGAGATAGCCCCCCTGGAGGCCCCCCTAGGGGGGCTGGGGGGGTTTCGACCCCAAAAAAAGAAAATTCAGCCAAAATGATGAAGAATAGTCTAAACCGCAACATTTTATCTCAATTAGCAAGAAAAAAAACCAGGGGGGGGAGATAAAAAAAACACCCTGTATAGGTACTATAGGGATTTGAACTCCGCAGATAGGAAACAGTATACCTACATTAGGTTCTAATAAGCGGTACAAATTAACCTCTGAAATGAAGGTGACTTGAAAAACTGATGCTATGTTGGCGCTGTTCCTGCGACCTATTTAATTCGCACGTCCCATGGGAAAATCGAGCTTTGCTTCCAGTCTCTTACAGCTTTAGTTTCGCACGAACCCTTCATAATTTTAATCAAAAACTGTTGACTTTCTGAGCAGCGTGACGTGGTGTTCACAGTTTGAACTATTCGACACTAGAATCATCTTAAATGGGTGCGACTGACAGTGCGAGTAAGACAGAGTATACACATACATCTCACTCGCACTCATTGAGATTGGATGATTCAGTCGAAATTCCCAGTCGAAGTTCCCAAAATTACGACTTTATTTCTCAATCGGCGAATTTGATGGTTGATTATACGGCTCAAAAATTCCATAAAAAATAAAAGACAGTTATTAGGTGTGCTAGCTAACCGGGTTTCAATAAATTCTTTAAATAAAACTTCATCTTACAATAGTTTCGAATTTTTTTTTAATTACAAGGATATAAGGTCACTGGTAGTGTTTTCATTTGTTTCTGTTGTAACGTTATCAGTAGCGCCGCGCGTGCGATCTGGTATCGATTAGAGGGAGTGATCTGTGCACGCGATAGTTTTACCTTTGTAGTGGGTCCTTAAATGGACGAAATATGACGTTGCCAGATTGCACATGACGTCACTCAATGGTGTTAATTTACTTTCACCTTCCAAACCCTAGAAAAGGTGTAAATCTGTCCCATAGTTGAGGGGGGGGGGGTAGTAATCATAAAAATCAAAACATGTTTGTTCAAAATTCTCTCAGTATTACTAACGCACTTAACATATCACTAAAGAATCGGCAACTGTCAGCTACAATTCAACCGATTAGGCACTATGAATGCGATTTCATCAATCATAATTGTGCTTCTGTTTCAAAAACATGAATCTAGCTCACGCATTGCGGCATTTTGCCAGAAACCCTGCAGCAAAATGAAAGTCGTTCAGTGGAGAAGGAAAATAAATACAAAAATTAAAAAAACAAAAACAAAAAAAAAAAAAAAAAAAAACGGATTTTTATTTTGGTTTCAACTTATCTTCGCTGTCCAATTATTCCGGTGTCCTACAAAATTCAAAAACTTAAATATTATGTTCATTCAGTATGTACCTTAAGCGGATTGAATCAGTTCAAAGAAATATCGGCGAGATACCCACTTGTCAATCGTAAAGTCAGGGCTAAACCGCGCATCACCTTCAGACGTCGCTTAGAGCGTTGATTTCGCGCGGTCAGTACTCAGTAGCGATACACATGAAGATACTTTCAGCTGATCCTGAACTGCGCAAATAATCGCAGGACTGCACTACTTTATGCAAGGCTAAACAAGACTGAACCAGGGTTGCCACTTCGGCGAATATACTGTCTCCGTGACGATTGGTCATTCGCACTCAGTAAAATGGGGCTCTTGCAAACTTTAGCTACAGGGGATTGAAGAGTTGATTCTTGCATAAAAACCTGTAAAAACTACGATAAGTGCACTAAAAAATCACGAAATTCACTATCGGAACTGGGCTTAATGGCGGAGAGACGCAGGTGTAATGGGAGATTCCTCTCTAAATTGAGACGTATATCTGTGTTTCCATAGAGAAACTGAGAAAGTGACAAATTAGAGAGGAATCTCCCATGATACCTGCGTAGAGCCGCCATTACAATCGTGCCGTTATTGCAGTTTTATGAGTTTTCACTGAATTTTAGAATTTTTGGGTGTGATTTTCGCTGGTTTTTACACCAGATTGGTGTAATCTAATTGTTAATTAATTCACTGATTCCTACCACAGCCACATCTACGTCGCGGTCAGTGGTGTAGATGCACCCAGTGGCGCACCGGATGCCCCCGCGGCGCGGGGAGGCCCAATTAGGGCCCCATGGTTACATCTGACCCGTGTATTTGATAAAGTATAACATTTGAAAGACTGAAGATAAAGATGGAGGAGGAAATAAACAAGTGTAATATTAAAGTAAAAAGAGCTGCTTTGTTCCTCCGTTAAATGTGGTAAATTGGCCATGCATTGCCCGTGGTATTAAATGGATATTAAGGCTATCATAAACATAAATTCAGCTCTTTTCTTCCTTGGGAGAGAAACGGAATTCTACAGCTAAAACTGCGTGAAAAAATGTCTCGAGAGCACTCAATTTTCAAAAAATTCCAGGGGAGGATCCCCGAGCCGCCTCTAGATGGGGGGGGGGTGTCTTTATAGACTGTGTAAAAATGTAGGGGGCCCCCGACTGAAGGTTCTTGGGGGGGGGGCAAAGTTTCCGGTACGCCACTGGCTGCACCTTTGTATTCTGAGTCCTTAAATACATAAGGATTAAGGATTCAAAGGGTAAATACCACTGACTTTGAAACCTGACATGATGTTTGGGGGAGTAATAGCGGCAAGGAGTGCAGATGATACTATCTTAGGTATATCTTATATTGTCATCCTTCGGCCGGGATTCTGATCGATTCACTTTTTAGCATGATCTCTGTAATACTTTTTGAACGGCCCGTACTCTGACCGGTCTAGCGAGCGGTTGCAGTTTATGGGAAGTATGTGGTGGAAACGTTAAGAGCACAACACCTTTTTCCCTGCATAACTTGACCGCTTCCAGCTGCAAGTGAGATGCATGGTTGTCGAGAAATAGTAAAACTTTTTTTGAAGTAGAACGATTAACATGGTGGATGAAGTGTTTCTAAAAATATCAGAAATTCTGCTGACTCCATCCAACCGGAACCATTTGCCACTCCAATGGAACCAAGCGAAGAACCATTTATGAATCAACTGTGGTACTTTAACGTAGGGAAAATAAACATAGGTTCGATGCTTGAAACCTACTAAAATTTGAAGTGAACCTATAACTGTACTTTTGAAGCTAAACTGACTTTAGACTCACATTTGTACATTTTTCAGCTAGAATAACTTTTTGTTGAAAGTGGTTCAAACGTTCAAAGTTGTATCCGAGGAACTTTTAAACGATAAGTTTCGGAAATGTTAACTCTCTGATTTTTGACCTCCAAACTGGTTATCTCTGCCCGCCATGTGTTTGACGAACTCGACTTCACCTGTAGACGTGCGTCACGCTGCCCAAAAAAAGAAAACGAAAATAGAAAAAAAGAGAAGAAAAAATTCATTATCTCAAAATGGAAAGTTCAACAAGGTCAAATAGTAATATGAAATCAATGCAAAACAGGCGGTTTCCATTATAAAGTCTTTTTCTTGATCCTGTTGACATCTAACTTTTCAAATTCAGAAAAATAATTTGCATATCTAATGACTCCCAAATACTAAAAATATACGTATTTTACTTGGAACCAAGCACGATCGAAACTCCAAGCGCAGCGTGAAGTCATCCTTTTAAAATCTGTGAATAAACTATCTCAATATCTCAGCTAGAACTAGAAATGGAAAAAGACAACACGGCCTTGCTTTTTCTCGACTTTTTCCTTCGGAAGCAAAGAATGCCAAGAGAAAGAGAGAGTAATAGTATAATAATAATAACGTTGTCATTAATTTAATATTCATTCATCTGACAATGAGTCACTAGGCCACGCGCACTCTCGTAAACGATGCTTTAAGCTCCTCATTGAATGTCGCGCTCGCGCTGAAGTAGTTTATTACCTATTGGCATTAAACCGGTTTCTATGTTAATAAACTGCTCATAGCAGCGAAACTATGGTCATTTTATTACTGAGAGTATGTCAAATCGATTGATTTCATTCACGTCGACAATGTTAACATCGGCGCGGCGTCAAGGAACAGAATAAATTGCTCTCAATAGGTCAAATATATTTGATACGATTTCACGAACTTCCGCTAAAGTTGCGGTCTCTCACACGCAGGGAGGGTGCGTTAAGGATCAGCTCTCGTGATTCAATTCTTCGTAGAGAGGGCAGTATCCCTAACTGCACGCTTCAAGACACATACAGGGTGACTATGAAAAAAGTCCCCACTTAGAAGTAAGGATGGTTGCCGCTCGAGAAATTGAAGGGGTTTTTCCACAATTTCAGGGACAGTTTCCTGATGACTTAAAAATATAAATTTATGAAACAAGCAAATTATAAGCTAAATTGGCCAAAAAACTGTAAGTTCAAGAACGGGAACTGTATTATGATCAACGTTTCGGGTTTTTTGTCGTTTTCTTGGTCTAGTTCCCATTTCTGTCTTGATCTGATAAATATGTGTAATATGATAAATAAGTGCTCCTTCAATTTTTCGAGTGGCAACCACCCTAACTTCTGATTGGGGAGTTTTTTGTAAAGTCATCCTGTGGACAGTTTCTCTTCGGATTGGCAAGCGTTTGCTCCAGATTTACAATTTACATTGAAGCCAAATTATCCCAATGGGGATTCAATCGAGTTTGTATCTCGCTAAATGTCACTAAGTGCGATTGAAGATCGGGACGAAATCTAGATTCAAACTGGATTCTCAAAATCCAGATTCAATCCAGATTCGATTCCGATTGGTAATCCGGAATGTCTCTGATGGAATACAGGACCTGATTAAATCTGGAATGAATCTACTTTGAGAATACTCCTCGCATCTGGATAGAATCTGCAGCACTGGATTGGCTAAGCAGTGCAGGACGCAGTGCTATATTTTCAGTCTTATCCGAGAGCTTGTTTCAGAAATGGAAGTGGAAGCTCACTGATAATCTTTGACTTTTTTGTTTTGATTTGGAGGAATAAAGGATGATTTCTGAAACGAGCTCTACGCAGTCCGCACGCAGAGTACAAAATATCAACTCTGCCGGAATTTCTTGAGAACGGTTGCTCATTTTACAAAGCGCAGAGACACATGTTTGTTTGAGTTATGGTTCGAAAGAGAAGCTCATTCTTCCCCGATAAACTTTATTTTTCAACCCCTAAAAGGAGGTGCGCAGAAGAGTTGTAACCACCCTTAATTTTAAAAATAGAAACATCAAGGTCTCACCAAGTGGGTGGGGGGGGGGGGGCAAAAATGTGATGACTTTTGTTTTGCTTATTGAATTTTCTGTGTGAGCCAAAATGTTGGGATGTGCTGAACCATATAGTGGGGTGTCCCCCCCCCCCTCCAATGACGCTACTGCGCCAAATGAATGCTCTTTTATTTCTTGAAATCGCAGTTTTTACCGCAATAGACTGTTTTAGTCGAGCGATATATCATATCGATTGCCGTTCGATGGCCTCTGGTTCAATGTAATTTCCCCATAAGCGAATTTTTGAACGGAAATTTAGGCTATTAAATCAAACAATTATTGCAAAATTTGTGCGATTATACATTCTACGTCCTCGAAAATGCTTAATTATGCCTGGTTCCTTGACTAAAACTGCCGAAATTAATAAGATATTATAGATTAAACGTTGCATTTGTAGGTTAGAATCGCCCGAAATCCCTCCATTTCCACAACAACAATAACATTTGGATTTTAACGACATAGATGTCTGCCCCCTATGAACACAAAATAAGAGTCCCTAGACACAAACATGGAGTTTTTTCTTATAATTAAACCTGTAACCGCGTTAACAGCGTGACTTCCGACGAAAATTGACCTGCCGAGTTCGAATTTGGACTTAGTTTTGATCGAAATAATCTAGTTTTTCCACAATTTATAGGCACTTTATCGCGAAAAATGCATAAAAGTAGCATATGCGTAAAATCAGGACGAGTTGCGTAGGTATTGATATCATTTTTGATATCAGCGTCTCAAATAGGAACTATGGAGCAGCACAATTTTCATGTAATTAACAAGAAAATTCATTGAAATACATTAAAATTTAGTTTAAAAAAACACTGATGTTTGGTGCTTGTCACGGACAGTTGTGTCGCTAAAGAGGCCTACTTTAACATTTGGGTGATTCCAACTTCCAAATGCATCATTTAATCTGTAATATCTTATTGATTCCAGCAGTTTTAGCCGTGGAACCAGGCACTATTAAGCATTTTCGAGGATGTAGAATTCATTATCGCAAAAACATCTTATAAATTGTTTGTTTTAATAGCCTAAATTTCCGTTCAAAAATGCTCTTATGGGAAAAATACGTTGAATCAGAGTTTGTTTGGAACCAGAGGGCCTCACGGACGGCAATTGATACGATGTATCACTCTACTAACATCAGTCTGTAATTCATGTGAAAAATCCTTTCATAGTTCAAGTTGTCATATTATTCGTTCCGTTGTTACAGGCGCTGCTGGTGATGGTGGTCCAAGCACAAAGTCAACAGTTTAACACATATGACGCCTCGGAGGGACCTAGACCCCTACCACCACTGATTCCAGGAGCCTTCCCACTCGGTGTCGTAGAGCGCCCTGCTCGACCTCCATTCAGGTAAAGATTAAGTTTCTTTCCGCAACATACTGTACAAATAAAGAACTGCTGATAGGGATATCTAACAGATACTTTTTATTTTTAATATATGATTGTGAGAGGGTAATACATTCTGTGGCTGTGTGTGTAATTGTGTATAAATGATCCCAGTCTCCATAATATTTGCAGGTTGAAGAAGAGAGGGCGTGCGGATGGAAAAGGGGGGCAGGGAGGGGCGCTGGCTCCCTTCAGTTACGTAAAAACGCAAAAATAAGATGGAAAACGGTTCTTAACTACCTGAAGGTGTCAAAAAAATGAGCAAAAATTAAATCCCCCCCCCCCCCCACTTGACTTTAATTTGGATCTAAAATCCTATACTCTGAGATTGTAAAAAAAAACAACAACAAAAAACAAAAAAACAAACACAAAACAAAAACGGATTGTTAACCTTAGCGCCTCACTAATATGTATTTAATTACTTATTAAATGTTAGTCAATTAAAGCCAATATTTTTTCCTTCCCCTTTCTTCTATTATTTTTCTCCTCCTTTGCTCCCTTCTTCTTATGTTTCTTTCTTTTTCTATCTCTCTCACTCTTTTTCTCTCTTCTTACTTTCTCATATTACTAACAAAGTTAGAAATAGAGAAAGTATTGCAATGGCGCAGAGATTTTCAGGGTATTTTGTTTCGATACTTGGTAACTTGGCCCACTACCCACGACTCATGATAATTACATAATAATTTGCTCACATTATGCCTAGTACTATCCTAGAGAATATTTATCCACGAAGTATCAACATGATTTAACCATAAGTGGCTTGGAGCTAGGTGTAAATGCACAAACTTTCTGTGGCGTAAGTCTATCTGTCTGTCCGTCCGCACCTATACAAGGTTCACGTAACCTACTCACTATGGTTTTCATGAACGGGTGACGATAAAAAAATCTGAAAAATCGGTTTTATAGTAACTCGAACCTGAAGTTTTATTTAAAAATACTGCCACAACCCAAAATTTGGTTTTTGGGGGTTTTCAGGGGGGGCACTCCCCTAATCTCGAGATTTTCAAATAGTAACCCCTATCTTGTGATACCTCATTTGAAAGAGGGTAAAATTCTAAGCATTTTGGCTTAATCCGGAAGTCGATATCTTTTTTCCTTTCTGAGATATCGGAGGTCGAAATTCGATACAGGAGCAATTTTCGAAAATTCTTAACTCCTATAAAAATAGTCGCAAAAGAAAACCTGCACAAGTAAAATGCTCTACTTGATGAGTACTTTCAAGAAAAAAATACGACTTTACAATCAAATAAACCGGAAGTCAACTTTTAGGCACCTTAACATTGGCGGGAAAACCCCCATTTCTCAAAATTTTCAGATGGCAACCCCTATCTTTTAATACCTCATTCGAAAAGGCGTAATAAGTTGTGCATTTTGGCGCAACCAAAAGTCCGATATCGTCTTTCTAATTCAATTTATTGGAAATCTAAGTTCGATTTAGACCATTTTTCGACTCTGTAAAAAACGGATCCTATCGTGTGATACATCATTCAAAAGAACATAAAAAACCAAGAATTTTAGTGCAAACCGGAAGTCAATACCTTTTCTGCGGTCGAGATATCGCAAGTCGAAGTTTAGTCTCTGGTTAGGGCCTACCTTAAATTTTGACTTGCGATATCTCGACCGCGAAAAAAGGTATTGACTTCCGGTTTGCACTAAAATTCTTGTTTTTTTATGTGCTTTTGAATGATGTATCAAACGATAGGATCCGTTTTTTACAGGGTCGAAAAACGGTCTAAATCGAACTTCGATTTCCGATATATCGAATTAGAAAGACGATATCGGACTTTTGGTTGCTCCAAAATGCACAACTTATCACGCCTTTTCGAATGAGGTATTAAAAGATAGGGGTTGCCATCTGAAAATTTTGAAAAATGGGGGTTTTCCCGCCAAAAATGTTAAGGTGCCTAAAAGTCGACTTCCGGTTTATTTGATTGTAAATTCGTATTTTTTTCTTGATAGTACTAATCAAGTAGAGCATTTTACTTGTGCAGTTTTTCTTTTACGACTATTTTTTTAGGAGTTCAGAATTTTCGAAAATTGGTCCTATATCGAACTTCGACCTTCGATATCTCGAATACGAAAAAAGATATCGACTTCAGGTTTAAGCCAAAAGGCTTAAAATTTTATGCCCTTTCAAATGAGATATCACAAGATAGGGGTTACTATTTGAAAATCTCGAGATTAGGGGGGTGTCCCCCCTGAAAACCCCCCAAAAACCACATTTTGGGTTGTGGCAGTATTTTTAAATGAAACTTCAGGTCCGAGTTATAATAAAACCGATTTTTCCAGATTTTTTTTATCGTCACCCGTTCAAGAAAACCATAGAGAGCAGGTTATGTGAAACACCCTGTATAGCCATAAAACGTGACACCCAGCATAACTTTTGAACTATTGATCCATATGCATCCAAATTTTGCAGAGATGTTGCTTTTAACATTCCCCAGAGGGTTTCGTTTTGTTTTGTTTTTTTTTTTTAATTTTAATTTTTAGGTTAGTTGTGGATGAAAAATGGTTTCCATTAAAATCAATGAGAAAATGGGTCAAAAAAAGGACAAATTTAAATATTTCAAAAATGAATCTTTAGATCTGGATAAAATCAAAATCGAATCAAGGGGGATTTGGAGTCCCCCTCAGGATATTAAAGGGGGTCTAGGGGTCTCCCCCAGAATAAATTTGATGTGAGAAAGTGTTCGGAGGGTATTCCCTACAGTTTTTTTTCTTTTTCTGTTTCCCTGGTAAAAATAATCAGCTTGTTGATATTTAGCTGATGATTTTTACCAGGGTTCTCTTCTTGTTTTTCCCTTTTCACTTTCCTTTACTTTTTCACGCGTTCTCTCTTTTTACCGTTGCCCCCCCCCCCCCACCAGTGACGCCACTGTAAATATAGAATGTTATTATTCATAGGGCATCTCTTTTTCAGGCCTTTGGCTCGGCGAATACAACAACAACAACCAGAAGAACCACAGCAAGTCAGCCCTGTGGCTCCGTCCGGTCCCCCCTCGCGACCAAAAGTGTATCAAAGGAGGCCATACCAAGTTAGAGGCGGGAGGATCTCGCCTCTGGAGCCAGAGCCACAACTACAGATCCAGCAACAACAGCAGCAGCAACAACAACAACCACAGCAGCAGCAGCCACAACAGCAACAACAGCAGCCGCAGCAGCTTCCACTGATAGCACCGTCTCAATTGCCCCAGAGACCTCCATTCTCATTGGACAGCGGTTTTCATCCGGTGACCGAGGAAAGCAACATCGATGAGGATCAAGGTCAAGATCAGGACCAGGGCCAATCGTTCGAACCCACTCTACCACCTGTGACGGTCACCCAGAGGCAGCCACCTACATCACCCTTCCGCATTGCGGCGGCCGCCCGACCCCAGCAACCTCCACCCTTCAGACCCACCAACTCATTCGCCCCAACCCCGTTCATCCAACAGGACGAGGACGATGACTACGTGCCCGCTAAAACGGTGAGTGTGAGTATGAGTATGAGTGTAAATGAAGAGTAGGGGGAAAACGGTAAATTTCTCAAAAATCAAAACAAAGTTTTCATGGTTATCTATAACGGAATAGCTAGGTATAAGAAACAGAAAAAAACACTTAGCCCTTTACTGCATGATTTTTTTTCTTTCAATAAAATAATTTTTTTTCAGTACAATTTTGATCCTTGAGACAGGAAAAAATAGTGAAAAAATTCTTTCCATTATATTTCAATGGTAAAGACCCTGAATATTAATTGTTCCAAATATGGCCTTACCCGCATTTAGGTATCCATGCAACTGAAAATAAAGTTTTCAGGCTAAAAAAAAAAAAAAAAAAAAATTGAAGTAGTAAAAAATAAGTTAGTAAATTTCAATAGTTGTTTTTTTTGTATATGGTACCCCTGCGTTACTCCCAAACATAACAATGAAAATCGGAAAATCTCTATCAGATTTTCAGTAAGCTATTTTCCACCACTCTGCACGTTCTCTATCCTGTGCTGCGCGCTCTAGGACAAAATCGACAATTCTTACTCGTTTAGTATCTGTTCCACATGTGACCCACCATGCAGCGACAGTACAACTCAAGTCCCCTACTTTTAGATAAGGCTTCAAAGTAATTGTTCCAGATCTGGGCTCATCTGCAGTTAAGGGTTAATTTGGTTGCGCAGACAAAACCTTTGGACCCTTCGGTAGAAAAATGACCCAGGAAAAGACTTCAGGTGAGCCAACCAAATCTTTGGCTCACCCAGCAAAATCTCTTTAGTTGTAGGCGTACAGAACGTTTGGTTAGCTCTACAACAGTCTTTCGCTGGGTCATTTTTCTATCAAAGGTTTTGTCAGCGCTACCAAAGTGTTTATTTCTATTTTTTCTGTGCGGATGAAAAGGTACTAATTGATAACAGATATACAAAAGCACAAGACAGCTAATTTTGGTAGATGGAAAAAACATTTATTCTTTTGAGAAAAAAGAACCTGTAAACGTCATCTCCTTCTCTCTTTTAGCTTAAAAACAAGAATGAGTTTTCATGACATAGATCGTTCTTCTCCAGGGACCGAAAAATGTTAGGACAAAATTGTACTCCTCCTAGTTGTATGATGAGGTAGTAAGCTATCTATTAGCATATATGCTCGAAACCTCACTATAAATCTACCTAAGTAAAGAGACCATTTTGTCCCAACATTTTTCGGCCCCTGGCTCTTCAAGTGTGAGTGAGAGTATGAGTGTGCTGCGCGAAAGTCAAGGAGACGCAGCAACTCATCCTACTCTTAAGAGTTGGAATTGCATACCCCTCTATTTACCGGCGTTTAAACACTAAACGGATCGTAAGAGGGGAATGGATATAATAATAAACATCCCGCGAGGTCGGAACCTATCCATATACTATAATGTGATTAACTGTTGCAAGCACCGCTTGCCCTCACTGTTTGGGAGCGTGGTAATGGGCCATTTTATTTTTCCTCTTATCTATATTTTCGGGAAATGAGACCTTACAAATCGTGGGAACTTTTTTCCATGTAACGCGGAAGATCTGGTGACACATGGAAACAGGGATGCGAACCGTTCCGGAATTTAGAACCGGTTCGGTTCCGGTTCCAAGTCATCTGATGATAAATTTAGAACCGGTTCCGGTTCCAGAACCGGGTTCCGATTTCCGGTTCTTTTTTTTCTTTATTTTCCCCCAGTGTACCGCTTTCAAGCAGGAAAAAACTTAAGGGCTTTTGAAGTGACTATGATTTATTGTTTTATATCATTTCGCATGAAAGTAACATGAGAAAAGTTTTGATTCTTGCAATTTGAAGATAAAGTTCAGTCGAAAATACTTACTTCAAAATGTAAAAAACTTACTCTTCATGTTTTTCAATGTTTGAAAAAGTAAGGTTTATGAAAAATGAAAATCATGCAAAACGGCAATTTTGGATCACGGTGAACGTAAGAGCTAAAAAAAAAAAAAAAAAAAAAAAATCGACTTTCAGGAACCTATGTGGAACCGGTTCCATTCGAAGTTCTCAGACTTTAAATTCGAGTTGCAGTTCTGACGTAACCGAGAATCCAGGTTCCGGTTCCGTCAGAAAGAAGGGTTCTCTCGGTTCTCGAGTTCCGGTTCGCATCCCTGCATGGAAACATTATCCAGTGTACTTAGGTGAGTAGTGAGTAGGTGCAATTGGGGGCAAAAGGAAAACCAGACGACTCCTTAGATTTTGGATTGGATAGATGCATCTGCAATGCTTATATTCATTTGAAGAGTATCGCGGATAGGTAGTCTAAACAAACCTACAGGAGTTTCGCCTGACATTCTTTTTATCCCCGACTGTACAGTGACTTGCAAAAATGAAAAGTACCCCGGTCAAAATTCTGATTGGTAATTTTTTCCCTTGTCTTCAATAAAAATTTTGATTTTTCATGAGGCACTCTGCTCAGTCTTTGAACACTTTGAAAACCGCAAAATTGTTTAACCCTCTAAGGACCAGGGGGGTGATCACGGAGGATCGGATCGTTTCGGTATCGTCATCGTTATCGTTTGCATTAAATCAAATGGGCTTGCTTCTCCGCAACTCGATCGCGCAGGTGATCCCCTCCTCACCTCTTCCTACTTCAAACGATCGAGATTACGACAGCCTCCGACTCATCGCTTCCTTTCGTCCGTTTCAATCGTTACGAGGAGCTCAGAACGATTTGATCAGTTGAGCCACCCATAAGGTTACATGTAAACGATAACGATAACGATGCCGAAACGATCCGATCCTCCGTGATCACCCCGCAGGTTATTTCAACAGGACGCCACTCTTCCGTTTATAAAGGGAAGGTAGTTAACTGTTCGTACTTGGGGGAGTTGAAATTGCCGATTGGGCACATTGAAGGCGCCCGCAGACATCTTATCTTGTACATGTTCTCATCAATAGTCGCGTTTATCCAGAATGAAGACTGAAACAATTTGAAGTGGACTAGAGAAGAAAAACGAGTATACTCGGGCCTGGCCCTTAAAGGGTTAAAGATTTTTGAGGTTTAAAACAGTAAACATTTCGACCAGGCAGTGTGGCCAGATCGAGAGTAAAAAGCCGTATCGTCCCCATTGTTAAACCTATGTAAGTCATACGACTTTTTCACCCCAATCTGGCAACACTGCGACCAGGGTGCTTTCTTTTGAAGGTCACAGTACATTTTTGAGCCGTCAAAAAAGTAGCTTCCTTCTAGAATATTCTGTAACCACGAACATAACCAAATCGATTGATGCAGATTACACCAGCTTAAAAATACTGCCACGAATTAAACAATATCGGTTAGTGCCTGCATCGATGATTCCGAATCCGAAGAGAAATCGCACCGAAATTTTAAGCGTCCAGTGTTAGCGCCGTTCGCGGCATTGTTTCATTTTTTCTATACAAACCCTCGTAATAGGTCGAATTGGAGGATGTTCACAGCACACATGCCCAGCAATTCGATCACGTGTTTAAGTGGATAAAATATAGTAAGCATTGCTGAATTGCACGCTTCGCAACTGTAAGACGCAAGGGTACTTTCCCGCGAGCAACTGCGAAATAAACTTTGAGAATCACTATATTTGAATTGGGTCGATCGTATTGAATTTATGGGTGTTGAATAAAGCTTGTTTGATACAGCCTAACGCTAACAAGAGGATTTATTCACACTTCCTTGGTCATATATATCAGAAGGTTATAGGTGCCTTGCATACGCGCGTGAATAAATTAAACGGTAGTGACCACCTTGGCTGAAGTATAAGCCTTGGTCGAGAAAAGATTCTCAGGATGCTTTGGCATCAAAGGCGGGTCCTGGAGTTTGTCTTTCTCTCTTTCTCGACTATTCTCTCATTTGGACGCGTGTGTTAGAAAAGGAAAGATGGAGGGGCTTAAAGTCACGTGATGATCCTTCCTTCTATCCCTTCCTAGCATGTGCGGAGCATGTGTTCAAACGGGCGGAGTGGGAGAGAGAGAGTGAGGGGAGAGAGGGGGAGAGGGAGGGAGTGGCGGAGAGATATAGAGAGACAAATTCCAGGAGCTGGCACCCAATTAATTTATATTGGATGATATTTTGGATTTGTATTTTCAAAACATGCCATGGATAAGAAATTTGAGCAGAAGGTCTGGGATGGGAAGTAATTATTTTGCAAACCCGTGGCATTGTAAGCACGAATTACGATCATAATAATAGTTTGCTAACTTGAATAATTAAATTCTGACTCGCTGTGCATGCTATTGCGTTCCAGACAACTACTATACATATTACATAATCATTGAAGGATCTTGTTCTATGGCGGATTTTGTGGAGTCCTAAATTTGACTACAGACTTACTAAGTATTAAAGTATTTACCTACGTAGCGTTCTCCTGCATGATTTTGAGAATTTTACTATAGGTCCTCCTCTTAACTTGGTTTGTATTCCCCTCCCCCCACCCCATTTTCTGTGACTCGTAAAAGTTACAACTGAGAATTAAACTAACTTACTCCTAAGGCAACTCCACGTAACGTATACCTCTATAGTACCTACCTCCAAGGGATAAATGTCTAATTCCCTATATTTGTTTAATTCGTTCCTTCGTTTAGTTCAAACAAGCGCAACCTACGCCAAACGAGGTCGTTCAACAAGCTCCCCCTCAGAGGAAAAGCCAGTACAGACCCCAATCGGTAGTAAGGCAACAACAGCAGAAAGCACCCCAGTACGAGAAACCTGCCAGGCCGCAACAACAGTCTGGAGACAGGAATGATATTGACAGAGCCAGTTTAAGGGAGAGGAAGCCGGTTGCACAGGTAATTTTAAACATTATTATTTGTATCGCTTCCATTACATACCTTCTCCGAACATCTCTTTTTCCACAGCACTTTAACGCCCCCCCCCCCTCACATTTACCCCACTACCTCTTCCGTGGCATCAAAGCGTGACTTTGGTCGTCAATGAAGACCGTCTTCCGCTTAAAATGCAACATTATAAAACACTCAGGGTGTAATTCAAAAATCTTCTTGAATTGGCCTTAACAATGAGAATTCCTTGAGCCAATCCCGTGTAGTTTGTGTATAAGAGGCAGGAGAGCTCGCGCAGAGAAAATCATGCAATGATGCGTGGTTGGACTGTAGTGATTCTCCCGGGCGAGTTCTCATGCGCATCTTGTACCTACACAGGCTAAATGGGCAAATCTTTAGGAGTTACCATTATCAAGGCCATCTCAAGGAGGTTTTTTCGCCCCTGTCTTTGAATCGCACTCAAGGTCTTCCAACACTAGGCGTACCCAGGATTTTAGTGTGGGGGGGAGGGGGAAGTTTTCATTTCATACGGGGGGCACCCTCCAGCTGATGGGGGTTCGGGGGTCCTCCCCCAGTAAATTTTGAAAATTTAGCTCTTCTTAGACGCAAAATTGCTACTTCTACTAAAAAACTATACTGAATTAACTCTCGAGAAAAATTAGATTTTCCGCGACTGTGCTGCTATTATTGCGGAAATATTTTCATCTACTATCATGCTGATAGAAAGACGGAGTCTTCAGGAAATCTGGATTTCAGAAGCGAAGATTGAGCGAAATTGCCAATTAAGGACATTGCTGTCGGGAGAGATACGTTCCTCCAAGGAAAAAGATATTTCATGACATTGAATACTTTTTTGAACTCATTTCCTTTCCTATCTTTTCTTTTTCTCTTTTTCTCTCTTCCTCTTTTCTTCTTCTCTCTTCCTCCTTTCTTCTTCTCTCTCCCTCTTTTCTTCTTCTCTCTTTCTCTTTTCCTCCTTTTTTCCTTCCTATGGGGGGGGGGGGCGCTTGGCCCCTCTCGTCCCCCCCGGCTGCGCCCATGACAATGATACTTGTCACCACCACCACCCTCAATTACGTTTCTGAAGCAGTGATGTCCTCCTCATTAGCCCACGACTATTCCATAAGTAATTGTTTCCACTTAAATTGTTTCATGAACTAATCGATGGATGTTTCACAGATTCTGAAACGATACCGAGAAGACAATCCAGACGGCAGTATCACCTGGGGCTTCGAGAACGATGACGGTTCCTTCAAGGAAGAGACGATTGGAATCGACTGCGTCACACGCGGCAAATACGGATACATTGACCCCGAAGGCAACCGAAGGGAATACTCATACGTGTCTGGTATCCCTTGCAACCGAGAGAAGGAGCAAGACGAGGAAGCAAGCGACGCCAAGGGATACATCGACTACACCAACAACCGATATGTCATGCCCAATGGTGATAGCATCGACTTGAGCAGTATGGTGAAAAACAGAGCGCGAAAACCAGTGAAGCAGTATTCATAGTCTGCTCCCCTCAGATTTACTCAATTTTTTTTTCAGAACCTACGTCTGATTGATTTTTGATTTATGTTGACTGTTAAAAAGATAAAATCTATTGTGATGGTATTTTTACTTTTTCCCACCGTAAAGGCTCATTTTATTTGTTGAGAACCAGACTGAAAGAAGAAAATTAGCAGATTTAACAAGTCTAATGTGAAAATCGTGACAGCAAAAGGGTTTTGTTAGAAGAACAAAATCGTATTGATAAACTGATAATTTTTATATTGACAAGAAGTTTGTTAGAGTGACAATAAATTTGATAAGTTAACAAATTTTCCGAGAATTTCACAAACCCATCTGTAAGTTTAACAAAATCATTTTATTGGTTTCACATTCTATTTTGCTAAAAGAGGTAACAAAATTATTTTGCAACACAATTTTTCACATTAAAGAAGTTAAATAATCAAATTTTCTTTTCTCAGTGCATGCAACTCATCACTCAGAAACAAAAAATTTTACCTCAAACCGATTCTAGATAGGTAGCTAAATATTTTCAAAATCGGAGCTTGCTTCTGGACAAGAGACTAGATATTAATCAGTAAACTTTGAGAAAATTAAACCTAAAGTTATGAAGAACTTAGTTTCAAATAGTGCTTTTTCTCACAAGTTTTTTTCTGCGTTTCGAAGGGTATGAACGTCCAAAGAGAGCAGAAGTTTACTGGTCGATCCACTCTCGGTACTTGAACTAATTGTAAGCTTCGATTCACAGCATGTAACAGTTTGGTTTAAAGAAATTCATGAGAAAGAGGGCTTCTTTTTCAATGAATAAAGTGTACCTTTACTGCAGCCATTTGTGTGGAACTATGTACGTGCAATGAATTTTGGATTCCCCATTCTAATATTGAAACTGCCAGTATTAATTTATTTTTAGTTATAACAGATTTTAAGTTAGACAATTTTTAGGGCCTCAGATAATAAAATAACTTGGGAATCCTAAGCTAAAAAAATGGATTGAGAATCAAAGGAGGAAACTGCTTCTACTAGTGCTACCATATTTGACAAAAAAATCTTTCTTTAAAACAAATTTGAAAATTTAGGAAATATGTAAGTATGTATATTTTTGCCACAAAAGGCATCGAAATCAAACTTGCACCTGGGGCAGAAGGCAAAAACACTGTCACACAGTGATTTAATTTGCCAAGTCCAGTTCATAGGGTTCTTTTGATTCTCAATATGCAGAGGCAGATTCTGTTTTGACCAGTGCAGTGACCTTTGCTCTCAACTTATCTCATCCTTGGATTATGGTCCTGATAAAATCCAAAGCATTGTAAAATTCCCGTTTTTTTTTTTTTTTTTTTTTTTTTTTTTTTTTAAATGCTTTTAATTAAAATCAAAGGTGACAAGTGAAGGCACCCTCTTAGCTCCAAAAATCGTCCTCTGATAAATCAAGGATAAACCTTTGTTTAACAGAAAATTATCATTAAGATTACTTTGAGTTAACTTATTCTCACAATTTTTGGAGGGTTGAATTTATCTTGGGCACGATTAAGGAAGGTCATGAGGTTTTACAAGCAATCAATCAATCATTGATGAAAGAAAGGTATAAACGATTGTCAACTATACATTAGCTTTTTTTCCCCTGTTCAAAGTAGAGTCAGACAAAAGGAGTATCAAACTATCTCATCAATTTCACTTAATTTCGGATGCTCCACATTCTTCGCAAGCAATAGATTTGGTAAAAACCTAGTATTGCATAGCTAGATACTTGATTCAAATCATTTGCCTTTCTCTGAGTCTTCACTGAATAAAGTAGAGTCAATTATTGTTCAAAATGATTAACAAAAAAAGAGGGTAAACTATAAAATTGCTTTTAAAACCTCTTCAACTCTTAAGGCTTTTCGTCCATGATATCTCGTGTTCAGATGACTTCCATTTGAACTTCATGTAAAAACTGTTACATGACAGCACCAACAGGACAATAGTGCAGACTGGCAGTGCTTCCTAACTCAGGCCTTGAAAGGTCACTGGCGGATCCAGTTGATTGCCTTTCTCTTTCTCTATCCATTTGAACGTTCGTGTTGGAGAGGGATAGACGGAGAAGCGAAAGTCATGTGACTGCCCCTTATCTGTCTCTTTCTAACACATGGGACCAAATGGGTAAAGAGAGAGAAGTAAAATTCCTAGATCCGTTCGGGTAAAAGGTAAAGGGTATGAAGCATGGCAAAGAAGAAATGCAGATAAATAGATGAGCATCTTTCAGCCATTCAATAAAATCCAAGTAATAGTATGCACACATGTTAAGCGTTGGAAACTCATGGGCTTTAGTTTTGAATTATCTTGTTATCTTCTGTGATTTTATAACCCCAAATAGGGCTAAAAAAGTGAACAACAAATAAAAATTTAAATTAAAAAAAAAAAAAAAAAAAAAAAAAGCATCACTAAACATGACAGAAACAAAGTACTTCTTTGGGAATTGTTGAACTTGCAAACAATTGAGTGAAAACGAACAAACTAATAAGAAAAAACTTATGGCTACTCTCAATATGAGAGTCTCATAGAAATCACAAGATATTTTTTCAAGAAGATTCGTTTTGATGATGAATTTTAATTGTATTTTTTAGTTTCATAATTTATGTCCTTTCTTCTTCAAGCAATCATTGAATGTAATATGTATTTGTTTTTTAAAAGTCATAAGTTTAGGTTTAAAGAACTTCTTAATAAAAAGGAAAACTGAAAAATTCTGTCTTTCTTCTTTTGACCTACTCTGTCCATAGTGTGCAATTAAAATTTGTTCACGCTTAAACTCTTCAGCAGAAACAAATCACTATTTTTTAGGAATAGCTGATAATCTGCACTTTTTTGAAATTGAGGAAGAAGAGGAGAGATATGAAGTGAGCAAATTAGCAATAGAAAATATTTTCTTCAGTATTATGAATGAAAATGCTAAAGAAGACATCCCAGTGGTTCTTCTGTCAGATCATTGCTGGTATAGTTGATAAAAGAGATCTTTTAGTAAATATGTATTCAGTTTCTTACTCATATCAATCAACTGATGAAAACTGCTGAATGACATCTTTGTTTCATCATATGCTTTAGGAGAGTTTTGGAAATGCTTTAATTTTTTACCGTTATACTTCCATCAATCCTCAAGCTGGGGGGCTGATTCTGCTCTTTTAGACGAGACGAGATTGCGGGAATCGATCATTCCCATTGGTTTAAACGGCATCACGTGACAGATCTGTAGTAGTTTGAGTCGTCCAATTTAGAAAAATTACTCCTCCGTCCAACGAATGACTTGCAATCTATCACGTCACGCTGTTTAAACCATAATTGGGATCCATCAATTCTCAATATCTTGTCTTGTCTCATCCAAAAGATCAGAATCCGCCCCCTGAAAAATTGCAAGTAAACTGTCCATTTTGCAGCACCCTGCTGGCACCCCAATGAACCATAACTCAAAAAACCGTGTTTTAAGAGAAAACATTATTTGCAGAAAAAACGGGTTAAATGGAGAAAACAGAACGAGCATTTTTGCAAACCAGGAGTTCCAATACCAATTACTATATGTACTGGCAAGTCTCGAAATATTTTGAGCTCTCTTAAGCATCCTGAATTCAAAATTCTGTGAGACAGTAAAAGATAAAGGGCCCTGCACACTTCTTATGGAAATTCGCCTATGGTCTAGTTCACTGAAACTGAAATAGGGTGTTATGGTGTGTACTTAAGTGTCGCCTGAAGAAAAATTCCTTTGAGTAGCAAAAAATTTAATGAATAGATTTCAAGATAGTCTCAATTTAAGACTGGTACAATTTTGGTTCTACTAGCAGTGCTTTTTTTTAGAGGGATGACGTAGTTACTTGGTTCACGGTTGGCTACATAGATGGTCTGAGTAAGGTCAACGAACAGAGAAAGGGAAGAAAAGAAATGTATTTATGAGCCAATCCAGTAATTAGAAATGAGATACTCTCCATAAAAAAATTTCTGACAGAGACAAACTAAAGTCCGTCTTAAATTGCGAATATCTCAAAATCTATTCATTATAATCTTTTCTGCTCATGAAAACTTTTGACCAGGAAACATTTATACACAACATACTTCAGTTTCAGCCAATTTGACCACAGGCCAATTTCCATAACAAGTCTACAAGGTCCTTTGGTGGTTCATCAAGAGATTAATTGAAACATTTAGAGTTAACAATCAATAGTGTTTTTAATAGGTGTATAAAATTTACAAAATATACAAGAATCCTGAGAACAAATAGAAGCAAACTTTTTAGAAAACCGTAAGAAAAAAGTCTGCTGCTCCACATTTGCAGTTCTTCACAAAACTATACTTGATAAAAGCATAATAGGTAAGACATACCTATCACTTCATAATCACAGAGCACAAGTTTGAGCTCCAAGCTGATTGTTCATGAAAACCTTTTCGAATTTTTTCTTTTCCTCTTTGAAAGCTAATTTGTTCAATTTCCGTTCCTGGCGTCTTTCCTGAAATCAATAGAAATTAGACCTGATTAAAAGGAAATAGATTAGGTATGTTAAAATTCAAAATCGTTAAATGTGCAATTTTTTTGGTCTGGACAACACTTTGGGGTTTTTGAGAGTAGGTGGGACTTGAGAGACGATTTTCAGTCAATTTTTTTTATAATTTGACCGTTTCTCAAAAAGAATTCTAGGGTCCAAAAATTGATTTTTAACAATCTTCTAGGAACTGAAGTACATATTACATTCCTAAAGTGCTTCTTTAAACGAACATACTGCACCCAACAGTTTTTTTTAATTTGGTCCATTTTTAAGGGAGCTACGATTTTTTTAAAATGGTTGGGTATCAAACTTAGAACTTCGATACATCGAACACAAAAAAAGATATCGAACTTTGGTTTGCGCCAAAGTTTTTAGAATCTCAAGTTCCTTTTGAACAAGCAATGAAAAAATGAGGACCCTATTTGAAATATTTGACTTAGTCTGCCCTGATCTCCCTCTCCGACCCTCCAAAATTAGGGGGCTACCAAAATAGCCCCTTGACATGGAAAAGAATCGGCGAAAACCGATTCTCAAAAAAACTATTACGGAAAAAGTTAGAGGAGGTTGTGCATTACTTTTGCCCATCCCTGTATGTAGGTAGCAATGAAACCAAAGTGTGAAACACTTGCAAAAAATTTCAATTTTTCAATCAAATTGACAATGGTAAAAGTTATTGATAACTTGAGGAGAAAAGAAAAAAGAGATTTGACTCTCAAAATGTTGTTTACTTACTTTCCTAACTTGCTTGACTAATTGCTTCCTGTCTCTCCTCTCTTCGGGTGTTTCTTCTTTCGGACGAACAGATAAGCTGAGACGGGATACTGATGAGAGAACAGAGCGTACATCATCCTTTGCTTCATCTCTTTTATTCATTAAGTCTAAGTTGGCTGCAGTTAATTTATCATTAATTACAGGGAGTCCTTTCTTGAATTTAATTTTGTTAACCTAAAAAAAAGGAGAGTAAGACATTTATTGAAAAATAATGAAATTGTTTCCTTGTCTGGTTGTGTTGTCAGTTGCCAGAAAGCTGCAATCATTTACTGGAAAATATTTGAGGGCAAATAAACTTGTTTTGCCCAAAAGCCAATACGTGGTTCTGAATAATCTTCCCAAGAAGGTTCTTTCCGATGTTCAGATCAAAATGTTTCTCAAATCCACTGATAAAAACAAAAGATACTTTATTTTCCCGCATAAAATGCACACTTATTTTATTTTCCAATTTTAGATTCTAAAAAACTGGAGTGAGTCCTATCTGCGAGGAAAGACAAAAATCATACAATGAAAACTGATTTTCTAAGTCCAGCTGTTTACAACAGCTTCTCCAAAGCACATAAGAGGGAGCACAGTATATTTTGCCAGTCTCTAGTTCCTTACAGTCTTAATAGTCTTTCAACTCCTTAGTTGCGCGTGTCGCCGAGCAGTCAGAACACTGCAGAGCTGTAGTGTTGAGTATAATTAATGGCATTTTTCAGTTCACCAATGATTCAACCCATTGAGAAAATATTACACAGTTCATTTCAGAGTATGGCTGTAATGCACAAAAATACTCCCATCCGTAATCTTTTCTCAACCGGTGGAGTCATCGATGCCTTTAAAAAACTTTCAGATATTTTAATAATTTAACGGCAATTGCACTGACTGAGAAAAGATTACAGATCAGAATATCAGAATAACATATACTGAACTGTGTAATCTTATCTCAACCGGTTGAATCATCGGTGAATTGAAAAAATGTAATTAATTATAAGCAGAATGGCAGCTCCGGACCACTGTCACCTCAGACAGTGGCGTAGCGTGCAACTTGGCAAAGTAGTATTTTATCCATTTAAACCCATGTAAAAGGTCAAATGCAAAGATGTTCACCTAACACCCAATGCTTCGATCTTTTTAACGCGTTTAAATGGACGAACTGCAACGTTGCCCAATTGCACGCTACGCCACTGACCTCAGACCACATGTTTGACTGCATTGTACAATCTTTGTCATCAAATCTGATCTCATATAATCAGAAAGCCAAGGGTTTCGACTGCAAATAGAGCTTCGTCAGAAACGTGAAGGTTTATGTACGATTTGTATGGTACTTGCCAACTATTTTCAAAAAAAATATGATCTACTTCTGATCTTCTTCTTATAATTCTCCGTTTTTCTTCCTTCAATCGTCGAAATGTCAAGCATAATCAGCAGTACACATTAAACGGGTGTAAACAATAAAAGCAGGAAGATATGATACATGGCAGAACAATTTGTAACATTTTATTTGTTGATACCTTCTTGCAGGAGACTTGCAATTCATTTGTGAAATAATGAAACATTTTAAGCACATGAATAAACATAAGATCATTTGGAGTAACTTGGCCATGGGTCTTTTTCTTACTCAGTTCACGGTATTTTCCAGGTTTGCCAACTGGCATCCTTGCTGCTGAGAAAGGATGCCAGTTGGTAAAAGCTAAAAAAAAAAAACTTGTAAGAACTGTGCAAGAAAAAGACCTATGGTAAAGTTACCCCGGGTGGCCTAAAATGCTTTCTAATATTTCAGGAAATTCTTCATTAAAGGCCTTTTTTCTATAAATGGGCCATTGGCTCAATATTTTCAACCATAATTTTTGTGAGAGGATTAAAAATAAAATCAAATAACAAAGATTTAGATACCTTGGGTGGCTCTGCAATTAATTTAGGATGATTATAAATATTAGAGTAGGTTGAAAGGATTGATTCACAATCCCAAAACTCCTTTGGCTTGATTTCTAGTCTATCCATTTCTTCTTTGCCTTCATTTCCATTGTCAGTTTCAGCTGCTCGGAGGATTAATTCTTTCTCCTCTTCTGTCAAACGTCCAGTCTGAAGAAAGGGAAAACATGCATTTGAGTTTCATTATAAGTTGGAAGGAGAGTTTCGGTAGATTTTAAAAATTTCTCCCAAGATCACAATGGGTCTGTTGCATGCTTTTGCCACAGCAATATGGAGGGTTGATTCTGGTGCAAAATTGCGCTGAGAGCATCAAAAAGTCTCAAAATCCATTCATAGACCCACAGAAGACGTTTACACTTAGGAAAGCCTAAGATGGCAGTTGAACAGGCGTATCAACCCTGCATGCATGCCTCACGACCAGCAAAGATGGCCGACGATGGCATTTGACAAAGTCAGCACTTGCCCGGCGTTTTCTCCTCCGAATTCCGGCAAATCGACACAAAACGTGAAATATTTACCATAAACCAAATTGTACATCATAAACAATAATGAGGAAATAAATTTTTTTTTGGATAGTTATGGTAGGTAGTAAGTATTCAACAAATTAATTAAATAATGTCAGTTGACTCCTAAGATTTTGGTTCAGGTAGGCAACCTGCAATACTTAACATAACAAATTGAAGCAATACCTAACACAGTGAATTGAAGCATTGCAGGTGTTCTACCTTGCCAAAGAAGAAGAAGTCGGCTGACATTATTTAATTTGCCGACTGTACATTATAAATTTTACAAGTAAAAAAAAAAGAGTGCTAATCTCCAATGGGAAAAAGAGGCTCACGTTTGTTTGATGCTCTTTAAATTCTTTGGCTGCACTGTCAATAATTGGAGAGGTGGCAGGAATTTGACCTTCAATTTCTTCAGTGTCAAGAGCTCCTATTTCTTCGTCGTTATACTCCGCAAACATCTAAAATAGCAAATCAACCGAAAAATGTAAGTGGTTACATAATGAATTTCTGATCATAAATGGCAATTTGACTAGATTTTTCACCAAACAACAGGATCAGTTAACAATCATAAATTTTTCAAGTGAATGATATTCGATTGCGAAAATTCAATTATGGGTAGCTAAATCATGAAAACTTTCTTGACATGATTTATCAATAAGTTGCTACCTCAAGGTACACATTGATTGACTATAGTCGGCTGAAATCCTGATTATTTTTAGGAAAATTGAAAACACTTGCCCTCAGCATTTGTAAGGAGCAACATTATGACTAGAAATACAGTCGAAAAATAAATTTGAAACTAATAGATGATCAAGGGAACAAACTCAAGGGGATCAAGGGGATCAAGGGGTGTGGAAGATCCATACTTCACAGCTCTTCACCATACCCTGTTATTACGGGAGACATTAAAACAACAGATATCTAAATAAAGAAATCATTGATAACTACCTTTTCGAATTTATCATCTAAAATTGTGAGCTTCTCATTCCTACGAATAATGGAGCTAGACATGGAATAATTTGTGAATCGGGACTTTGTATCATCGAAGTCATCGCTTAAGGCACCCATACTTCCAACTTCATCTTGCTCTTCATCATAGTAATCTTCGTCATCATCTGATCCACTGTAGATCAAAACAAAATAAAACAAATACATAAAACAAAACCGTGTATAAGTACATCTTATTTCTTACTCATTTTTTAAGCTTATTTCTAGCATGTGATGAAACCATAATGATCGAACTTCACAATGACATTCATTTTTTTTCATCACGCAATTGATACAGCTGTTGGTTGTAGATACTGAATTTAGGAACAGCTTTTTACAATGCCTAACTGTTCACAGTAAGAAAAAAAATATATTTTTTTGATCGTCGAAAGTTAGTTAATTTGGCGGTTATGGTTTAATATATACGCAAAGTACAGAATCTGGCATTGCTGCACTTGGTTTATTAAAACTCACAAATAAGTAGAACCATTTGGTGCTGTGTGAAACCTTTAGAATTTGAGCATTAACGCGGGTTTAAATGGAAAAAATGTAGAGTTGCCGGATAGCATGCCACGGTCAAAAGAAGTCAAAACTTTAAAAAACAAAGTTCATATCCGTAATCAGTGACCCGAAAAACCCTAGAAAACCAAATTTAAAGCCCAAAGAATGCTGGGGAGACTTTCGTAAAGTCAAATCGGTCCAAACCCACACTTTGCACCAGAAATCTTCTGACATTTTCTTTCACTTTTCGTTCCCAACGGTACATACCGCGCCACTTTCGATAGGTACCGCTACAACTGTACTTACGGCATGTTTGCTTTGAGAATAAAATCATCGTCCAACATATTTTCAGGGTCAGAATAATCAAAATCTTCATCCATTGCAGCAACAATATCAGGATCAAGATCTAAATTCAAACCTGAAAAAGCAAATGAAAACGATGCATGTAAATAGGTATTTTATAAGAGGAGGAGATATGGAGCAAATCACCTACCCATCAATTGATTGACATTGAGTTAGAGATTTATTTTCCATCTACACTAGCAGCCCCTGAGTTGCAGTTATTAGTAGTAGTAGTCAAGTCCAGCCGCCAAAACTACTTTTTCACTAAGCTGGTATTTCAAAACAAATGACTGAACTGCAGTCCCCAATTTGTGGCTCGCAAAAAAAAAAAAAAAAAAAATGCATACCCTACAGTTTACAGTCTTCACAGGCGCACCTCTGAGTTTTTGCATTGATGCATCAACTAAGTGTACTCAAGGAATAAGTATACAAATTTAGTTATAATATAATATTTAGTTATATTATTTTAATATTTTTAGTTCTTTAGTACTCCTGAAATAATAAGCTCACCTGATTCAGGTGGATTTCTATTCAACAGACCAATATCTTCTTCAAATTCTGAGGCAAACATGGACGATGGAAGCATAATCTGTAGAGATAGAGAAACATGAAAGAAAATCAACTTTAAAATCTACTAAATATTTCTTCAACAGAAATTTTTTATAATTTGTTGGATATTCCTAGTTTGAAGGGAAACACTGAAAGAGGACTTCAGAACTTATGGCGTGCAAAATATTTTCAACTATGAAATGAATGTACATAAATAATTTGTTTAATGGATAATTCATCCAAGTTTTAATGTCCAAAGTAACTTGGTCCAATTTTCTTCTGTTCATTTATGTAGTTAATGAATTTTTCGCCAATAGAGGCTCTAAATCAATCTTAGACATATTGCTTAGTTATGTCTAATGTTGAGGACTGCAATCTAAATGTCCAAATGCAGTTAATGATGATTTAGAAAGGTTTGCCTGATTGAAAACTCAATTATTTCAATTGTATGCTTGGAAAAAAAAATAAAAATCTAATTTTAAATTCTTTATCAAAAATTTCACACTTATGCTCTTTCGATCAGTCATCAAAAATAATTACTTTTCGGACAGCAAAAAATAGGGTCTAACTTTTACTTTGGACCTATCATCTTTTTTGGAAATTTTAAAGCTCCTGGGTGAAATATTGAAAATGTTGAAATTTGTGAAAGGTTGATTATATTTTGGATTATAGGTGTGGATTAAAAAAATTGGACAGACTGCTCTACAACCAAGATTTCATAAAGTAGGTGAAACAAAAAAGAAACAGAGAACAAATTCTTGGGAATTTAAAATCACTAAATGTAAGAATCCGGGATAAATATTCCAACTTACTTTAGGTTTTGATTCCTTCGAGGTATGTGGTTTCTCGTTTAGTGCTGCATCTGGTATCTCTTCTCCATCTTCTTCTTCTTCTTCTTCATTTATGGGCAAAGTAGCTCCTTTTACTTTTTCCAATGAATAACCACCTCTGGGTACCCCGGCTGGCACCAAATGTTTCAGGTAATCATAATCATCATCAAAATAAACTCCATATTTCCTCTGCTCCTCTTTCCGCTCATCATCCGTCTGAAACAAACAGTCAATAATTGAAAGATCGAAGGTGAGAAAACTAGCAAAGAGCCATCTAATTTTCCCAAGAGTAATCAATGTTAGATAACACCTGAGACCAGTCTAGCTAGAATTGATATGAGATTCTAAAGACTGCAATCAAAACGACAGAGGAATGATTCTCTTGTCGAAAAATTTGAACCAGGCCTCAGCTAGGAAAAGGAACATTACACAGCAAAATTTGGAAGAGGATTGAGGTTGTGGTCTAGTCTAATATTAAATGGACTCATTTATACTAAAGGGATCTACTCGACTTTAAACGTTGCCATTTTCACTAGACTTCGAAATTATTATAAAATTAGACCTCGTGCACAGAATTTCTTGAAACTTCCACGAACTTCCCTTCTATGCGTGAAGTCTTGGTCCTGAAAATATCAAACAATTTATTCATCAGATTATGTTTAGGGGAATTAAAAAGTCAAGATTAAACAGCAACATTGGAATACTAGTATGTGTGTTTAGTATAAATGTATCCAAATATGAAGATTTGAATTGAATTGTAAATTACACACACCACATCTGGTCGACCCGACTGGATGTTTGAGATTAAAAGACGAAAGGCTGGGATTAAAACCCAGCTCCTCTAAATGTCTCCTCACATTTTACGGAGGGAGACTTCTTGAGGTTCGCAAAAGACTAAACATGGCCATGGTTAGTTCCTCACATTATAACAGGACACTCTTAATCTGGACTGCACAAGTCACGGTTCCTGTAACCGTTCAGAATTCACGGTGAATATTTAGGGGGGCAAGAGGAAAGATGACAGTGGCAAAAATACAGAATATACTGAGCGAAAAAGGTAGAGCGCATACTGTAAAAATGTAATGGTGGTTTTTGAGCGTATAAGTATAGGTCAAGTAACCGAAAATTGCCGGAAGAACAGCTATTGTGAGAAAGCCATTCCTTGAGAACTCTTTTATTGTAATTACGTTCAAGTATGGAGAGGGTGTGCCAGAATTCAATAACGATTAAAATTTTTCTTACAGTTGTATAGTGGTTCCTTCTTCCTATTTTTGTTCTGAAAGTTTTCCACACAGACATACTTAATGCAATACTTATGTGGGTACCTACTTTTAATTGAAATAAAAGGACAAGAATAGAGCTAAGCTTAAAAAAGTAGTAGTAGTAATAGTAGAAGTAAAGTCCAGCCGCCCAAACCTTGCGTTCGTTATGCTTGCATTTCAAAGCGAATGACAGGATTGAGAATATAAAAAGGGAATAAGAAAGAAAAGAAAAAAAAAAAAAAAAAAAAAAAAACTATTTCATAAGCAGTAGGTGCTTTTTGACTGGCCATTATTGATTGGATGGTAATGGTTAGAATCATTCTTGTTACCCACAGAACGTGGGTGCTGATTGTAAAAGGTCATTTTAAAAAATGTTACTCACTAAATGCTTGTTCTTCGGGTCTTCAAGAGGTTTGAGAACACGTTGCGGAGCTGTTTCATCACAGATCAAAGGATCCCGTTGACTCCGATGCACTAGTGCAAAGGTTACGGAATCTTTTCCAAACTTCTTCTTCTTTTGCGGCTATAAAATTTGAAAGAATGAAATAAATTTACAGAAGATCTAGGTCTGCAAGCAGAAGACAATATGAGATTCATTGCTTTTCATTTTTTTATGATAAGAGAGTAAGATGGCACAGCTTGAATAAACATGTAGGTACCTAAAATTTAAAACTAGAAAAACAATAGTGATATCAGAAAAGACTTTGGAAGGTATTAGATGAAAACTATCAGTTGTAGGGGAAGATAAATTAGGGATGCCTCTTTCAAAGCCTCTTGATTGATCATTTATCAATTAATCTTGATTATGATTTTTCATCCACTGATCAAGTGAACTATCAGGACTAGGTGACATGATGAGGCTCCTTCATGTTAGAGATGAGACGGTATTTGTGAATTCTTAAAAATCGGCTTCATTGGATAGGTTAATAGTTTGTTAAGGTACAAATCTTTGCAGTAAAGTTTGATTATCTTTCAAGAGACTCCGTAGACAAATTACACAAATAGTAGTTGTATCATAAGTTATGGGAATTTCCTTAAAAGTGAAAGAAGAAAAGGAAAATGTAACGCACAGTAGGTCTAGTACTGCTACACATTTTTGTACCCAAATTTGGATTCTGAATCATAAGTGGTGGTAGCCACCAGGCTAAGTCCAAAACCCCCTGCAAGAAAGTATCATCCGCGGACACCTATCATTCACCAAACAGTTCGTTATAGTCAATTTGTTCATTATTTGATTTTTATCCACCGGTTCCAGGAATATAAACCTAAGTACATCAAATAAGGGCGAAATTCCTTGCATTCTCGACTAAGCTATGTAAGCAGAGCAAGGCGATGAGATAAGAACGTAGCCAGTCTGACCTGCAGGCTGATTGTGAACTTTTGGTTTGCAAGACCAAGACAAAATAAGAGCCGATCAGCAGGCCTATCCTTGAAATTCATGACTTTTGGGTAGACTGGATAAGAATGGAAAACGGTGATTGGTGGAGACAAGTCACGTGGTTGCCAAGTCTAATCAAAATACAGAATTTATCTAATTGGTTATCCGGTACTCCAAGACTGCCCGATAACCAATTAGATAAATTCTGTAGTTTGACTAGACTTGGCAATCACGTGACTCGTATCGACCAATCACCGTTTTCCATTTTTATCCAGTCTACCCAAAAGTCACGATTTTCAAGGATCGGCCCGCAGTCCTGTTGATTAGAATCGGGTGTCACATGGCCGTGTAGATACAACATAGAGTCTATCATCCTCGGACAATAGATAGGTAGTGTATCACGTTATCACAGTCACATGACCAGTAGGATTAGAGCTTAATTGACGAAAGTTTGCACATAACAGCTCCCCAAGCTTCTTGAGTTACAAGTGCATTTGCGTTTCGGCACATGGCAGTTGTCCCACAGATACACAATCTTGTCCACTACGCAATGAACAAACTGAGCAGTTATCAGCCACCTTTGGTGAAATAAGCTCTAGTCAATTCTTACTGTCTCTTGTCATGTCTACTGCATAATTATAATTCTAAAGGAGGCTCTTTCTGCGGACGTATTTAAAGAACTGATAGAAAAACCAGCCGCTGCCAGCAGTCCGCACCATCTGATTGATGAAATTCACATGAAGCGCTTGATGCAAAACAAACCAGTGAATCCGATTCAATCAGATAATTACAAGTACTGAATCAGTGATTCGAAAATAAAACTCACCATTTTCAGAGCTAACGTAGAATATGAGTCACAAATTCAACTAAGAGAATTTAAAGTTTAAGCACAAATCATTAAGGGATAACAAAATATAAAAAAGTCCATGTGCCAGCGAAACGTCAAAACAAAGCAACTGTTATTCTTCTTCTTCGAGCAACCAGTGAGCAACAAATCACCAATTTTCGTTCGGTGAAAACGTTTTCTTGAACTTTCCTAACCTACAAGCCGATAAAATCTGCCAAATCTCTGCTGGAGTCTGAACTTCTACAATTTATTCTAATTTCAATTTGTAACACTTTTACCTTTTATCGTCTAATATTCGTAGTGACTCTCAAGTCCTTTTTTCAATCAAAAATCCTCTGCTCTCTTGCGTGTTCTTTCTGTTATCTCGCTCCAACCCACTACTGATCTTGAATTTCTTTTACTTACATGTTTTTACTGTGGTCGATTCGTTTGCAGTGTGAATGATTTAATCAGAGTTTTGTTTCTCACCGCAATTCCCTCTTAAATCTCTACGATGGCCGGAAATTTCTGGCAAAGCTCACACTAGTAAGTCTCTATTACCTTTCTATTTTCTCGCCTGAACATTTCTAGCCATCCTTTCTGGCATCCTATGGGTACCCGTTTACACAGGGGTAATCACGGTGGATTGAATCTTAATGGTCATCGTAATCAGATCAAATTCCATATGAGCTCATGAGTGGCTTCACCGATTGAATCATTTTGAGCTCTCCATTCCGATGATAACAGGCAAAAGGAGCCAATGAGGGGAGACCGGTCGGAATCTCAGTCGACAGAAGCATGAAGAGGGGAGGAAGTTGTTATGACTGGTTACCTGCGTGATTGAGTTTTGCAGTAGCAAGCCGATTTGCTTTTAATGATCCGATAACGATAACTATTGTGATTGGATCCTTCGTGATCACCCCTGTCCCTGTAATCCTCTGCAGAATGACCAGAAGACAGACAGAAATTTCTTATTCAATCGGATGTGTGTGCACAAAATGTGTCTCCTACTTGTTGAAAAGTTTGAACCATCCGGTGCCAACCTCTTTACATTGAGTCTTAGCTAACCAGCTTCATATTTTTTGACCGTGCTTCTTTTTTAGAGGAGACCTGAGTTGGCAATAAAATAATTAAGAAAAAGTGTAAAAATAGTATTATTTAGAAGTGCAATGGCGTTCTTCATGTAGCATGCTGGAGCCTTTTTGTAATGCGGTCTATTATTTGCTCTCTAACTCTGGTAGCAGCTGATCTTCCGTTTCTTTCACCTTTCTGAATTGAAATGAAGTGCAATTTTTTTTTTTTTTTTTGCATTGATGAAGGAAATTTTACTTTTGGCCTCAGTTTTTAACTCGGTATGAACAAGACCCTGTTGATAGTGAGAGCTACCTTTACTCTGTCACATACTTTCCAAATCAAGCTACTGTGCAGCACTTTTCCTACCAGTCGAAAGTAGGTGGGTCGGGCCGTGTTACTACGTACAGTAGTTCTTATGTATTTGAAGCCTGAGCTAAGAGTAAGTAGGTTAATGTTCGGAGCCGATATCTTAATTGACTGGCAAGGGCAAGGTAGTCCTGCGTTGCTTCTATTTGAAAATCTATCTGATTTGCCAGATCTCAACTAATAACGCATCCAGATTACTACTGTGGAATCATGACAAGAACCGGTCAATAAGATATAGAAAGATAAGAAGATATAAGAGGTATGAGAGATGTAAGATAAGAAGAGATAAGAAATAGAAAATTAGAGAGTTTGACCAGAATTTATAACTTGCAAGCATAGAAATCTTTGTAATTTTTCACAATTTTACACTATCCTCTCCACGTTGTGAAGCAAGCTATAATTGCTGCTAATTTCAAAGATTATCAACCATTCCATCCTTTGTTTGATCCTTTTACTTATTCAATGTGAATCATTAAATCCATTTTCTCTTAATTTATTAATCCATCTATTTTCTTTTTTCGTACCATTTCACTCCACTGGAGTAGGGTTTGTTTCGGGAGTGTGGTAAATCTTATTTCATCTTATTATTGTTTTTATTTTTCAGCCAACAATGGATTCTCGATAAACAGGATCTCATCAGGGAACGCCAACTTGATTTAGCTATATTATCTGACGAAGAATATCAGAAGATATTAATATTTTTTTCTAACTGTAAGTTCAAAAGCTAAAGTTTCTTGTTCAGTTGAACATTAGTTCAATTTGAAAATAACTGTCATGCAAAAATAGCATCAGTGCTTGAACCTTGTTTATGAAAAATACAGGTGTAGCTTATCTCAGCACTGAAGGAGGAGGTCACTGATAATCCTTGGAATTTTTTCAAAGTTGTTCCTCTTAAAGCATGAGAAAATTTAATTCAACTGATGGATTCAAAGCGCTTTAAAATCTCAGTTTCAATGTTTCAGGCATATTTTGTCTTGTTTTAAAGGAATCAAAATTTTAAAATTTGCCAAAAAATATCAGTGAGCTCTGCCTTCACTTCTAAAAGTAATTCTAGAGATGGAACAAGCTGAGCTAGCTTATAATAAGCAAGTAATGGTATGTTATTAAACAGTTATAAAACAATTTCTCTGAAATATTCTCTGTGGTAAAGATAAGGTCTGAAGTATGCAACTTCATCATATCACGCAAAAAGACTGCTACAATCATTAGGATAGTCGAGAAAACTCGGTAATTAATAGAGATACATACTATCAATTTTACTGAAAATTTTCCTGCTTGCGCCAAATAGTACTTTTGCGCCCAAAAAATGCATTTTTCCAGGAATCTAGTGTAAGGTTTTGTGAAACTGACAAAACGTGTGCTCCCTTCAGCTACTGTAACTCAGAAAACTCTCTTATGATGGGTCTATTGACTTTATAAAACCGGAATATTTTAGCCAATGTTCTTAGACCTTTTGACCTCTTTTTTTGTTTTTTTTTTTCAAAACCCTTGAGTGACAAGGGTGCTTCTCCCACCACGACTCTTTACTTTTTGAAAACTAAACATGGGCGTGGCTAGACAATTTTTCTAGGTGGGGCCAAGTTTCCCCAGAGGAGGTGGTCGGGGGAAACACCTCTCAGTTCGGGGGGTCCGCCCCCCCGGAAAGTTTTGCCAATTTAGCCGCCCTAAGACGTGATTTTAGGCTATCTCCACCTCACAAATGATAAGAAGATAAACAAGTGCGCAAAAAGTAATTCTATGTTCCTTTGCCGTAAATAAACCGATCTTATTATAAGAATCAAACCTTACAATCTTATTTTTTGGTACTTGTGAGTTCAAATAATAATAACATCGTAGAACAAAAAATGATGGAAAAAAAAAGGGCTAAGAAGGATCTTCTGAAAGGATTCCCCTCCTGATGTTTTCCGTTTAATCACCAACAGTAAAAATACTTCATATACCTGTTAACAATGTTTTTTTTTATTTGGTTTTACGTTTTATAACTACAGTCATTCCGGGTAACTTTGGGCCACTCAGTATAACATTGGGCCATCACTTTCAAAAATAGACTTTATGACGTCATAATTAGGTTGTCAAAATAATTGAAAGAAAAAAAGAACCAATCAAATCAAACGAGTTTTGAAAGTGGCCCAAAGTTATCCCAAATGACTGTATTTTTTTCTTCTTTCAATTATTATTGCATTTTTTTCATCCTCAGATTTTCTAGAGGGCCCCCCCCCCCCCCGGCCCCATTGTAGCTACGCCCTTGAAACTCAAGTTTTTACTGTACTCTAGATACATCAACTATTTGTAGTTCTACTCGGTTTAAGTAAATTTCTGGTGGAAGCAGAAAAATTTATCTAAGGAACTAAGAAATTGATCCACTTATACTTGCATTTTCATTGATCTTTTTAGCTTATAAACTCTATAATAATAACTGCCATCTCTCATCTTAATTTCATTTGTTTTTTCTGCATTTTGTGTAGTTTGACTTACTTATTCTTACTGTAACATAATTTTTTTTACAGTTATTCAGAGTTTAGGAGAAAGTCTCAAATTAAGGCAACAGGTCATTGCTACTGCGACTGTTTATTTTAAGCGATTTTATGCCAGAAATTCTTTGAAGTGTGTAGATCCACTATTACTGGCTCCAACTTGTATTTTTCTGGCATCCAAAGTAGAAGAATTTGGTGTTATTTCTAATAACAGGCTCGTGCAAACTTGTCAAGCTATAGGTACTGTAAATTCCTGTTTCTTCTTAATTATTAATTTTGAATTATTCTCAAAATTGAATTCTCAGACTAGACATAACCAGGAGAGCTTAAAATCTCTATGAGAAAATCTATTCTAGATCCTGGAAATTTGTTTCCACATTTACTGCCTGATATCTACAAGAAATATTTCTTTTCTTTCTCCTCAAGAAAAGAAAAGTACCGAAAGGCCTGAATTTCTATTAAAAAATATCCTTTTCCTCTCGTGATCTAGCATTTTATGATACCCAGGAAGGCGATTACGTAGGGTCGGATTCTTTTGGGTATTGTCATGATTATCATTTACATTAAATCAAATGGGCTTGCTTCTGCGCAACTCGATCGCGCAGGTGACCCCCTCCTCACCTCTTCCTACTTCGAACGATTGAGATTACGACAGCTCCCGACTCATCGTTTCCTTTCGTCCGTTTCAATCGTTTCCAGGGGCTCGAAACGATTTGATCAGTCGAGCACTTGATAACAATAACGATACCCGAAACGATCCGATCCTCCGTAATCACCTCCCTGTACATCATGATTAGATTTGTTCTCTCTGAAAGACAACTGCCGTATTTTATTTTGCCACCAATTTTATTTCATTGATGAAAATTGTAGGCTCTAAGATGAAGGAAGGGGACTAAGGGTGCAATTCAGAGACTCAACAATAAAACCTCCTCAAGATGGTGTTGGCTTGAGATTTTCTTGAGATGTCCCCATTTAAACAGTGTATTGAGAATGAGGGGCAATGTGCGCGGCATCAGCAAATGAAGTGCCTCCTAAATGCTTCAGTTGTTGATGTTGCGTAAGTTGCTCCTCATTACTTATTCGCTGTCTAGATGAGGAAATCTCAAGGAATTTTCAAACCAAGGCCATATTAATTGGGTTTTTTTGTCGATTCTCTGAATTGCAACCCTAAGGTATCTACGAAAACAAATTTTTGGTGAATGTTGGCGAAATAAATGAAGTACAGCAGCTAATCAATATGACTTGAACTTCACTGGAATGTAAATCAGCTCAAGCCTTAAATACATATTTAAATACTCTCGTTTTATTTGATATTCTGTTGAAAGGTTAAGATTGTAAAATTTTGCTCATTCATCTGTTATACCTAATAGTTCTTGAAGATCAAGTGAAATTATTTTGATGGGGGTTGCCTGTAAATTAGTTTGCTCTCAATCCTGAAATTATTGTTTCTCAGTAAGTTACTCATTGCTTAGAACAAAAATGTACTATCCTTTTTCAGATGCCTTAGTTGATTATTTCATTTTTAAAATTTTTATTAATGCTTTGTTTTTGTTATTTTCAGTCAAAAACAAATTTAGTTTTGCGTATACTCAAGAATTTCCTTACCGTTTTGCTCAAATTTCGGAGTGCGAGTTCTATTTACTGGAAAACCTAGATTGTTGCCTGATCGTCTATCAACCGTACCGACCTCTATTACTTCTATTGCAAGACATTGGTCAAGAAGAACAGCAGCTTTTAGGCTTGGCATGGAGAATAGTCAACGATAGTCTGCGGACTGATGTCTGTCTCCTTTATCCACCGTACTTGATTGCAATTGGTACGTTATGATTCATTCTTTTTGTTTGAGTCAACACTTAGCGCCCATGTGCACGCTACAATGCTTGGTTTCCCCGATTTATATTCGAGTGGAGCAAAATGTCTGTGCAACACAATTCGAGTGATAAGGGTTTATCTTTGTCATTACCAAAGATTACTTATACTCTAGATATGGCACTAGCTATCTTGCCAATGTTAAATTTCGTTGAGCGCCTTCATTTTTAAAACCGAGCTGAAACACATACACTGGCCCACGGTTTGTTCATGTTTCGGCAAGTGAGAGACGTGCGGGCGGGATGGGGATCGTGGGCCAGCCGACTGGCCCCACCCTGCCCGCGCTTCTATCGCTCGCTGAAATGTAAACAAACCGTGGGCCACTGTATGTGTTTTAGCAATGAAGGCGCTCAACAAGATTTTAGCTAGTGCCATATCTGGAGTATAAGTAATCTTTGGTCATTACCTTCTAAGACGCGTTGTGTGCTCCAAAATAGAGGGGTTGGGAAGGTAGCCTAGTGTAGCAAGAGTGGTGTACATGAGTGATACCACAGATTTAGCTCTCCATTACAAGTTGTACCTAATCTTCCTCTTGAGAGAAAAATTGTGGGAAAAAATTTAACTATTCATGTAGGTATTCATATTTATTTTAAAAACTTAAAAAAAGAAGAAACTATAACGCTGTGCATGATGTTTTTAACTGCTGAAGCTTTTCGATTTACAACACTGTCATCATCATCAAGGCAACAGCACTGAAAAAACAATAACTGAAAAGCTTTCGCAGTCAAAAATATAATATGCATACATAGAGGCATTTAGAACGCACTGATTTTTCATTTTAATTAAAGTATTGGTGCTTAATTTAAGAATGCTTGTTTTTTTAAAAAATACAGTAAAAGCTCGTTTTGTGGAACCTCTTATCAGTGGAATTTTTTGCTGTTTGGTATAATTTACCAGCACCTTCAATCTTCCCACAAGAACATTATTAAATGAACTGTTGGGAACATCCTACAAACTATTTTTCACTCCGTTTTCATCTAGGGGAGACCCCCAGACCCTCCTTTTAACCTCTAGGGGAGACCCCTAGATCCTCCACCATAGTTCCAAGGGATACACTTCCAGACCCCCTCCCTTTAGCATGCTGGGAGTGACTCCTTGACCTTTCATAAATTTTCCAATCACAGTTCCCTGTAGGATCATAGTTTCATGCAGTGGTGGATCCAATGGGGGGGGGGAGGGGCTAGAAGCCTCAAATGTTGCCTTTTTTCAACAGGAAATAGCCCCAAATCGTTTCCACCAAAGCATCAAATTTCAAAATTTTACAGGCGTGCCCCCCTCCGCCCAGAAAATTTTTCTGGATCCACCATTGGTTCCATGTATGTAGTTCCATGGCAGTCTAAATTGGCAAAAAGGGTGCGGTGCCCAGCATAGTTTTTGAGTTTGGTAAAAGGTAAGGATTAGTTCAAGGATTTTACTTCAAAACTGTGACCACAATTCACCTTATTGGAATCATTTCTATTTTTATTATTTTCATTACTACGATTGTCATTATTCTTACAGGTTGCTTGCAGATAGCATGTGTGGTTCTTCAAAAGGATCTCAAAAGCTGGTTTGCCGAGCTGAATGTAGATTTTGAAAAAGTGCAAGAAATCTCCCGCTATGTCATAGGTTTATTCGAGCTGTGGAAGTCTTACAACGAGAAAGAAGAAATTAAACCTTTACTTAACAAAATGCCCAAACCCAAGGTTCAGCAGCCTAGATAGTTCCTTGTTTATATGGTTAATGTACATGTGTTCAGCTCTTTTCACTTCTATTCTTGGATGTAGTCAAAGATTTGAGATTGTCTCCAACTGTTGCTTTAAAAGTTTGTCGTCGTAACTTTTAGATTATATCTGATTGTACATCAGTTGACATTTGAATAAGTCACTTGTAACTCACAAAAGAACTTGGCCTTATCTAAAAGATCTTTTTCTTTTTCATTTGTTAAGCACTGTAAGCAGGCACAAGGGTATTCAAATTGGAGTAGCAGGTAATCAAACTGAATATGGTTTGCTTTTCGCTAGGCATTTCATGAGTGAACGAAAACTTGATGTATACTCAAAACAACAACCAAATCACTAAACATTATTAACTCTGAAATCGATTGAAAACAAAGAACTATGAAAGTCTCATGGGCACATTTGTTTAGGCCTCCCGTGGGTACCCTATTTTTTATTTATTGATGTTTAACAAAAACTGCTAGGACCATCGTCTGATTGATGAGTATTGCTTTTGGTCCCATCTCCAGGAGTGACGAATCTTCTTCATGAGCAAAACCTGCACTAGGGAAAAAAAACTTTTGGTCCCCAAAATGATGCCCTTGTTTTTTTTTTTTTTTTTGCAAAGAAAATGTTTGGTCCAAAAAGCAGACTTCGATTACTTTGGTTCAAAACTGCTAAAAAATAGTGAATTCAACCGACTAGATCCATAAATTTAGTATAAGACCACAGATGGGAAAGAGAATAAACAATATAAAAGTTCGCGTCCACATTTGCTCTCGTGATTCAGCATTGTTTTCACCCCTTCCCATCTCACATTTTAAGTTTATTCATAATTTTGCTTAAAATGAGCCATGAAAGTTATCAATATTAGGTTATTCCAGGGTAACTGTCCCACCTTTTACACTTTTAAATTATGTTTTTTCTGTCTCAAAATTTGATTTTTGCATGTTTAAGCAATTGAAAGGGTAATATGTCAGACAATTATCACTATTTTCTTCACCGACAAGTTGAAACTTTCAAGCTTTCAAATGAAAAAAATTGTTTTTTAAAATGTGAGGGATAGGACACTTAACGTGGAAGGACCCTATTTTCCATCTGTGTATTTTTATTTCAACGACTAACTGCAGTAATTATGTATGTTATGATTGTTATGCTCCAAAATTTTGAAATTAAGTATAAATTTGAAAAAAAGTTCATAGTTAGTACAGGAAATAAATAGAAATTTAAAAAGAAAAAATTAATGAGAAAAGAAAAATTAAATTTATAAAAATTAATTAATTAAATTAGTTTAAAAATTACTATCATTGTCACTGCAAATTGTGTTAATGACATTCCGTGAGAGAGGACTTGAGCAGTGGGCATCATATAATACACCATTGTCACTTGTCTTTAATTTGATTGTTTATAATTATAGTCAGCACAGCATACAAGGTTGCAGACTGTTCTTCTATTTTTCATTTTCCACATAACTGCCAATCAGAGTTGCTTCATATTAACAATTGTCGTCCGCAATATCGTAGAATATTATGACCTCTATAATTCATTTGGCTTAATGTCTTCTGCTTTAGCTTTTGACCCAGTTAAGCTGTAAAAGATGTTTATGACTTATGTCCGTCTTGATTCTTGTTATTATCACTTATTCTTGCAGTGCAAGTAGCTCTAGTCTCCTCAAATAATCATGTATTTGATTTTCCTTGATCGAATGGTCACAAGTCATACTTTAATTTTCATCCTTTCATCATTTTCTAGACCATGAAATCACTATTTTATCTTGTAAGGTTAAAACTATGGCAGATGACAAGATAGACTAATTTGCTAGCTTTGCAATTTGCATTTGGTAATTGCTAATTGCATTTGAAGTTTTCAAACCGGAAAACAAAGTAGTAAATCATGTTTATTTTCAACTCTGAAAACATAGTATACACTTATCCTAATCTTCAAAATGCCGTCTCTTTTTTAATTGTGATCAGAAAAAGTGCCTTTTTTGAAGGTTTTTAAAAAAGTGTCTTTAGCCCTTTTTCTGTAGACATGCTAAATGTCTGGCAAAAAAGAATGATGTATTACCAGATGTGACTCAGGCGTGCAAAATCTCCTAAATTCTTTTAGAATCTTCAAATGCTTTTGTCAGACCCATAGATATGAGTTCTGATATGCAATCTCAATCTGTGCAACTGAGGGTAGCATGATTGTTTTGAATGACAAATCCTCACTACTAGTTTGTGTTTCATTGATTTTTGAAACTTTCATGATCACAAAAAAAAAACGTCCGTATACCTCTAGGATTCAGTGGACTTCTCCCTACCATATATTGTATAGAAAAACTTTATAATTTTCAATATTTTGTCGTAAAAATTTAGAAGCCTGTTTTCAAGGGTACTAGGATTTCAAATCAAACATCTATCAGAAAAGGGCTCAATGGCTTGTGTGCCTCTTTTCCAGAGATTGCTTCCATTGTCAATATAATATGTGGCCCTCCACTTCTGAATTGAAAGTCCCCATGTTTGTATAAAATTGGTACGATATTAATTATTTTATTGTTTTTTTTTTTTTTTATTTTACTTGACTCATCCTTTTTACTTTTGTGTCTTGGGCACTTTTTGGACTTTCAAAAGGCAAGATGTTGTGTAGACTTTCAGTTTTAAAAATCATTGTAAAATAATTTATTCAAGCATTTTTAACGTGTAATAAAATTGTTTTGTTAATACAAAGGTTCAACAAGAATCATTATAGTTTTAAATTCTGATGCGTACTGCCATTTGAATTTTGTACTCAAGAGCCTTTTTGATAGTTTAAATCTACTAGCCAGTCCAAATTGGTTCTAATTATGGGCTAGGCACAACATTATTTTATGTAGGCACTCTGTATCTGCCAAGAGCGCTGCCCAACCTTTTCAGATAAAGATATTGAACTCCTTTTTTCTTCATGAGAATTTTTGGAAGCTTGTTTATCATTATCAGCACCTTTTGCTGATGTCAAATAACTAATGAGTACATACAACAAGATTTAGGTCTTTTTGCATTGAGAAATTGATTTACCTCTTTACAATGGGCAACTTTCAGAAATGTACTACTGCCAAATCTCTAAATGTTTTGTGATTTCCTTTGATTAAAATTTTTTCAAATTTTTTCACTTGAAAAAGAGCATATTCATAACTCGCACCAACTTTTATTGATTTTTAAGATCCCAAAATATTTCATTTTCATAATATAGAGGTTTTTCAACTTGAGGCATGTACTACTAAATTATTGACTAGTCCTAAGACTATTTTGTTTCAAGAGACTGGTAAGGGAACATGATGAATATTTTATAGGGGTGTCCGAATCCGCGTATTTCGAATCCGAAATTTTCGAATCTTTTTTTTTTTTTTTTTTTCTTCATATACATTTATAATTTTTTCGTTTTTCTAACTTTTCTTTTCCTTCCATATGTTTTTTCTTCCTCTTCCCCTCTATACATTAGCGCCTGCTAAAACGACGGAAACTGCTATCATCAGATCATCACGATTCCGTACGAATGCGGCGCGTCTTCCGAATATCGATGAACCTAAACGGGGATAACGGGCGGTAATCGATCAACACCAAAAGTGCGCGCGACCAGCGAAATAGAATAGTAAAGATAAATCAGAAAACAAATATTTTCTTCTATTTCTATTTTTCATTACATCGTAAGGAAAATAAAAGCGCCGCACTTTAAAACAATTTTTTTTCGAACTTTTACGGCGCGGATTCGGATTCGGTTCGGATTCGGGAAAATTTGATTTTAAGGTTCGGATTCGGATTCGGAATGAAAAAACTGGATTCGCACACCCCTATTTTATTGTTTGACGTATACTTTTTTCCTCAAACAATTTTTTGGGGGTTTATACCCGTTTTCCATCTAGGTTCTAAGCTGCAAAATAATTGCCTTAATGTTCTTATCAATAAGGTAATTAATTACTAAGTTTCTAGCAGGGAGTCAAACCGGCCTAAAAAAGGGTTCAGGTTTGGTTTGGGTTCTAACAGTTTCCAAAATTTCAGTTTGTGGTTCGGTTTCGATTAGTGCGGGGTTTTGGTTTGCGGTTCGGTGCGGCAAAATTTTATATTTTTGAACTGGTTCAAAGCTGGCTCGACAGAATTCTAAGTTCATTGACCATTTCAGAGGAATGAAATGACAATTTTTTTTTTTGGTTTCCAAATTTATTAATCCCAAAAAATGTCTCCTTTCTACCTTTCTTAGCTATGTTCATGTAGCTACCCTCACGTAAACAAACCGGCAAGTTTTATTTCTCTGCAGTTACAGCTTTGGGCTATTCCGAAGTATTAAAGATCGATTATTTCAAAGATTCTTTTTTTGCAAAAAAATCTGACAAAGACAATTCAAAACTCAGGATTCTTTCGTCGCTTCTTAACCATTTGAATGGTTCAAATTTTGAACCATCTGTGAACCTTTTTTTTTATAGGTTCACACTGTCTCAATTTCTGGCTCAGATTCCGTTGGGGTTCAGGCTATTTTTAAATCAAGGTTCATGGTTCGGTTCATGCTGTTTATGGTTTGGTTTCGGTTCGACTCTCTGGTTTCTAGTAAGCGTTGGAATGATTTTTTTTTTTTATTTTTGAATGGAGTTGGGGAGGCTTAGAAGAATACCTCTAGATTTATGGGTGTGTAGTTATACAAACACATCAAATGGAGTCAGAAGCTTTTATTTCAATGGATGCGGCTTTCCAAGTTTTGGCAAATATACTCATGAAGGTGATTCCTTTTAATTGTGTACCATCTCTTTTCTATCACTACTGAATCTATCGAGTGGCTACTTACTGAGGCATTATAACTTGTTGATAGCCACTTGGTTATTACTGCACGCGCAGCAAAGCGATAAGAAAGAGGTGGATTGGTGGAGCTTGCGATCAGATATCAAGTAAAAGAATCCACCCTACTGGTCAACCTTGTTCAAAAGCATGCAGAAAAAGGATTGAAATCCTAGAGTCTTTATTTTTTTCCCTTTTTAATTAAATACCTATGCTAAAAAATTGAGAACTGATTCGAAGCTGCATTTATATAGTGATTATCTCTCTTATTTATCTAATTAGTTTGAGCATTTCTTCAATGTTTCTTTCTTGCTGATTTTTGTAAACTGTACCTTCGTGTTTATCGTTCCTGTTTCATGTATTAAGAATTAAGATAAAGTATTTATTTTAAAGGAGTAAAAGTAGTTTTATTCTGTTTTAAACCCTCATCTCAAAAAAAAAAAGGTAAAAAAATAAAAAAAAAAATTGTTAATTGTAGTTACCTCAATTAATTTCAAAGCACTTTGTGAAGCTGGAGTGCTAAAAATGATCAATCCTGCCTGCATTTGCACAAAAAACACGGAAGTTAGAAGATTGGAATGGTGGCTTTTCTCAACCAATGAAATGGACTTTTCTCACTGTCAGACATGGGGAGGGAAAGTATTCTGATTTTTCATACTCACAATTGAAATAATTTAAAAATTAAAGAATGACTGACTTTTAAACACTGGTGAAGATTAATGATCTATTACTCCTATTAGAGTGGTCATGATTCGACCTTAGAATGAGAAAGCACCCGCAAACAATGATGATGAGGCTTTTCACATACAGTTAAGTTATTTCATATAATCCAGAAATTTTCAGTAGGCTGCGAGGTTTTGAAATGTTTTGGGATAACTTTAGGTTGACCACTGTCATCTTCCTCTAAGTAATTATTGTTTCGCAACAATCGCAAGATGTAGAGTGAAAGTGCAGATCAAGGAATCACCTACGTGATTTTAAAATAATTGGGGTCCCCTTCTCAAAAAGTATAAGGCTTTGGGGCATGTAGGTGAACAATGGGGCTCTTGCAAACTTTTGCTGTCAACAAATTAATAGTCCTATCTAAAGTTGCAACCAGCGAATATCACATTTAGAAAGTCTAAAATTCAGTAATAAACTCTCGTAACTGCTATAACGGCAAGTTCATAATGGTGGTCCAACGTAGGTATCATGGGAGATTCCTGTCTATTATGCCACTTTCTGTACGGAAAAATAGAGATATGTCTCAATTTAGACAGAAATCTCCCATGATACCTGCGCCTCTCTGCCATTTAGCCTGATTCTGAGAGTGAATTTTGTGGCTCTTTAGTGTACTCATCGTCATTTTTACAGGTTTTTGTGCAAGAATCAACTCTTCAATCCCATGTAGCAAAAGTTTGCAAGAGCCCCATTAAATATTATGAATGGGGCTCTTGCAAAATTTTTCTACAAGCAAATGAATAGTCCAATCTGTTGTAAAAACCAGCAATAATCACACTAAAAAAGTTTAAAAGTTAAGTAATAATAAACTCGGAAAACAGCTGTAACGACATGATGGTAATAGCAGAGCTAGGCAGGGCAGGTAGAGCTTGTTTCAGAAGTGTAGGCGCACCTAGACTGTAATCTTTGGCGAATTTTCAATCCTTCAAATGAAAACAAAACTTGCCCTCGACTTCAAACTTTCGAGTTTAAAGCTTTCCTCAATGAGAAGCCAAATCTCAAACTCATTTTCATTCATTTTTATGCTGTAATATGAGATATAATGCAAGAACATTCTCAAGATTATTGGTTTAGATGCACCTACACTCCTAAAACGACCTCTATCTAAGAAGATTCCTGTCTAATTTGTCACTTTCTTTACGGAAACACAAAGATATGTCTCGCAAATTAGACAGGAATCTCTCACGATACCGGCGCGTAGCTCTGCCACTAATCCCGGTTCTGAGAGTGGAGTTTGTGATTTTTTAGTGCACTCATTCATTTTCAGTGCATTTTTACAGATTTTTAAGCAAGAATCACATTTTTAATCACCTGGAGCAAAATTTTGCAAGAACCCCATTGCAAACGTCTGGCTTGTGATAGGTAAGTAAAGTACTTACAAGTAAAGTACTAACATCATTCGATAGGTCTTTAAAAGAAGGAAGAAAGTGCTACCATACGTTATAGTCGATACCCAGCTGTCCCCTGAGCTTCTCATTCATAACCGCAGCAGGGAGTTTTACTCTGATAGACTCTCGGAAAAAAGGTACGAAAATTAGGACAAATTACCGCGCGACTATTACGTCTCCGGAATTTTCAATGTTCCCGCCGCTTTCTGATCGAAAACCGTAGTTTCATCACATGGCCGCTAGGCTGTGTGCTCATCAGAAATATTTTAGAGGTTAGGTACTTTTTGTTTTTGTGTCGTTGTGCTCGTGTCCACATGTGACTTCTCACTTCCTTTTTCCAAGTATTATTCAGGTATTATTATGTCGCTGTGTCAAGCAATTTGTTTCTCGTAAAGAAAACTTTCAATTTGCTCATAGTTAAAGTGTTTTCCAATTTGTAGGAAATGGCGATGCTGGCAGAAAGAAAATCTAAGTCCAAGTGGGTTTTGAATCCACGAGGGACCAATGCTATCAATGGTTAGTATCATGTTCTCTGTCTTTCTTCTTTTTTTTTTTTCATTTTCCCGAAGTACTGTCCTCAACTACATCCTTCGAGAGGTCCCCTGGCAAGTGGGGCAACTGATAAGAAACAGTTGCGGGGATGAACTGCATTTTGTTCTATTTACTTATTTTGGCGAGAAGGAGTGTGATTAGACATGACACTACATTCTACCGAGGGACCAAGGTATGATCCAAGTGATCAGGTCACTCCGTCTTGAGACTCTGGGCTAATCTTGCTTTTAGGGTGCTTATATCTCAACTAGTTCCCAGGATCGCTCCTTTGGTTCCTGCCTCCCGTAGCTAAAGGCCAAATGCTCAGACGGCACATTTTAAAGGTATTCCCCTCCAGGGTAAGACAGTTCAGGTGGAGGCAGTAAGAAACTGGCTGCTTCCAATTCATTGCTGGAGGTTGTTTCAGGTGAGGTTTTGGATAACTGCTCGCTATGATAATGTGCAGTTGAAAAGTTTGCAACTTCCGTACATGAACATGGACTCCGTCAATTCCTAATGTTTCAGGGCTGAGATAATGACTACTCCTGTGGACCAACTTATCTGAAATGATTTCTAATCAGATAAGAGTATCCATTGTCAAAGCCATTATTGTAATCAGTCCTGTATTTCGGAGCTTTTTCATCAGGTCACGGGGAACTTTTCTTCTATATTTAAGTTTTGCAAGGATGATTTATAATTGAAGCCTTTATGGTTTTTCTATGGTACGTTCCGAGGGAGTAACTTATCTATTGTTTTATTAATTTGCTTTAATTTTTATATTTGTTGTAGAGATGGAGTTTGGACGAAAAATGCTTGAGAAAATGGGTTGGTCTGCCGGAGAAGGTTTAGGTGTTCAGAAACAAGGTGTGAAGGAACCTCTTCGTGTGCAATATAAGAATGATGTTAAAGGTAAGCGAACTCAAGTTTGGTTTTATCATGAAACTCAGCGTTGATCTGTTGTTAAGTTTTCATTGCATATTTGATACTCAGTGTGGCCTTGAGTAAGGTTTCCTAGCTGCCTCTTTCTTGATATAAAATGTTTTTGTTCAGTTAAATTTTTCAGTAATTTTTGTATTTCTTATTAAATTTAGCTGAGCGGGTTGTGAGGTAGGTCTGGGGTGAATATTTCTGATTTTCAGAGTGAACCTTCGTAATATCATTAGGGAGAACTGTTTGATCGATCATTAGTTTTATGTATGTAAAATTCACTATGTATGTTTCACTATTTATTATTTTTTGTTTTGCAGGAGTTGGTTATAAAAAGAATGCTGATAACGAATGGCTGAAGGTGGAGGATGAGTTTTCTAAAATATTACAGGACCTTTCGAATAATGCTGATGGAAGCGCCAGTGGTGAAATGAACATTGAATCGCTTGAAAAAAAGTCTGAAGGCTCCAAAGCTCGATTGCAGTAAGTAACACTCTGATTTTTCAAGTGTGGCACTATCTGTCAGAAATTGTAGCATCAGTCATTGAATCATTCTCTATTTAATTTAATTAACTCTGGCTGAGCACTTCAAGCACGAGTGAACATGGGTCAGTTACCTAAAGTATATTTTTCGTGTATGATCTGGCGTGATCTTGACTTGATGGTTGTTGGAAACCAGCGAGCATCAGGCTCATCTGAACCCCACTATCATGTGCAGGCTACAGCGAAACCCCAATGTTTACTGCAAAACACATTAGTCATTACTAAACACTGGTGTAGCTGAGCAAAAGTTCTCATGGCACCAACTAATTTGATAGCATCGTTTTAGCACAATTTAAGCTCAAAGTTGAAAAATAACAGTACAAATCGGCAAGTGCTTTTCTCGGAAAAGGACGGGTGAGGGGTGTGTCCGTCTCTTATAAAGCAATACCATTGTTTGCACTCGGACTGCTTGTGTATTGTTAGTTTCCCTTCCCTACCCATCCAAACAGTTTCTTTTTACTCACTAACCGCAGTCCTTTCTGCTTAAGAGACTCATCATCACTCTGCATCTCTTTCATTATTTTTCTATCTCACTCACTTCCATCTGACTGAATTTTTTTGACCCGACAGGTTTTAAGCGGGCTAATTGCTGTGCAAGGTGGAAAAGTTGGCGCTTTTACTGTGGAGCGGGCGGCATTGCAACTTGCAAGTCCAGCCTGCCACTTTACTGCTTCTTCTGTGTCGCCTGTCATGGTGAAAGCGCTGACTTTTCCACCTTGTGCAGCAATTTCAAATTTACTCTCCATGACATAAAATTTTTGCTGTGAAAGGTACAAGAGCACCTGAGAAGTACAGTTAGACATAATTTTTGAACTTTTTGAGGTCTATAAGGAATTTTACATGTAAGCATATCAGTGGTTTGAAATTTCCAGGACATTCAGTTCAAAATTGTGGTTGCTATTCTAAGAAAACCACTTTTTCAAAACTTTGGGGGCTCTAGCTCAGCAGGGGGGCATTTTTGGTCACATGCACATAGGCTAAAAAATCTTATTTTGACCTGTAGAATACTTGATAAGAATTTTTACTTCTCATTTAGAAATACCCTATGTACTTACTTTGTTTTAAAAATCCAGAGTTGAAAATAAAAATCTCCTGCTTCGTTTTCTGGTTTAAAAATTTTTTAGACGCGATTTCCCAAAATTGACTACTTGGAAATTGTGCCTTCTTTCCGGAGACAGCCTCAATTAACATTTTGACTTATTTCAAATGTTTTGACCTTCTACTCATTACAATCTAACATTTAGGCTTGGACAAGTTAATGGTCTGGGCTTTGTCTCGACAGCTAATCAGAAACAGGCTTTAGTTTTGGAGAAAATATGATCGGTCTACCTCAATTTAATATCTGTGTTCAATCCATTATCCATTTCTAATGTACTTCACTATTCATGAAAAAATAATAAAAGTGACTCTCCTCACTTTAATTAAATATCTCCCATTGCTTTTGTCTGTTTTGCAGCTACCGCAAGTTCACCAGAAATAAAGATTTGAGCCGTTACTCTGAAAAAGATCTATCCTGTATATTGGGTCACACTAAAAGCTCTGAAGCCGAGCCAGACAAAGTTGAGGAAGAAGATACCAAGTTCTCTGATAAAGGGACCATAAACAGCTACTTTGACGCCATGACTCAAAAGAAATTGGCCTTTAATTCCTCTCAAGGTTTGTTTGAAAAAGGCGACGCTTCTCCAGACTCAAATGCAAACTCAAGTAAATCTAAGAAAAAGAGAAAATCAGAAATGGCAGAGTATAGTGAAACTTCTGAATTCCATGTTCAAAGCTCAATGAATGGTTTTGAATCTACAGAGACGGAAAGTGAACCTAGAAAGAAGAAATCTGATAAGAAGAATAAGTCCAAAAACGTAGTTGGATTAGATTCTCCGCAAGCGCAGGATGAAGAAATTTCAGAAAATCAATGTAATCTAGAAACTGTGAAACCGGTTGAAGAAGAACTTGAAGCCGGTTTTGATGGTGAATCTCTTAATTTTGACAATTGTCTCTCTAAATCCAAGAAAAAGAAGCGCAAGAAGGAAGCATTGAGTGAAGACTGCGGATTGAGCGAAAATTTGAAAGGTGTATGTGAAGAAACTGAAGGCACTCTAACTGAGGGCTCTAAGGATTTCAGACCAGAGGTTCAGGGAACTAAATTCAAGCATACGAAGCGGAAACAAGAAGACGTTCATGAAACGGAGGCTGCTATGAACATAAATATTGTTGAGGATGGTGATCATATCCCTTCGCTCAAAAATGACAAAAAAAGAAAGAAGAAGAAGATGAAAAAATGTAAAAGTCCCGGCTCTCCGAAATCTTGTGAAAGTTCTGTTGACAGTAGCGAGAGTGAAGACAAAAGTAAGAAAGAAGAGCTATCAAATGAAATTATAACTGAAGTTAGTTGTGATGAAGTAAAAAAGAAACGCAAGAAAAGGAAACATAATGAGCTTCAGGAGACTGAAGAATGTTCTCCAAATGATAGGCTCAAATTATCTGTATCAAACTGTGATGAATCCACAGGCGATAGGAAATATAATTCAATAAACAAGAAAGCCTCTTTTTCTTCTGTTGAGAACCAAAACAATGTTGAAGAAGCCAAAGCTTCAACAAAAAAGGTTAGGTTTTCTTTAGACGTGGACTATAAAACCGGTGAAAAGGCACATGCTTCAACCTCAAAAGTTAGGTTCTCGCTTAATGAGAGTCATGCAACAGATGAAACGGAGACTCTTATTGCTAACTGTGAAGATATAAATACCAATGAAAAGAAAAGGAAAAAGAAATCCAAACATCGTGAAACTGATACGGAAAGAGAGACTGGGAAACTTGAAGAGGTGGTAGCTGACAGCAATATCTTGGTAATGGATGAAAATAGTGAAGGAGTTGGTACAATTGAGAGTACATGTGACAGCAACCTCACTGATGATAAAGTTAGCAAAAAAGTAAAGAAGTCTAAAAAACGCAAACTCGAAAAACTCAATGAACTTGAAGAGGATATTCCATGTGAAATACTCAAGAATGATTTAGTGAATAGTAATTGTCTGAATGATGATGAAGGGAATGTTGTAACTATGGTAACTAAAAAGTCTAAAAGAAGGAAAACTGAAGTAGAAGATATGGAAACATTAGAAACTACAGGTTACAGAGACATTATGAATGAGGATTTAGTTGAAAGAGCTGAAAATGTAGTATGCTCACCTCAGAAAGAAAATAAAAAAAAATCCAAGAAGTCTGAAAAAAGGAAGCCAAAAATGGAAGAGGTTGCGGACGAATCATCTCTGGAAAAACATAGCAAAAAATCTAAAGTCGATTGTAGCACTGAGCAGGAATATAAGATGAAACGCAAATCCACAGATCAGGACCAAACTCCTATGGAAGGATGTGATAATATGACAGAAGAAAAGATAATTGACAGCATGGAAGTCGATAATGATCAGAACATCAAAAAAAAGAAGAAGAAATCTCGGAAGTTTGAAATTTTAGACGAAGATGAATCGCTGATAGGAGAGGAAAATGATAGAGTGGTATCCAAAGAATCCAAAGCCAATGAATGGAAGGACAGTTCAGAAGTTTCAAAATCAGAAGTAAATCCAAGCTCTGATTGTGGTATCCTGAGCAATAGTGCAAATACTAATGTTTCCTCAAAAACTGAACCCATCTCCAAGAAGGAAAAATTATTAGCCCTGTTGAAAAAAACGACTGCAGATGACTCAGATGAGTCTGACTGTAGTGATTCAGTAAATATTACTGAGTTCAATCTTGAGGAAAAAAGTTCGCCTCGTTCATCTTCTAGTTTATTTAAAGGCTCCAATTTCGAGAAGTTGCCTGGTTACAATAATCCTAAAGCTATTTAACATGTGAGTTCTGTTACTGTTTTGTTTTATGTATCGTAACACCTTTTTTTGCTGGACAAAATGGGTGGATTGTATCAGCTCTGGGTTGTTTTTAAGTTGGTATTTAAGGTGCTCACTGTGTGGAATAAACTGTTCATTTTGAGAAGAACTCAACTCTGAAGAAAAAGAGGCCTGTGTTTTCGATTGACATTTTTATCGTATCAATTGTACGATCTGAACGATCAAACCAAAATTTAGTATTCGAAAATGCTGCATTCTTGAGCTTTTTCAATCGATTGATGGTTCAAAATTTTGATCGATTGAAAAATTTTGAATAGTGTCATTTGATAGGAGAATCAAAATTTGAGAAAGTCGTCAAGTCGTCTGATTGACGCTTTAAAATGTTAAAAATTTCAATCGATCGAAACTTTGAAATATTTAAGAATTCAGTCTAGATTGATTGTTACTTCGATCAATCTCACAGGCCTAAAGAAAAGTTATTTTTGTTTGACAGCTGCCTGAAGTCAGTGATCAATTAAGAAAGTTTGGAGTTTGATACTTGATGAATAACGGTACAGTTGGCTAATCAAATAATGTCAGTCGGTTCCTTAAATTGTAGCATGGTAGGCCACCTGCAATACTTCAAATCACTGTGTTAGGTATTGCAGGATGCCTACCTGAACCAAAATTTAAGGAGTCAACTGACGTTTTTTAATTCGTTGATTGTACATCAATGAAGAATGTTAAACTAAACTGTTTCTCTTTTTGTAAAATACAGTTTTAAGTTTCTGTTTATATCTGGGCTTCTTCATTTTGTGAATTTTACCTTTTGAGCCTTTGTTCTGCCTTCAGCAATAGTTGATTGCAGGAACATTTCCTTCATATTTGATGTCATCGATAATGGATCTGTTGAAACGTTTGCTACAGAGTCAATTTGAGCGTTGATTATGATGCAAAATGATGAAAAAATAACATTTGGTCAGTAAAAGTCACTCCTTATTTTATACGTAACAAATGCTAAGGTGCCTCCATTGGATATTATTCAACCCAATATTGTTCCTCTTACGCTACTTTTTTGGCGCAGATTCAAGATGGCTGTTTTGTGCATCACATAACATTGGCGGCTCGTGCAATTTGGCAACAATGTTTTCCCTCCATTTGACTCAATGTAGAACAATCGACTGCCGGTGAAGCGCTGCCGCACTACCGGATCAATTGTTTTACATAGAATCAAATGGAGGGAAAACATTGTTGCCTAATTGCATGAGCCGGCTGCCACTGTCACATTAAACATTATGTAAAACTCTAGTTGGTATCAATAGTTTATGGCTCATTATATCTTGTTTGATCTGGTGATCACTGATCAGCCCACTAGTACCCCAATAGAAACTTTACAAATAACAAGATGTAATGGAATGAAAGAGAAAAGAAAGAAAATGAAAACAAATTCATATCACTAAGCCAATCTTGTCTATTTTATGACTTTTATTTGTTTGAAATATTCTTTGCCACTGATGATGATCATAGATTGAAATCCCTGTGGCTCAATGAGTTGGTTAATTATTAATGCAAGATTGGCTGGCAATAAATGTTATGAATTTGTTTTCATTTTCTTTCTTTTTACTTTCTCACAACTAACGAAGTTAGAAATAGAGTAGTATTGGGATGGCCCAGATGTACACGGAAAAAAAAGATTAGTGAAAATAACCATACGGATACCTGATTTTGGCACCTGCTAGATGTTATGGTAATGTTAACCAGAAGTATACTATGTTTTGACTAGACACTAGGTGATGTTACCTGATTGCAGGTCGAATTTACTCAAAGTATCGGCAAATGTACCATACTTCTGGTCAAGTTTACCATAACATCTAGCAGGTGCCAAAATCAGGTATCCGTATGGTTATTTTCACCGTAGTTTTTTTTCCGGGTATGTCTGTCTGTATCGCAGCATAACTTTTGAACCAATGGTCCATATGCATCCAAATTTTGCGAAGAAGTTGCTTCCATTATTCCTCTGAGGGGTTTTTTTCTGTTTTCCAAAATTAAAAATTGTAAGCAGGTTATGAAGGATAAAAGGTTTCCATTAAAATCATTGATCATTAAGATGGGTAAACATAGGGAGAAATTGGAATGTTCCAAATATAGCTGTTAGAATTTTGATCAAAATTTGCGAAAACATTATGTAACCAGCCTGCTGTAAAATTAACCCCTCAAAGGGGGTTCTCCGAGAATATTAAAGGGGGGTTTGAGGGTTTCCCCCAGAATATAAGGGGGCCCTCTAGACTAAATTTGACGTGAGAAAGTGTTTTTGGGGTATTCACTACAGTTTTTTATTTTACTAGTCCCCAGGCGGGCATGGTGAATTTGCCGCCCAAATAGTTTCCAGAGTGATAAGATACAGAGCTGAGCAAGTGGTGTCAGTGGTGACATCTGAAAGTGTCTTTTCCTTCGCTGTTCTTGAATCTAGTAAGGAATTTGAAAAATTTTAAGCGTGCGCATTATCATTTTTGTGTCATTTTGTATCAGAATCAAGGGTCAAATTTTTCGCAGTGTAGTTTGAATCAGACCCATTCCAGTAGAAACCGCTTTGAAGAGGGGGAGTTCATAAAGGTAGTTGTCGTTTGATCAAGTCAAATGAATGTAGCTCGCGCTTGTAACTACAAAAAGTCTGCTTCATTTCATGCTTGTGCTGCCCATTAGTTTGCTTCTAATGGTATCAAATTCTGTAAATATGCACTCTGAGTAAAACTTTTTTCACTCTTGATTAAATCAGGCTTAAAGTAATTGTAAATGGTTTATTCATCTGAATTACTCGCAAAATTTAATCTCACTCATAGGCATGTAGGTAGACATAAGGGGGGACTTAGCCCCCTAGAGGTCCACCAAGCCCCCCCCCCCCAGAAAATTTTGGAAACAAATCATTTATCCATTTGGCCATGTGATTTGGCACATCCCAATTTTGGTTCTCATGGAGAATTCAAGGAGCGAAAAAAAAAAAAAAAGTTTAAATACAGAATGTGTTTTTCCTCAAAATTTGCCTGGATTGAAGAGAAAAAGGGTCATCACGGAGCTTGATGGACAGAGTTATCAAACACTAGAAAAACAAAAAAAAGGGTCATCAGCCCGCCCCCCCCCCCCCCCAGGCAAGACCTGAAATGACGCCACAGCTCTGTCCCATCTAGAAAAAAATCCTTGTTCCGCCTTGCTCATAGGCCGGACAAGAGTGATCATTGGGGTCGAAGAGTTTGACAATCAGAACTTGTTGCTATGCTTACACTCTCTGTACAGTTTTTCTTCAAGGGACTCTGTTCTCACTTCTCATGCTGGCAAAAAAGACTCTGTCTTGAATCAGTACTCTAGCGGCTTGTTAAATATTCCAATTTTTTTTTTTCTAAAACGAAGGAAGTAACAAATTCAATTGGATGAAAATCATTATTACTGGATCAGAATAATTTCTGCTTCCAAGAAATATTGGTTACAGTGTTTTATTTCTAAAGATGATTAATAACTACGATAGATGATCTAAAAGAGGATGTGACTAGATGAGGTAAATTAAATTATACGAGAAACGGAACTTGATCTGAAACACAGTTATTTTAATGAGAAGTTAATACAGCAGAGAGGTTAGGGATCTAGCGAGGGCTATAGCCCTTGCTTAAAAGTACCAACTTAATACATTTATTCTATTGCCAACTAACAATATAACACAGTGTCTTCTATAAAATAGGCAGCCGTGAATAGGAGGGGGATCTTCAACAGAAGGGGGCTGGGGCTCTCTCCAGAAAATTTTGGAAATTCAGTCTGTAGAGGATGTGTTATCACAGTATTTTAGTCCTTAAACCCCATTTTCGTTGAGAAAATCGCTGGATTTGCTGTTGTGGTCTTTCAATTTTTATGTCATACTGACTGCGTGAAATGGCAATACATTTTTATTACCCTAGTAAAATGGGTGCAACTGAGGTATCTATTTAATTTAAACTGTGCAAATATCTCCGAGACATTCCGACAGTTTTCGTTAATTCAAGTATGCGGAGATTCCAATGAGAAATCCGTCCACCTTTGCCGAATTTATCAAGAGAAGTTAAGAGAAAGAAATTCTTTTTTGTTTCAATGTTGATGCTGATCAATTAATCAATTATTAAACTTTATCCCATCTGTTTATCGGATATTATTTGATGGTTCTATGATTGCTTCTTTTTAGAAGCCCGCTTTGAGGAAGTAAAACAATTGAGGAGTTGCTTGTATGGGGTGAACGTCGGCAACAGCTCCTTTCACAGACATGAAATTTTTGGCTCTACTTCTAAACCTATATGAACCTCCTGACTAAATGTCAGATCGATACCTTCGATGAAACTAAGCCCACAATCATGCAAATAGTGGAGTGATGCCTCCATCGGAAACAACAGAGGCGGAACTTCTCAGGTTAGTTTTTGTTTTTCCTTTTATTTTCTGTCTCCGTCATAGAGGCGCGCTTAGTTTTATTCCATGAGTGATTATTATTTCCTATTTTTACCTTTTTTTTTGAGGTATAAAGTAGGTTTTCAAGCGTCCATCTGCATACATGGGGTTATAGTTTACTTTTAACAAATTTGATTGAGAAGTTCTTTTATTTTCAGAAAAAGAACTTGCCTTCCGAGTAACATTTTAAGTGCTCTATAAGCATCAATATTTCATAAACGATTTTATAACCATTATACCTAATAACCTAAGTAAATTCAATTTCACCAAAAAACTTTTTCACAAAAAAAGTAGTCGAGCGGCCCAGTCAGAAAACGGCGTTCAATTTTGCTTCTTGGCAGGTTATTATTCTCTTTCGGCGTTCAAAGGTACTGATATGTTTCATTGAACGCCCAGTCAAAATTATTTCTCCCCTCCCCCCTCTCGGTTCCTCCCCGCTCTTCCCTCTAGAACTTGGTACAAGTAGTGCAGTTTCTTTGAAAGAAAGTAATTCTCTTTCGGCGTACAAAGGTACTGATATATTTCATTGAACGCCCAGTCATGAATTTTCCCCCTCCCTCTCTTTCTCTCTCTCGACCCCTCCATCCCCTTTTTATTTGGTGCTTCGTAAAAGATTCTACGCTGCATGTAAAGTTGCATTCGCTCTCCAAGTATAAAAGCGAAAGAAAAAACGTAAGTAAAAAACTAACTAAAATAAAAATAAAAATTTCAAAATTACAGGAGGGGAAAAAAACTGGGCCGGTTGTTCTTCTCCCCCCCCCCACAACCAGTCTTCTTTCCCTACCTTTTTTAACTGCGGTGCTTTTTACAGAAATTTCTACGCTGCATCTAAAATTGCATACTTTCTCAAATGAAGGCACTTCAAAAACTCCGCAGACGGTTTAAAACTGGTCCGAGTAATAAATGTTGCCAGTAATAAATAAAATAAATGTTGCCACAAGGGTAAATGTATCGGTCAGGGACCAAATCTTGTTAGGTCCCAAGCTCTCTGATTGGTCGAAACCGCGCGCAAGTGCACGCAAGTCGCAACGCTCGGGATTTGACAAGATTTGGTCCCAGGATAAAACAACACTGTGAGACTGGGAGCGGGAGGGAGAGAGAGGAGTGAAAGATTCAAAGGAAAGAAGTGAAAGGGAAAGGAGAGAGGTGAGGGTTCTTCCTTTACGGACAGGTAATACAAAACAACCGGCCCAGTTTTTTTCCCCTCCTGTAATTTTGAAATTTTTATTTTTATTTTAGTTAGTTTTTTACTTACGTTTTTTCTTTCGCTTTTATACTTGGAGAGCGAATGCAACTTTACATGCAGCGTAGAATCTTTTACGAAGCACCAAAAAAAAAGGGGATGGAGGGGTCGAGAGAGAGAAAGAGAGGGAGGGGGAAAATTCATGACTGGGCGTTCAATGAAATATATCAGTACCTTTGTACGCCGAAAGAGAATTACTTTCTTTCAAAGAAACTGCACTACTTGTACCAAGTTCTAGAGGGAAGAGCGGGGAGGAACCGAGAGGGGGGAGGGGAGAAATAATTTTGACTGGGCGTTCAATGAAACATATCAGTACCTTTGAACGCCGAAAGAGAATAATAACCTGCCAAGAAGCAAAATTGAACGCCGTTTTCTGACTGGGCCGCTCGACTACTTTTTTTGTGAAAAAGTTTTTTGGTGAAAATTTCAGGAGTTTTGAGAAGAAAAACTTAACATTTTTTTTTACATCTCTCTTCCAGTGCTCAAGCAAATGCACTTTCTTTTATCTTTTTTTTTTTTTTTACGTTAATAATTATTTATATTTTATTTTGAGCAACCTCCTCCATTCCCCTGATAGTTGCTCCTATCCTCACCTTCTGCAGTAAAGTGCCTTGATCGACTGACAGTTGCAGTTCCATTTATAAGTGGGTAATATGAACGAGACCACCGCAACAAACCATGGACCAAATAATGTTAGGTCCCGAGCGTAACTTACGCACGGTCACATGACCGTGCGTAAGCTCTCTGATTGGTCGAAACTGCACGCAAGATGCACGCAATGGAGCTGTTGCAAACTTTTGCTACAGGCTTATTGATAGTTGATCATGGGGTAATACCCTATAAAAATAACGATTAGCGCACTAAAAAATCACGAAATCCACTCCTAAACTCACAAAATGCTTTTAAACGCGAGACCGTAATGGCGGCCGGAGGCCGCGGTTTGCATTGGGTTTCCCTATCTTCAATCAGCGCCATCTACAGGAGGTAGTCTCGCAACACCACACAAGAAGAAGAAGAAGCACACAATTGCCATAAGAAAACCGCGGCCTCCGGCCGCCATTACGGTCTCGCGTTTAAAAGCATTTTGTGAGTTTAGGAGTGGATTTCGTGATTTTTTAGTGCGCTAATCGTTATTTTTACAGGGTATTACCCCTTAATCAACTATCAATAAGCCTGTAGCAAAAGTTTGCAACAGCTCCATTCAATGCTCGGGACCTAACATTATTTGGTCCCATGTAATTTTCTCCCTTTCTATTTATTAATAATGAAAGGAAATTCGGTTCAGTATTGTGTCTTTAGAGTGTATCTTATCTGACCTTGAGTCCCTGTTGTATATACTGTGACAGGGACCTTAATTGAAGCTCAATGGTGTCGGGACTTCATAACAAACAGGTTGCGTAAGATCTCACCAACTCACTCTGTTAGTGGAAGTTTGCACTAGCGGCACTTTAATCTTCCGACTTTAAACCTGTAGAGTGCGCGTAAAGCGCGACGCGACTACAGTGACTGGATAAACCACAGTGCGGTCATTTTGGTCGTCTTTCTGATTGGTCGGATTCCTTACATCGCGAATTTGAGCATTTAGAAGTATTTTAACAGTTTTATAGGGTTCTCGTAGGCAAGTTAGACACGACAGAAGTTCTTCTGTCAAATTTGAAACATATTGGTTCGCAAAATCAAGAGAAATCAAGGATTCCCCGTAACTGACCCCCCGCAGATGCGCACCCAACTTAACACGGGCGCCATAGGGAGGAAGTGCTTTCCTGAGTCACTAGTAAAAAATATCGCAACCCCCCGCCCTAAAAATGGTTTATACATAGCATTAATGACTATTTTCAGACGGGGGGTAGAGAAAATTTCATTCCGAAACCCAGGAACAATCCTACTCCCCATGCTGCCCATGCTAAAGTGGGTGCACTATTGAGGGGTGGAGGGCAAATGGCCGCACTGTGGTTTATCCAGTCACTGTAGACGCGACAAGTCTTTGGACGCAAAGATATTATATACTATATAGATACCGAATGCTAGGGAATGAAACGGTCCCGATTCCTGTAAGTATGCAACTTGTTTTGCGCATAGGCAAACCAGGGACCAAATAATGTTGGGTCCCGAGTGTAACTTACGCACGGTCACATGACCGTGCGTAAGCTCTCTGATTGGGCGAAACCGCACGCAAGATGCACGCAATTCAATGCTCGGGACCTAACATTATTTGGTCCCTGAGTCTTTCTCTCTCTCTCTCCATGAGAGTGAGAGAGAGAGAATGTTTGCCTATCGCAAAACACGCTGCCTACATGGCCGGCGAATCTTCCAATTTGTGTACCCCCTAGCAGGTCCATTTTCCCCGCCCCAGGTAGGGCCTCATTCAGTATCTATATAGTATATAATATCTTTGTTTGGACGCGACGCGACGGTGCGGTAAAATCGGAAGGAGCTGGATATGCAATTTGTCCGTCACAGCATACTGCCTTCACTGCTAATAATAATAAACAAGGAAACACAGCTGACTTCATTGCATTTCGTACATTGGTCAGTAGGTCATTGCAAGAAAGATTATAGATACTGTAAGGAGAAAATTTCATCTTTGTTGGTCACATTAACTCTATGTTTACATGACAATGTTACACTTACGCCTCGAAACGCAATGGGAATCGTACTGCAATGAAACATAGTTCTTAATTAACTTATAATTATTATTTTAGTCATTCATACTTCACTCTCTCAAATTTCTCAACACTACCACAGTGCTTTTTCGTCGAGCCTCGTATCAACCTTGTAAATGATTGGAAATGTGATGCAGAGCTACAACCGGTTTTGTGGCAACTTTGCTTTGGTTTCTTTCAAAATAAATTATTACTGTTTTTTTACTATCACCTACTTTTCTTTCTCCGATCCAAACATGAACTTGAACTGCACCAAGTATTTTGGTGTCCATTGGATTTGGAGCAAATCTAATTTTATGAGTACTATGAATAATAATATTAATCATTTCCTCTATCAACTTTGCGGTAGAACAGCAAATAGGCATTCTCACTACCAGCTGGCCAGTGGTGCTCCTTAGGTAATTTGAGTGTTCTCAGCCAAGTTAAACTTGTCTCCCAACCGCACATCAGCTGTATAGAGACAAGACCATGATGAAATATTGCCACTTGCAATTTGAAAAGATCTGACGTTTCAAATGAATACAGTAATACACATCCCGTTGATAATCACTGCGGTACGGGGTATCATGTGACCGCACCGAAGTCAACATTCAACAAGTTTCTGATTCCAGAGTACTATTGCTACATGCTTAGGGGGAAGAATTTGCCCACAGTTTGTAACATTTTCTTTTTGAAATCACTTAAGAAACTCTGTCTTAAATTGTATGGGCTTGGGCGACTGTTGACACTGGCTTGCGATCAGCCGGGGTATAGGCAGTTACCGCTGCCTTGCGTCATTCTTAAATTATACTACTTACAGGGGTGGTTCAATGCAATTACACCCCTAAGCAAGATTTTGCAATGGCCATGGCTAGAGTATACTATAAGACCCAAATATTCTCAACGACGCCATGTTCGGTTAGCGAAATTGATCGCGCGGTTAGAGGACAGTTTTGGCCCGTCATTCAAATAAGACGAGGCAACCTTCCCCTGCTATCAAAATATGTTGATTAACTCATTGTGCTGTTTTAAATTCACAACCATGATTAATGTTGCACCGAAAAAATTACCAATAAATAAGAAACGACTGAAGAAATGCGATTGCTCACTCAATGTTTACATTCCTGATATGCTGATCGCCGCCATTTTTGGTTAGCCTCAGCTCTCTCATCAGAAGCATTGATCGGGAATACTCGGGTCTTATAGTATACTCTAGCCATTGCCCAATAGTTGACTTTTCTTTTCGAAATTACTCGGAAAAACTCTGTCTTAAATTGTATGGCTGCCCCGGGGTGTCACCGCTTATAATCCGCATAGACCTGGGCAGCGACCGCTACTCACTGAGCAAGATATAGCAATATCCTTGGCTTGGGACCACAGTCCTTGTTCTATAGTGTAAGGAACAACGTCTATAGTTGTGACGGAACAATCTGCCGCAGTTTATGATCAATAGTGAGAATTGGCAACTTGGAGTCGAAAACAATGTCCGTCCACACCGAACATTTGTTGGATTGAGTAGTTTTGCGGGGTGAGAGAAGTAGTTACGCATCAGAGAGCACAGGTAAACTTAAAAAGAAAAATAAAGAGCCAAAACTTACTCGCATTGCATGTCTTCAATTTTGGTGCACTCACGACTAATAACACACGAATTTTACAAGTAGCGGAGTCCAGCGACGAAAAAACTTTCTGCAGGCAAGGACTAATAAGCCTTTGTTCTAACCAAAGACAGATCATAGGGTTATAGTTCTTCACCGACAGATGATGATTCAAGCAGGTAAAGATATAAGTTTATCATGATCATGACGTTCTTACCAAGGAAAGCTCTTTGGAGCCAACATTTCTTGGACAACAAAGGCTTAGTTTTCAAAGAAGACTGAATGGACACCGTCTGTAATCTGGAGATCGGTGAGGCACTTTGCAGAGTTTCTAGAGAAAACTTCATAGAGTAAAATGAAATAACCTGCTCTTGCTAATCATCTAACCCTCTTTAACAGTGAGGAACCATTGGTGACTTCTCTGGAAACTGATGAACGAAACCTTACATTTCCTAGCTTTCACACATTTAAGTGACGAAAGTGAAGCGGCGAAGAAGTTGATCGCGAATTGAAAGCTAATAAGAACTTTGAATCTTTATTACCACGTTAATAAAGTGAATTGAAATGATTTTATTTGGGGGTAAATAGTCGTGTTGATGAAACCACGAGTAAAGGGTAAACCTAACCTACAATCGTGATGCGATTATATCGATTGTATCGATCTGAAAGTTTTGGCTGGATCTCCACTTGAAATCTGATTTGAAGCTGTAACTTTCTTAATAAGCGATGGAATTTAGCCAACTTGGCAAAGGTTTCTTCCTTAGAGCATGAGGAATTCAACCGTACCAAGTTTTTCCCTTACGCGCTATAGTTACCGCTGCAGCCGTGACTAAAGTATGGTCCTAAAAAGGGCATTTTTTGGCACTCTTTCTTCAATATCTCCCTCCACACTTTATGGATTTACATTTTCTTGAAAAAGCACCGTACGTGAATAAAATACGATTCTAATGAGACCAAGTTTTTAACGATCCGTCTCACGGTTGCAGAGGAAATGAATAGGAATCATCGAGCACGCGCGAACTCCGGTTTTTGCGATATTTCGTCAATCTGAAGCAGTTTTTTGGCCGTTACTCTCTCAGATCGACATTAAATAAAAATCGCTCTCGTCAGTCACAGCTCTGTGAAACGCTGAACCCAAATATATAGCACACTTATGGGTTTTATTCTACGGTGTGTTCACATAATCGGTGGACATTTTCGAAAATCCACGAAAACGCAGTTTTGAGCTGTTTCGTGTATAATAAGCGGTAGGTGTACCCTCCCAGGCTCCATCGGTGTTTTCTTACTGGGCCTGTGCGGCTACCGCCGCTTATGACTCTCAGAAGATAATTTTTTTTGGGGAAAGAGCTGTTGCCAGCAACAAGGGCAGCCGGGTCCCGTTCAATCGTAGACGGGTCATTCCTAGAATCGCATATGCGGTCAAACGCAGACGTTCAATCGTCGACGGTCAAACGTAGACGCGACGAGCTGCAGCCGAAGATTCCCGAAGGTGCTGCACCGTTGCCAAGTAATCAAATAGCTCGATCTTCGTACAAACCAAAGACATTATAGAAGAAGACTGGCCCCTAGCGGCGAGATTTGAAGCCGGTTGCTGTCATAGGCAGGGCTTCCCCGCTCGGGGGTATGAACCAAATTAACATTGCGTATTGCATTGCGGCTTATGGAGCCGAGACATAAAACTGTTTCAAAAGAATGTTAATTACTGTTAGTTTTCAAAAGTACGCAGATATGATATGCAGATTATGCCAAAGTTGATATGGACGAACTTAAACGAAAGTTTCGGTCAATTTATCCGCTAGATATTTACGATTGAAAGGACGGCAGAGAGGTTACGGGTGCTAAAGTAAACAAAGTCCGACCGATCGTTAACTTCGATTTTTAAAGAACGGACGCTTTAAATTGATCCAAATTTTCGGTTAGAATGTACGTTATACTACTCTATATAACATATGTGAGACTCGACATTGTCATTCGCTGAAATAATTGACTAAAATAGGTTTGAAGAGCGAAGCTCCATAAGAGCTAATGTTAAATTGGTTCATACCCCCGCGCGGGGAAGTGCCCTGCCCATCAGCCCGTGCCAAGACCGGCTTCACTTTTCCTCCGTGCAAAGAGATAGCAGGGGCCAGTCTTCTTCTATAATGTCTTTGGTACAAACATCCACCTGTTATTATTGTTATTTGTATACTGTTATCGTTCATGTCGTTCATATCGTCTTTCATGGTTCATGCGGGAAATCAATTAATCAAGGAAATAAGAAGAAAAAAACCGTCTGATCAGTTATTTATTATTGCGGGCCTCAAATTTAGTGGCACAATCAGTTTAATTTGCTTACACTCAAAGAGTTGAAAAGAATCCAAAGTAAGAATGTAGTGTCTGTCTGTCCCTACCCGGCATTTGCCAGTGATTCAGGTGCCGCTGATCCTGATGATTCACTTTTCAGAGGAATTACTCTGCAAGTTCTTTCTATCACCTATTCAACATCTCAGCGCCACCGACACTGAAAAAGTGGAAGTGTCAATTTTACCCTTTGATGGTGTCACAATATTGTGTAAGTAGCAATTTTGATGGTTAATACTTACCAAGCGATGGTTCTATAATATACAGAACTTTTTGGTATTATTTACCATCATTCGGTTAGTATTCATATCATATTCACACGGCTAATATTCACGATCAGATGGTTATATTTTAACCATCCAAATTGCTGCGCAGTAATGCAGTATAGACAACATCGAAGGGTAAAATTTACACTTACACTTTTTTCAGTGCAGCTCCATTTTTATTTTTTTACTCGTCAACCTGGTCAACTTCCCAAAGACATGGGCGTAGCTTGGGAGGTTTGGGGGAAGGAAGGCTGCTCCCCCCCCCCCCCAGAAGACTCGAGGCCCCCTCCCCAGAAAAATTGTAGAAAAGGCAAAAAGGGAGAAAGGAGAAGAAGAGAGGGAAGGAAGAAGAAAATAAAAAGAAAGAAATTAGGAGAGAAGAAGGAAGGCAAAAGGAAGGAAAACTAGTGTTATAATTGTTTGAACCTCCGAAACATGAGGTTTTAAGGGTAAAACTAGCTCCTCCTCCCCTCCCTAAACAAAAAAATGAAAAGAAATTAAGTTGTTTTTTTCGCGATATTTTACAATTTTTTTTCTTCTTCTTTTTTAGCTAAAATAGCTTAGAACCGCGTAAAAGCTGATGGGGCCAATTTTCAAATATTTTCCAGGGGAGAACCCCCAGACCTCCCTCTGTTCCGCCAGCCAATCATCCTCCCACGAATGGCTCCTTTTTATCCTTCTGAAGATCTATTCCTGACTTAGATCAAATTTTTCGCAACATGTATTTTTCAAAATAACAGGCCAGGGCAGCTAAAAAGCCAGCCTCGAATAGTCAAAGCGGAGGACAAAAAACGGAACTCGACAACACTTTTTCTAGTATATTTTTGTACAAAGACGAGGAAAATTCGTTGATTTTTAAGCATGATAAATTAGGAATGTTTGATTTGGAAACACCTTAAAATTGCTTTTAACAATAAGAGACGTTAAAGTTTCAAAATTTGCCGGGGGAGGCCCCCCAGACCCCTCAGTGGACGGGTGGCCCCATGCTCCCCCCCCCCTAGAAAATTTTTCTAACTACGCCCATGCCCAAAGAGCACCCAAAGAACTCGCCCAATTCAGTGGCGCACACCGAGATGAGAGGCCACTGATTTATAAGGGGAAAGGGGGGGATGTGGAGCAAAATCACATCAGTACTCCTCTCCTAGGCAAAATTTTGCGTACCTACGCTACTGCCTATGTCCACATTTGTTGGTAAAAAAAAAAAAAAAAAAAAAAAAAAAAAAAAAAAAAAAAAAAAAAAAAAAAAATGGAGCAATTAAAAAATCTTTGATATGATTTTAATATAGACGATATGATCCTTTTTCAACTGGTATTTGATGAGTAATCGAACGCTTAATATGGATTTATGTATTTATTTTTGAGATCTAAACTTTAGTAACAGCACTATAGCGACACAAGATCTTGAATTGAGAAAACTATCTTTAACTTCCTTTATTATCTCGTTAACATTTTTTTTTACCGTGATGAGCCCGTAATTTTCGGTTTCCTCGTCTCACAAGGTTGAAGTTAGTCGACCCAGAGGGCATCAGATCTTCAACTAACCTTTTTTTTAGGAGAAAAATCGAAAAATTTGATAAATTCATAAGGCCGTCTTTTTGAAATTCGTTACGTAAAACCTGGTCCAATGCAGCCAACCACTGCCGAAAGTGAGTAAAAACTTTCCCGACTACCCCCTGACGCAAAATTCCCACACGTTTAAACCTTGTGAAATTCCAAAATTCTCGTATTTTCCTCAAAAAACATACTCAAACTCTGCAAAATTTCTCAAAATATCAAAACTTTTGAAACTCAATCCTCGCAAGCAGCTATATGCCAAGTCGTCAGTTTCCCAGCTAGAGCATGGGGATAGTTTTGCGATCTAGCATTACAACACTTTTCTAGTTATGTTGTGTTTTCAATGTTTTCTTTTTTTCTAGCCGTGTCAATCTTAGCGTGAAACGTGAAAAAAAATATGTGTAAAGTCTCTAAACAATACCGTCTTCTAAACATCAGTTTCCAGTTTGTTAATGTAAATAAAAGTTCACTTAAGCGTCACAAAATATTGCGAGGCACTTAACGGCCTCAAATCATTAAATTTGTGTATATACAATCGCGGTGTGCCTCCCACACTCGGGACGTCGGCACACCTCACTTCTCTTCCCTATTTCCTTTATATTTAGTCAAAGTTCAATTCAGGGGATGCAAGAAGGTAGTCAGATGAGATATTGACAATTTGAAAGACGACAATGTATCATTAAAGTCGTGTGCAGCAAAGCCACCCTCCTGCCAACGATTCAATCATCTGCGTCAGTTTTGTATACTTAATCATCCCATCATCAACAACTTCCGTGTGTCTGTCACTATAAACAACCATTTTTTTTTCCTTGAGACACCCACTGTGTCTTCTATTTCTGCGGATAGCCTCAAAGTGCTAACGCTCTATTTGATAGATTTAGTGCGGTCTACGGGTGCGATACCTATCTCTCATGTTCTAAAGTATCTCTAAAATTCAAACTGTTCTACTTGGCGTCTGAATATCCTCGGTAGAACTGAAGTTTGGCTTCAGAAAGTACTTGAAAACGCTTCGGTGAACTTCTCTCTGTGCTATCAGTAAGTACTTATCTGTGTTCAATCATCACATATATCTTATATCTTACATTTTATCCGCTGAAATAGCACCAAGCTACTCTGAGCTATTGATTTGGAACAGATCTATGCAGTTGTAGAGGAATGGGCGAAAGTCAGTCCTGACCGATAAACATCAATGGCCTGCGGTTATTATTTCCTTCAAATCTAAATGAATCGTCTGTTTGGCCTTTTGATGCAACTTTTGAGGTATTACTCAAAAAAGAAATGAAGAACTTTTCAAGTTGCTTTCATTTTCAGTTTGGTCTGATTGGAATAAGCTTTGGAAGATTTCCTAAAGTCAACTTTGGGTGATTACCGCTACCGCATCCACTCCTGAAATGAGCTCTACCTACATATCTACAAAATTGATGTGTCCACATAGCCACTCACTTACACCTTCGTTTCAAACCAATTTCTATTGAGTCTGTCCTTACTTTTAATTTAAGGTTAAAATTAAGGAGGCAAAGCAATAACTGAACCCGAGTAGAAAACTAAAATGTTCATATCCTAAAGGATTTTCATCAGGCCTGATTGCCTGCCTTATTGTGTCTCCCTGGCATAGAATAAGTATTATGAAGTAAATAGTTTTTCTTATTCTACTTGTGCCGATGTGATTTTGGGTCAGACTAATATTTTTTGTTTTTAGTTTTGGCTCAGTTCCCATTTTTCCTTCTAATTTTATTTTACGAAGTAATATTTATTCTATGTCCGTGAGCACGTGGTGTAAGTACGTCCCGGAATTCGGAAAGCCTCGCTGAGTCGCTGTCTCCAAGGTAGATTAACCTTGCGCTGTCTCGCTGTGGTGTAGCTCGTTGGATTAATTACGATACAAAATGTGCGGCAACACTGCATTTATCTTCGGGAATTTCCGTTCTCGCGTCTACGTTTGACCGTCGACGATTGAACGTCTGCGTTTGACTGCATATGCGATTCTAGGAATGACCCGTCTACGATTGAGCTGACACCGGGCAGCCGGCTGCTGCCATTGGCCTCACTCTGGTCGTTCGTAACGCTGCGCTGTCCAATTTCCATCCGTAAATTTGAATTAAGCGCTTTTTTTATGATCGGACGACCGTTGAATGCTGACCCAGCTGATGATCGCCAACTGTGCATCAGTCATCAAACCCCCAAGGTCATGTCAGAGGTAAACAAAACAAAGCGCAAACAGCAAGTGAGGTGTTATGATAGTGTGTGACTAATTTTTTTATCAGTTGATGGATTACTCCACTAATTAATTGCCACGCTTCAGTTAGCTCCTCTCTAGGTTCGGCTTTGCTAATTCAATACAACAATTTGAGTCCGTGGAAGCTTAATTCTCGTTTTACGTTCTGTTCCTGCTCCCTTGCCAGCACCCTACCTTTAGCTCTCTTAGTTTTCTGTTGCTGTGAAACATGGTAAGTTCTTACTGTCACTGTCAGACAGAATAGTCTTTATATTCTCTGAGAGAATAGTCGTTAGTTGTAGGGTCAATGATTTTCTGAAATTCAGATCCAACAGACAACTCACTTCCATCGACAGATCACTTGTCTGAAAGCATCCTGTCTGAATGGTTATTTCAAAACATGAGCCCCGTCTTCTTTCATGACTACTAATGTGTTTTACGAATTCCTTAAAATTTTTAACAACATCATGAACGTATGGAGTTAGTTTTCTTTTGTTCACTAAGAAAGTAAATGGTTGGCACTCCGAATGATTGTAGATTTGACATCAGTTGAATTTCAGGATTTGATTTGTAGCGTTGACCTTGTCTGAATAAAAGCAAAAAACTCATTGGTCAGCGGTAGGTTAGAGCTGGCGCAGTTTGAATATCAGGCCTAATTAGCTGAGTTGAGCTACCGATAATGCATTGAAACTAGTGAGAGGTTGCTTTGTTTAAAGTTTAGACTCCTTGTTAGCCAACTTCTCGCTGATTTGTTTTGGATTCAATCACCGCTACTTTTAAAGCTCGAAGTGATGTATAGATACTTCCCATGGTGTTTGTGTTGCATTGTCATTACTGCTATCCTTTTCAAAAACTTGCACCAAGTTAGCGAGAGGATTTTAGAAGGTTTCAGTGTCAAAGCAGGTTTTGGTGGCTTTATTATGAAAGCTGGCAAATTCCATTAAACATTTAGAAGCAAAATTTGCCACAGCGTTATTCCTTAGCTCTGATTACTTTATCCAAGTTAAGCGACTAAGTTTGATGAAAATTGTGTGTTTGTTTCAGTCTCAAAGTGTCAAAGTGTGCGATATTGAGGATGACGTGAAGGATGCTCTGAAAAAGTTCCGTTTTCGCAAGAGTGAACTCAACGCTGCCTTGATCTGTAAGTATTCTTTGGTATCTTTGGGTTTTTTCTTACCTCAAATCTATTTAAAGAGGATGATGAGCCGGTTTCTGAAATCTGTTTGTATAGATAATTTATTGCCTGCTCAGAACAAACTTGCCGCCTGATGAAATAATGTGGCTGGATAAGCAAGCAGATGACTGATTTTTTTGCTGCTACTTCCATTTCCAGTACCAAAATAGGGCTGTTGAGTCGAATTTTTTTAATTCAAATTATGAAAGAAGACGAAAAATTAAGGACCCCATATTTTTTCTTTTTTTCATTTGGACGCGGGAACACCGAAAAAAATGGGTTCAAAGTGCCGACAAATTGATAAGATTTAAAACGGCCCTTGGCGGGAAACATCGGCTAGCGAGTCACAGCTACGTCATTTCTTCGGTTTGCTCAGCGGAGGTACCCATCCCTATTCTGTCGGCCGGACGGCAGCGTGGCAGGCCTATTGAATCCTACTGCAGCCGCCGGTGGCTCCGATCAAGCCGCCTTCTCACTCCATTTTCTCGAAAACCGTAAGTCTCAGAAACAAACCAATCTAATTAATCGAAAGAGCACAAAATTATCATTTGACATGGATTGGTGGTTTTTTCTCAAACTTACCTAGGAGACGGATGGACCGAAAATCAGATAACAATTTAAGGTTAGAGAACGAAACTTTCGACAGTCCTTTTCTGTAAATCACTGTCTATACCCAATTGACAAAGCAACGCTCAAAAAATCGAATGAAACATATCTATCTGAAATTTTACGCTCTTTAAGTTTGTTTTTTAGTGTTTTTCTCTCAAAATGGACGATAAACAAGGGAAATTGAAAAGTTCTGCGAAAATTTCGGATTTTCAGCGATATTCCGGAAATCGAAATGTTTGAGATCGGCTCTTTATCTGACTCATGGAAGAGCCAAAAATAATATAAGTGTAACCAATCGAATGGAAATTTTCTAATCTTTCTCTTTGGTTTCTATCATTTTTCATGTAAGACGCACCGAAACCATGGAAAATGCAAAAAACAGCAGCATCTTGGACGATCTTGATGGTGAGAGTGTCATTTCAACCCAGAACTCGACGCAGTTTTTCACCAATATTTTGGTACCGATGCGTCTTACACGAAAAATTCTGGTTATCAAAGAGGAAGATTAGAAAATTTCCATTCGATTGGTTACACTTATATTATTTTTTGTTCTTCCATGAGTCAGATAACGAGCCAATCTCAAAAATTTCGATTCCCAGAATATCGCTGAAAATCCGACATTTTCGCAGAATTTTTCAATTTTCCTTGTTTACCGTCCATTTTGAGAGAAAAACACAAAAGGACAAATTTATAGAGCATAAAATTTCCGATGCTTATGTTTCATTCGATTTTTTTAACTCTGCTATGTCAACTGGGGGACAGAGATTTACAGAAGGGTATTATCGGAAGTTTCGTTCTATAATCTTAATTTTCATGTGATTTTCTCTTTACTCGTCTCGTAGGTAAGTCTGAAAAAAAAACAACCAAACCATCCCAATGGAAAAATTCATGTTCTTTCGATCAAACAAGTCGGTTCTTTGCTGAGACTTACGGTTTTCGAGAAAATGGCGTGAGAAGACGGCTTGATCGGGGCCACTGGCGGCCTCCCCTCAACTGCCGCATGATCAATGGGTCGCATGCGGTCTCGCTGTGCTGAAAGCAAGACGCTTGAGCCCCTCAACTGAGAACCGGAGCATTGACGTCAAAAGGCACCCACAATGCACCGCGCAGCCAGTTTCCCGCCAAAAAGCCGTTTTTTGAGGATCCAATTTTCAACTTCAATTTTCTCAGGAACGGCGCAACGTAGAAAAAAACTGAAGCCATCTTCGTTCTTCCCGCGTTTAGGTCTATCAGATCACACAGAAAAATCACGAATCCCCGACTCACTCAACAGCCCTATTATCATAATTATTTTATTCTAGCCGTTCCAGGCACCCCTAGGGTCCCCTCCATGTCTAGCATCCTATGGGCACAAGTTAGTAGGTGAAGAGTTTAATTGTGATGTAATAAATTTATTAGATTGTGCATTCAGAGTAGGAGCAGTAGTCTGCGAGGAAATAAAAATTGCAAAATAAAGCAATGGTCTACGCATATTCTTTTGCATCTCCTCACTCGTAGTCCATTGAGTCCTCTCCACAACGATTGTAACTCTACTTCCACTCACCCCTTTGCCTTCACTATTTCTACATTCCCTGCACTCTGCCTTGTAGCTCTGCAATGCATTAAGGAGCTGAGAAGTGGGAAGAGTCCCTTAAATTTTCTGCCACTGTTTATCAGCCCATGGTCCGGGTTACTGCTTTTCATTAATGACTAGTCGTTGGAGGCACCCTTCGGTTGTTTTCTATGTCTAGTATTCCAGGGATACATGTTGTTTGGGTTCGGGAAGCAAGTGGTAGTTGTGAGAGCCTAGCCGTCGTGAGAGAAAGGGGAGAGGTAGCTAAGAGAAAGCTTTCCCTCCCCTATAGCGCATACTTAAAACGGTCCCCTATCATTCATGGGGATCACAGATAACTTTCAAAATGTTATGTTTGGAACATGGGCGGTGTGTGGGGGGGGGGGGGGCTGAAAAATTGATGACTTTTCCTTTTTGTTTTTCCTTTTTGTTTTGTTTCCAAAAAACTGCGTCTTCAAAATAGTGGTGGAGCTATAGCCCCAACAGCCCCATACAAGCACCGCCTATGGTTTCGAATATCATCAATCATCTCAAGAAAAGTCCATATGCCGAATTTGAAGAAAAAAACCGCCGGGTGGGTTTTTTGCCATTTTATGCTGAAAGTCAAAATCAGTTTACAAGAGAGATAGACTTATGCATACTATTAATGTTTATTCATATTTTTGAAACAAAAGTGTAAAAAATCATTTATGTCTAGACATGAATAGACATATTTATTTTGATGCTCTGTCTTATTTTCTTTCAGTGAAAGTTAATCGAGAACAGCAGAAAATTTTTGTGGATGAACTGATTGAGGATGTGAGTTTGGATGATCTGCAAGAAATTCTACCAAGCCACCAACCACGCTTTGTTGTGTACAGTTATAAAATGGAGCATAGCGATGGAAGAATTTCCTATCCAATGTGTTTCATCTACTTCACACCCAGAGGTAAGTCTTTGCCCTAAGGCAAGAAGCAAACATACTAGAGAATCGGCTGACAAAAGCCTATTTAATAAAATAATACATGAACTGGGCAACATGATGAAAGAATACAAAAATTATTTATTCTCAAATTTTATAGAGTGTCTTACTTGCAGCCAGAAAGGACACAGAATTATTCTTTCAGACAATGACTGATTCAATCTTTAGACCCATAATCTAATTAAATCGGCTCACGCAAGAACGTGTGATGTCCAAAATATTTTTATTGAGAAGAAAAATATAAAAATATAAAAAGAAATAGCAAATTAAAAAAATTAAAATTAATGGAAACAGGCAAGGAAAGGGGAAAAGTAGCAATAAGTTGCGGAACAAGCCTGATCAGTACTTTAGTACTTACTTATATGGAGCATCTTCTGAAGAGTGGTGTACGCTCACATAGTCTTATCATAAAATCAATTGTAGGGAATACCCCACGAACATTTTCTCACATCAAACATAATCTGGGGGGGCCCAGATCCCCCTTCAATATTCTGGGGGAGACCCCTAGAGGCCCAGACCCTCCTCAAGGGGTTAATTTTCAGTAATCTGGTTGCAGAATGTTTTTGAAAATTTAATCAAAATTCAAATGGCTGTGTTTGAAATATTCCATTTTTTCCCTATGTTTACTCATTTTACCATCGATTTTAATGAAAACCTTTCATCCTCCAAAACTTGCTTTAAATTTCAAATTTCGAAAAAAAAAAAAAAAAAAAAAACAAGACAAAGCCCCCCGAGGATTGTTAAAAACGCAACTTCTCTGCGAAATGTGGCTGTATATGGATCATTGGTTCAAAAGTAATACCGAGATACAGACAGATAGTCAGACATCCGCGCTGCCGCTGTCGCAATACTTCCTCAATTTCTAACTTTGTTAGAGTGAGAAAGTGAGAAAGACTACGGGCATTTTGCATGAGCCGATTAAATTCCAGTATGGGTTGCGAAAATTGCTCTTTTCAGCATCGCCCTCGGCTATTGTTTCTGCAGCTATGTTTGAATTTCTTTGATTTAATAATGATGTTTTTATCCTTGTATTTATTACAGACAGCCAGATAGAATTGCAGGTGATGTATGCTGGAACAAAAATGGCCCTTCAACGTGAAACCAATTTAACACGAGTTTATGAAGTTTCAGAATTAGAAGAACTGACTGAAGAATGGCTGAAAGATAAACTAAGCAATGGTCGTTGAATCTGCTTTTCAAGGCTTGTATTTTCTCTTCTTTTCACCGTGTATTATTATAAACATGACATTTTAAACTCAAATTTGTATTTAATCTCCAGGTACATTTGCTGATAAGATAACAGCGCTCAAGTTCCGCAGAATGCTATTGAACCATGCTTACTCTTTAAAAAATATTATTATTTTATTTGTGTTAGCAACTGTAGCAATTCATTTCCGAGTGATAACTCTATATCATCATGAAATAATGAGGCTCCAGTCAACATTGAGTCTGAAAAATTTTGGTCAGATAAAAGCACAAATATATTTTTGGTTTTACTTTTTTGTCACATTTTGCTTACTAAGCAAAAAAATAATAGGGAAGAAAAAAATCAGAAGAAACAAGCAAAATGAATTGCTTTAATTTTTTTTTTTTTTTTTTTTTTTACTTGATTAAGTCTGAAAAAAAAACGTGAGACTTTGGTGCTGTTGTTTTCTTGGCGAATACTATTTTATCGATGTGTTGTAAAATATTTATGTGAATCTTCAAGGAGTAATTTTCCGAAAGTTTTTAGTATTTCCATGTTTTAGTCCGCTATGCAAGTCTCTGTATCTGTCACAGGCAATCAGTAAAACCAGTTATTTTTCTTCATTACTTGAAAATTCATTTCAACCAATTAAAATGTACAAAGTGGTGAAATTAAGGAATCTATGAGGAAAAAGTTCTTTGAAAGCTCTCAGATTTGATAGAAACAAATCTCAGTTAGACTTGGTTATAATTAGTTTGAATTGTTGTTGAATTACTGAGTAATCATAATTACTGATGTATAAATAATTATGTATTGACTAAACTGGGTCTAACTACGCTTGGTTTTTATTGAAGTGTTTCCTTAGCTTCACTCATTTGGCTGGTGCAGTAATTTTTTGTCTTTGAGAAAGTAAATTTCATAATTAAGGCATTTGATTAAATGCCTGATTCGACTAATTTCGTGCGACAGATCTTTCTGAGTGAGGAACTTTTTTTCTTCTTTTTTTTATAATCTTTTCCCCTCTTTCCATTTCTTTTTAGAATTGTTTTTAAAGGACGAATGTAATTTATTGAAGTAAATATTTCCAGTTGTCTGTGTGGAAGAAAAGGTTCTCTAGAAAATGTATGACTATTTAAAGGGTGAGAAAAAGCCGTGGATAATCAATTTTTAGAGGAAAAAATGGATGACTTCTCTTTTGATCTTCGCCAATTTAAAATCTTGAAATTTTATTTCTTGAATCCTCTTCCTAGCAGCTTCAAACATGAGTCCCCTGGGTTATACTTTTAAGGAGGTTTTATCTCTCCAAATTAATTTTTTGGTAGGCGCGGGATAGTTCAGGGCACAATTTCAATGCAGGAGTTCCCCAAATCTAGCAATATTCCATTTCAAAACACCAAGTTTGTTCATTTTCTTGCCTTTAATTTCTTGTAATGTGTTGCCAGACTTGCCAGAATGCATTGTAGGTGCAAAGTAAAAGAATAAAAAGTTTTTTTTTTTATTTTTTTTTTATTTTTTTTTTTTATTTTATTTTATTTTATTTTTTTTTTATTTTCTTGTTCCACATAAGACTGAGTTAACAGTTGGCAATTTCTTAAAAGTTTTTACTTTTGTATGCTGATACTTTACTTTTGAAATGTTTCTTAAAATTTAGTACCATTAACATTTTTCTAAAAACCTCCCTTTAGCTGCATTTTGCTTCTTCATCATAAGCTGTTTGATGGTCATCTGATATTCGATGGTTCTCGTGCACATTTTGTCAGCAGATGACCTCCTGCAGCTGGCAAAGCCAATTTTAAGCAATAATAAATATTTTCAATGTGGCAATGCCGCACCATCAACGGATGGGTATTAACGTTGGCGATGTCTAGAGCTCGGCAACCATATCATCATGGGATAACCTAACTTCTGCTTTTGGTTTTGGCGCACTTTAAGAGCGTTTCTTTCCATGTATATGAAGTATATCCGAGTTCTTTAGTTTTTCTTTATTTACCCTGTTTAAAATGACCAGCAATTTTCTATTTTATTATTATTTTTTTTTTTTTGTAAGGGAGGTGGGAAGAAAAAGTAATAAAATAAACAGGCAATTCATAGTTGCGCTTCAGATGTTCAATACTTGGTTGAAATCGGCACTGGGTGGAGGTTGTCTGGTTGGTTGAAGGGCGTGGCTAACAAACCATCTGGCTGTAGCCATCGGCCAATGCTGATAATGAAGCAAAATGCAGCTATTCTTTGGAAATTGTCTCAGTTACTTTTTATACATTAACCCTTTTGTCTTTGGATTCCCATAGCCTTGCGCAAGGCAGCTGATCGGCATTGTGATTATGAATGTTCGAATAATAATCGGATAATGTCGGTTTGGACTCAAAAATGTTAATCCTGATGGGAGGCGTATTTTACATTTCGTTAGAGGCTTAGTAAAAAAAATACGTCTCTCATAAGGGATAACATTATTGAGTTGATATTGCGATCGAATTACGATTCAAAAGTTTAGAATCACTTTGCAGAGCCTTGGCTGTTGCAATAATCTTCTGTTTTTGTATTTTCAATTCTATTCTTATCTTAATGTTTGCGTAAATCTTCACAAGTAGTGGCTCTGAAAGTCAGATAGAAGATTGAGTGAATATCATGATTCCTCAATTACAATCAAGTTGTCAAATTAAATTATGGGATGTTTGAAGTCAGTACCTCGAGTTTGTCTTTCATGGGAATGCTGAATAGCTTTATTCAATTATAATTAATTATTATTATTATTATTATTACTATTTTTTTTTTTAAAACCTAGTCTTAACTACCAAAACTTGTAATATTTAGTTGTAAACCTGTATAGTTTTATCCTCACATTGTTGAGTTTTTGTTGAGTTTATTACTTTTGTATCATATATTCAGCCATTTTCAAAATATTTCAGTGTTAGATTTTATACTGATTTTTTTTATCCCGGTAGAATGACGGATCTCTATTCTCAGTTACTCTACTAGCCGCTCTCTTCTCTTTTTTTAAGATTAGTTTGGAAAGTTCAAGTAAAAATCGTTGACCACAGTTTTGCTTCCTTTAGATTACCCATTAGAATACTGAGTAACAGTCAACAAAATGCTGTTGCTAGGGCACTAAAACAGACCACTATCATTAATCGATTCTAATTGCTGGAACAAGCCTGGTAAAGATGTGTCCCTCAATACTTATTACATAGCGATAATACCCTGCGATATGTTACCTCAAAGTAACCTGTACTGCATATGGATATTTATTTGAGTCAGAAAAAATGGAATGAAAGACAAGATTAATAGTGTCTTATTGAAAAATATATTGTCTTCCTTGGCTGTACCTGTTGTAAAAATCAAGAATGTGGTTATATAATCTATTTGCATGTTGCAAAGATTATGTTTCTTGTATTTTTTGTTTTTGCTGCAAATCAAATGGACGCATTCTCTTGATGTCTCTGCCAGAATATCTTCTGTATTCCAGAGAATTTTTGCTGAAAAGTTCTTATCTTTTCATACACTCAACATTTAAATTTAGATGACTTGCACAAATCTTTAAAATGTTGGATTTGACTTACTGTCTCTCCTTAGTACAGCTTAAGCATTTTACTTGCATGTTTGACTCTTAAAAACCTCGAAAAATTCTAATTTACAGTAAACTCTCGATTTACCGGATCGCGATTTACCGGATTTCGCGATTTACCGGAAAATTTTTCCGGTCCCGGCAAAAGTCCCATAAGAACAATGTTAAATTTCATTCGATTTACCGGATCGCGGTTTACCGGATTTCGCGATTTACCGGATTTTTTCTCGGTCCCAAGAAGAAATTTCTTCTCAATTTACCGGACTTTGCTCAGATATAGCAGTTTTTTCCCGTGACACGATGCCGCGATCTCAAAGAATCACCATGAGTCACTCTCCAAACTCATCAGTTGCGGTGTTTTGAAAACGCGTCAAGCGGCAGGGAAGCTTCGCTGCTTTCCCGCGTTGACAGCAGCGCAGCGTTGCCGCCCGTAGTGCGTTGGCTCCACGCGCTCACGCGTGAAGCACGTAGTTTATTGCTTTGGCACTTCAAGAACTTGCCAACATTGGCAACGCTGGCTGACAGCGAGATCGGCTGAACCTCTTTGGAAAAAGTCAGCTGATTTTTTCCAAGGAGATTTTTAGCTAAGAGAAATGAAAAACACTCAACAAACGAACGGTTAGTACCAAATTATCGTGTTCTAATCCCCCACGCGTGTTTTGTGCTTTTGTAAATAAAACCCTCAGGCTCAGGTTAGTCGAAACAGTGAAAATTGGGGGGGGGGGAGAAAAAGTACCTAAAAATTCCGCGATTTCGCCGCGAAAAATGCGAGTTTTCGGTCCGCGATTTCGCCGCGAAAAATGCGAGTTTTCGGATTACCGGATTTCGCGATTTACCGGATTTTTCGGCCGGTCCCCTGAAATCCGGTAAATCGAGAGTTTACTGTACTTCCGTAGACTGTGAATAGGAAGAGAATGCATCCAGATCAAACATTTTTTGAATTGATTACTTTCCAGTTTCATCACAACTTTCCTGTTATCTCTATTCAAAAGTTATCTTTAGTTAGATACTTTGAAGTAACTTTAATTTTCTCAGTTAAGCTAGTCAAAATACGTCTCAAGTTGGAATAAAAATCAAAGACTGATAAAAAAAAGCAAGCACTCATTAGATTTTCATAATTTGAAAATTTTAATATGTGCCCCATGCTTCAGGTACAAACTTTCCTTTTCTTTGTAATCCTCTCTGCTTTCTGTAATATTTAAAACCATGCTTTAACTTGATTTGTCCTCAATTATGCTTCTACTTACAAGTTTTATCCAACGACCCAGCCACCTGTGGTAACCAGATTATGGACTCACTTTAAATGTATGTTCAGTTAGGGGCTATAAGAATGTCCAATGACTTCTAGATTTTTACGTAGATACGTTCCCCTAATACAATACTGGAGCTTGGGTATGGGTCAATGTGATAATTCAGTGGGAGTGGCTCTCATTGCTGGAGCCTATGTCCGTGCTCAATTTTTGTACTGTGGGCAACATACCTCCAAAAATATCCAGGAATTGTCCGACTGACAATCTTCCTATTTCCAGCTGTATTTTATAAACTCATATCTTTTCAAAGCATATTTTGTCAGTCAAGTACCATCTGTTGAAAGCATTTTTTGTTATTTCAACTGCTCATTAATATATTAGTTTACCAAATAAAAATTTTACCTACTGGAACGTGGTCATGATTTTTGAGACTGGGCCCTAGTCCTAGTGATATACATATGTAGTATGTTACAAGTGAGTCACAAAAATTGTAACCCATTAATAAAAACCGTAACAGGACTTGTTTTAATCTGTTATTGTAACTTTCCTGAGCTACTAAATTTAAGCAAAATAATTTTAATTATGTAACTCTACTTAACTTGCAAAATTCATCTGACAAAGTTTATTTCAAGAGGCTTATTTATAGGAGGAGTCTAAAATCACTTAACAGGGTTAATAAAACAAAATTGCCTCAAGTGACTCGGTCTATCTTTCAGCAGTTTAAAAACTTACCTGAAATTCCACTCTAATTACACTTTTTCTAAAAAGTTTAGTTTTCTCATGGAGGCAAAGTCTTGAAGTAAGCATTAGAATACACTTACACACATAAAACTTGCCGCTTCTGATTAAAGAAAAGAAATTTCGCTTTCATCTATTCTCTTATTAAGTTTTTCAGAGCTTCCAAATACTCAGCATTTATGTTATGTTACCATGTTAGTGTACCTATTTCACTCTATTTTATTTCATATTTATTTCTCTCTGCAAATGTAAGTAAAAAGTTATCTCTTTTGGTCAGTATTTGTATTATACTTAGGTTTAAGAAAATTCATGCAATCTAAAAAAGAAACAAGCTTATTCATCTAATAACTGCCAAACAAAGCACGGACATGATTTTAATTTTTGTTAACTACATATCTGTAAAATCCTTGCTCTCTCCTCCCGATTTCTTCCCAATTTTTTACTCTCTTTCAATTTTCTCAGTTATTTTATCCGTGGAGCTATCATGTAGTCAGGGTCTAATGTCAAGATTGTTTTTCCCACTAAGGGACCAAGTTAATTCTCAAATAACAATTTCACTAAGCTAAACTTGGAGTTTTGATTTCATGTTTGGCCGGTGGTAATTATTTAAGTAATCAATCCACTCAAAAGCTTAGTTTTTGGTGTTATTTCTTTGCCCTGTTTGATGCTTCGTCTAATTTTCTGTCAAAATTCCGCGTTAGGTTCTGTCCTCGCTAACCCGACTCTTTTTTACACTCTTATTACTTTTATAATCCCTTTTGTTGAGTATTTGATGCGTGACAATCACAAAATAATGCAAAAGGTGGGGGGGGGGGAGAGAAAGAGGATAGTTTTGCTCTTATTTTCAAGTCCATCAATTTATTTGTAAAACGGAATTTGGCGACCGTCTTGTCTATTCAAATAATTGCTATTAATTTTTCAGTTCTAAGCATCTTTAATGATTGAAATGTGTTGAACCTATTGCACAAAAATTGAACACCAGCAAATGTTCTGCTGTTCATCCGTTGAATATATTTTGGGCTGAATCGTATAAAACAGTGGTGTAGCGTGCAATGGGGCAGTTGCAAGGGTCTGAAATGTTGTGTTTTTTATACAGAAAATTATAGTACTTGATAAGCTGAGAACAATGGTGCCTTTGGTTTTTTCCTAAGTGTCTTGGTTTTGAAGATACACACGTGTAAAGTTTTAAAAATTCGTGTGTGTAGTGATGTCACTACGCGGAATTCCCATTTAAAACAATGTATTTTGGGTCAAAATCTCATCTACGGAAAAATGGGACTTAATTAGAAACCAAAGGCATCTTTGTTCTCAGCTCATCAAGTACTTCCATTTTCTTCATAAAAAACACAACATTACGGACCCTTGCAACTGCCCCATTTGGCAACGTTGCAGTTCGTCCATTTAAACCAATGAAAAAGATTGAATTATAGGGTGTTCGGTGAACACCTCTGCAATCAATCTTTTACGTGGGTTCAAATGGACACAATGCACCGTTGCTAAACTGCACACTAAGCTACTGGTATAAAAAATATGAATGATAAATTAATTCTATGAACTGGATTTTTGTTTCGATATAGATTCGGTTGTCAGTGAATCCTTCATTTTTTTTATCTGCATCACTTCACTGTACGCCTTCATAATTTTTTCATTTTACATAATGTATTTGTAAGTAATGAATACATCAATCAGGATTCAAATCTTGTAACCAAAAGTGAATGCTGTAATCTTTTGTTACTTTATTTAAATAAAGGAAACTATCCAACAAAAAAACTGCTGGGTGCATTGTTTTTTTTTTCTTTTGAAGTATCAATTTTTAAATTCTTTACTCCTCTTTTTTGGTAACCAAAATATGGGAAAATAGAAGTCACAAGTCTCTGTGCTGTGACCCTTGACTCTGTTCAAAGAAAAGGCGAGTCAAATCAGGATTGAATCTAAATAATTTCAGGTTTATTTCATTCTATGATAGACCCTCTTGAATTTAAGGAGTGGACAGTTTTATTTATTTACACATTTGACACCTTTTAAGACTATTCAAAAAGAAGAAACTGAATGTTTACTTCATCGGTAGATTTTGAGGACATAAGTGTCGAATACCTCGGAAAAAATACTTGTTTGTCGCATTAATGCTAAGATGATCTGGGACTCTTTGATTATGTTATGGTACATAGTTTCGTGAAAAATGGCCATGCAAAGGTACGTATGCATTAGAGTCATCATCCATGTAATATGACTGCATTTAGTGGCTCGAAAAGATGAAAAACATAATTGTTTTGAATAAATTATTTTTATTATTTTCATACCTTTTGCTTTACAAAAACTTACAAATAACACCTTAAGGTTGGTACCTAATGACAGTACCATGGTAGAAGGTATATGAAATCCAATAATGTAAACATATTTATAAATGCAAATTAAATGACAATGTTATATTATGATTTAATTTAAGTACATACCTACATAATTTCACTTTTTCTTTAAAATTCTTTTTTATTTTTACATTCAAAAAGAATAAAATAGACTGAATTGATACTAAGTAATTATTTTGTGGATGACTAAGCAAGAAATCATTTCATTACCTATTAATGAATAAGCTCACAGTTTTTTTAGTACACTTTACAAACTACTTTTCTAGAGGGCAAAACAAGGAATTAGGAACAAAATCACAAAAATCAACGAGCCATCGACAACAAAAGTGCTAAATAAGTAAATTCTCGGAAGCTTCTATCGAGTAGAGAGAGTAAAAAATGTCATTCAAAATTAAATTTTTCTTGTCCGTCAACTGTGTAGTTGACGGACATGTCAGACGACTCTTGGAGTTAGGGTACCAACAATACTTATCTCAATGAATTTAAACATTACAGGTGGCATACCTGAGTCATAATTTAAGGAACATCTAATTCCTGATAGTCGTTTTGTCTCTGACAAATTAAAAAAGTTGTGTTATTACAATATATAGTGTTGAAAACTTGGAAGGGGCATTTCTCTCAATCAAGACCTGAGAAAATTTGAAGTGATCTTCTCTGACTTTGGTTTCCTTAAAAATGAATCTTTTTAGCTTAAGCCTTTATTAATTACTGTTGGTTGGACGGATTGTCAATCAATTCTGATTACTTTTCAATCAATACCTCTTCTTCGTTTATAAAGCTTTTTTCAAAGAGAATCACTTCATGATTTTGTCCTCTAAACTAGATTTCTGGATTCAGCTGTAGACTTGCAAAGAACCATTTATAAAAGTACTCGTAGGTACCCAATTAGGCAAGCATAACATTCCTAAAAAAAAAAAAAAAAAAAAAAATAGATACCAGATAAATAAAAAAATTGTTTGATCAATAATTGTCAGCACATAAATAAACTCCTAGGACTCCTAGGAGAGTACCTAGGTAGTTTGTTCCTGAGTTCCAAACCATCTTTTTAATTTGTTTTTTTATTGCTTTTGCTTAGCTTATACACAATGATAAAGATCAAAGAAGAGAGAAACTAAAAATGTCAGGAAGACCAGCTTCCCTAGCAAACTATTCTGAAAACATGAGAAGTTTTTTAATCCTGTGGAATTCTGAGCTTGGGCACAGGAAGTTTTATAATGAAAAATCCATGCTCTAAGACATGAAGGCAAGAATAGGGGGTAAAATTAAAAATTTTGATATTTTGATAGCATTATTTTATAGGGCATGTTTTTCCGATTAAAATGGTAAATAACATAATGTACTTGGGATGTTTTATGTTTTTTTAACAATTTTTTAAAAGTAACAAGTTCCTTATCAAGGGACCCTTAACAAGTTCTTTCTTTCCTGTGTTACCGAAAGTTCCTTATTTTCAACTTTGGGTACCCTTTTCTCAGGAACTAATTGTGCTACCTGTGCTAAATGTGTTTTTTTAAATGACCCGAAAATCAATCTCTATCTCTGGTAGTAAAAGAAAACATGAGCAATACATGCTTTTTTAATAAATATCATTTAAAGCTAAAAAAATTAACAAAAAAAATCAGATTATTTTGAACTTTGGTGAAAGCTCATTTGTCTTCAACCAAATTCCATACAGTTACTACCACTTAATATCAACATAAATATTAATGCACATGCAAAATCTCAAGTCCATAGCTCAATTAGTTCCTGAGAAAAGTATACCCAAAGTTGACAACAAATAACATGCATTCAAATGGACCTCCTATTCTTGCCTTAAGGCATCAAGAAATTGAGAATGCAGAATTTGTCCAAGAGCCTTAATAGAAGACAAGCTCCTTATCGATTGTTCGATCCCCGAATCAAGATATTTTTACTTGCTCAGTTTTTCAGCAATCAATCAAAGACAGCTTATAGTTGGTAAAAAAAAAAGGGGTGACAAAAAATTACTTAACAAAAAATGACACAATGGCAACAAACTTAAGAGTAAGCATAAAAGTAATTAATAACATTTCCTACTAATAATAATACAAACAAAATAATGTACAATTTTAAATCCATTTAATTAATTTATGAAAATAAAGCTTATCAGTTCCCTACTGATGGAACGTCAGAGGTCTTTCTGGCTTTCCTTGCTTACATACAGTCAGAGGAAAGTTAGCTGATAGAGGCAGGAGACTCAAGCATGAATCTAGCCCCCTCCTCCCACCGCGGGGGTGGCGAAGTTGGCATTCACAAGGAAATTTGCTTAACAGAGCAGCATAAACTTGATATTTTTATTGAAGGAGGGGGGGATATAACTTCTGAGTAAATGCACTATGGGGTCACAGGGGACATCCCCAGTGAAGGGAAGGGTCCGGGGTCCCCCCCCCGAAAAATTTGAAAATTTGGGTTCTCTGAGACAGTACTTTAAGCAATTTCATCTTTCAAATTTTCTTTATTTCATTGACAATAGAGGACTTTTCAGTTTAGACTTACTTCAGGCGTAGTTAAAAGGTTAAACTGAAGCTACTTCTTGGCATTTTTTTCTTCTTGGTTTCTGAAAATATTCATTCCTTTTTTTATTTTTTTGCATTTTTCTGTCTTTTCCCCCATTTAATTAATTTTCTTTTCTCCCTCCCTCTTTTACATCAAATGTTTAGGGGGGCAATTGATACTTTGCCCCCCCCCCCATATCTCAAAAATTGGAGGGGCAAACAGGACGCCCCCCCCCCCCCCCCCCCCCAGATCCCGCCACTGGCTTAACTCCTTGGCCTTAGCGTTGCATCACTCCTGCCTCATTTCTCCAGAGACCCAAGGCTCTCTCAGGCAGAGCCATCCATAGAGGGAAGAAGAAGGGACTGGTGCAGTTTGGCTTGTCACCAGAGAGCCCCCTACTGCACATACAATTTTATAAGAAAGATAAAAATCAAAAGATCAAACTCTTTACTTACATTTGAAAATTGAGAAATCAAGGGAGGTGAGCCCTTGAAAATATGCTACTTACTCTTGGCTGAAGAAAAACTCAAGAAGTATGAAGAATTTGAACAATTAATTCAAAATTCAGGAAGCAATGAAAGGGCTAAAGAGTTTGGAGCCATACGGTGAGATTAGTGGGTTTTTTTTTTTTTTTTATCTTTTTTATTCAAACAGTCAACATGACTTAAGCAAGTTGTGACCCATTGAAGAACCAAAAGATTAAGCATTTGGCTGCATTAAGTATAACATTCATTGACGATTCACTCACCAACGATACTCAGAATTTGTGTAAGAGTGCGAAAAAACGCTGATTTCAGATAGTTGAAATTGGAAATTTTGAACTTAAAAACTATGACTTCTGATAGATTGTGGTGAGTTGTGGAAGGATAGAAAATGTTCTAAACTCGGCACGGTTTTCAACAGTTCGTTAAGAGAAGTCCGCATTTGAATTTTTTGCCGATTTGAGAATATAAACAAAGAGAGCCTTCATTCGACAAACTATGCAATTTCAATGCACAGAACGTACTTCAAATTGCATTCAGCGAATTTGGAGGGAGCTCATTTCACCCAATTGCTATAAAGGGTGAGATCTAGAGCCCAACAGTTCGCTTTAGCCAACAATGCACTCATTAGTCGCAATCAGCAGTGAAAAAACTCGGCTAGCGTTCCACACACTATCTCTCTCACATTCACGCGACGCGACCCTCACGTATCTCTTTGTAGAGTCGAATTTTGTACGTGGGGTCTTGTTCCACGATTTTTTCCAAATCACTTTTAAATGATTCTAGAAGTTAACATCTGCTGATGAGCATTTCACAAAAACGTCTCTGTAAACAATTTTGGCGATGAAAGTGGGTATGGTGGCTGTGCGTAGGGGTCGCGTGAGAAACAGCGAGAGGTACAATCAGAGCCATTAGTCCTGCGTCGACGATTCGACGCAACCCGCACTACACGTAGCCCGAACCTCTCACGGTCTTGAGAGAACAAAAGAAAAGAAAGATAAGAGAGCGTTAATTGTGCGTGTAAGGCGGGTTGCATCGATTCGTCGACGCAGGACTTATGGCTCTGCTTGTACCTAGATAGTCTGGAACGCCTAAAACTAACTTTTTCATCGAATGAAGACGATGACGTTACCACTAAAACCGTCTACATTAAATCCTGTCTTATCTTGGAGTGCTGTTTTACGCTATTTTATCGCAAAAATGCATTGCTGACTTGCTTCCACTAGAAATTGAAGGCGTGCGCATACTAATATTGACGGCCACGTGGGAGAGTGGAATAGGAAAATGCCAAATATTCGACATATCTTCAGCGTTCAGGCATAGGGTGCTCGTTGGAAAAGCGTTCAACTGACGACGAGTGTTATACCACGACCACGTCATACCGAATAGGTATCGATGTGAATCGTGGTTGCGTTTTGCATACCTACACTGCATAACTTAATTCATCCTCTGGATTGTTTCTTTTGAAGACGATGCAGTTATCAGTGTGTCTCCTTACCTATTTACTTGTTTCGGATTTGTTGTCATTTTTTTCTTCTTTTTTTTCGAGGAAAAACCTTTCCTTCCACACTGAGTTAATCCTCTTCTCATAACACTCACGATCAGTCATCCGAATCTTCTGATACATCGAGGAATAATTTTTAATTCAGGTGTGCGGTCTATCTTTTGTTAATGGCCAGCTCAGTAGTAAATATGCGTGATGCCTCAGTAGTGATGTTTTAGGAATTTTTCGCGTCTTTTCGGACATCGACCGTATTTGTGCTCGTAAACACCAAACCTACAAAGGGGTTTCTCGCATCTACCCTCGACAATGCACCTGTCAACAACATAAAGAAACATTTTAGACTCTTTGGATAGAAAAGGATAAAAAGTTTACCAACTAACCCCTTAAGTACCATGTCCATACATATCCACACACTGCAATCTATTTCACATATGATGGTGTCATTTCATAATGGGGCTGTTGCACATACTTATTTTGCTATAAGCGAATTAATAGTCGATGATGGTGTAAAAACCTCCAAAAATAACGATGGCAGCTCTAAAAACTTCCGATATCCACTCCTTAACTCGATAAACGCTTTTATTTGCGCGGGCGTAATGGTGGCTGAGGCTGGTAACAATGGGAGATTCCCATCTAACAATACTGTAACTCCATCAAGAAGTGACCAATAAGAGACGACTTTCATTTGACACCGGTGTCACTAGGTGTTGCGGTAGGTACCATTCATCGGATGTGGATCATCACTCTGATGACTAATTACTCTGTGAATCATCCTTGTCAGCATAAAGGAGTGACGAAATTAAGATAGGAATCTCCTATATTGTTACTGCCCTCGGCCACCATTATTACGCCCTCATAAATAAAAGCGTTTATTGAGTTTAAGAGTGGATTTCGGAAGTTTTTAGTGCTGCCATCGTTATTTTTCGAGGTTTTTCACCAGATTCGACTGTAAAATCGCTTAGAGCAAAAAATTGTGCAACAGCCCCATTCTGAAACTTTAAAGAACGGCGGAACTTCGCAAAATAACGCTTCGCTGAGCGCCTTCAATTGGTAATATATGCAAAAAGAAAAAAAGTACCGCGGAGTAGGAATACAGGGTGTCCCAGACCACCCGTGTAGGTACTTTTTCTCGAAAACGGCTGGGAGTAGAGAGCTGAAACAAAAAAGTCAGACAGGGAATTGACCCCAAGGAATTCAATGAAAATATTTTCAAAGCCCCTCGAGGCCCCCCTGGGGTTTTTTTGGGGGGGGGGGGGGGTTCGAAACACATTTTTCCATTTTTGGCGGGAAAAAGCCTACAAAAGGTACAAAAACAAGTTCAGATCCTGAAAGAACAACTCATTGCCAACATTTTTGGTCCAGTAAATTTTTCCAGAAAACCCCAATTTTTGGGGTTATGGGCCCTTTTGGGGAGAAATTTTCAATCGACCACTGTGACCACACTATTCAATATTTTTCAAAAAACTAAAATTCATCTGAAAGGAGCGATCAAGACCTTTCGATTAATGTGCCACATAATACCTAAAAGTGAAAAATTAAGGCCCCCACTTACATTCCGAACTTTGGGGGTCTTTGGGCCCCCCCACGTAAAAAAAGTCAAATAGCAAGGTATAGCTTGTGATACATCGATCAAAAGCCCTCAAAGAGTAAAATAAGATGACGCAATCCAAAATCGTCTACAATCATTACTTTCAAAATGGCGGCCATATGAAGATTATGGGTGTTCAAAGGTAAGTCCTGGGAAAAGAGTCCAAGGTTGAACGATACATGGATTGAAAGGCCTTAAAAAAAGCTAACGAATGGCGCAAACCGCAAATCAATCCGCCTCTTCAATCAAAAGTTATGACAGAATGAAACTTAAATGGCTCCATAAGGCCTATTTAAGGCTGTTTAAGTTTCATTCTGTCATAACTTTTGATTGAAGAGGCGGATTGATTTGCGGTTTGCGCCATTCGTTAGCTTTTTTTAAGGCCTTTCAATCCATGTATCGTTCAACCTTGGACTCTTTTCCCAGGACTTACCTTTGAACACCCATAATCTTCATATGGCCGCCATTTTGAAAGTAATGATTGTAGACGATTTTGGATTGCGTCATCTTATTTTACTCTTTGAGGGCTTTTGATCGATGTATCACAAGCTATACCTTGCTATTTGACTTTTTTTACGTGGGGGGGCCCAAAGACCCCCAAAGTTCGGAATGTAAGTGGGGGCCTTAATTTTTCACTTTTAGGTATTATGTGGCACATTAATCGAAAGTTCTTGATCTCTCCTTTCAGATGAATTTTAGTTTTTTGAAAAATATTGAATAGTGTGGTCACAGTGGTCGATTGAAAATTTCCCCCCAAAAGGGCCCATAACCCCAAAAATTGGGGTTTTCTGGAAAAATTTGCTGGACCAAAAATGTTGGCAATGAGTTGTTCTTTCAGGATCTGAACTTGTTTTTGTACCTTTTGTAGGCTTTTTCCCGCCAAAAATGGAAAAATGTGTTTCGAACCCCCCCAAAAACCCCCCGGGGGGCCTCGAGGGGCTTTGAAAATATTTTCATTGAATTCTTTGGGGTCAATTCCCTATCTGACTTTTTTGTTTCAGCTCTCTATTCCCAGCCGTTTTCGAGAAAAAGTACCTACACGGGTGGTCTGGGACACCCTGTATTTATCACCCCGCTTTATTCGAATGAGGGCACATAATGATTTGGCTTATGCAACTTGGTACGGAAAGGGTTAATTTAATTAATAAGTTCAATTTTTCGGCCAACTGCAGGATCCGCTTCGGACTTACAATGCAAAAACGTTTTCGAGGCAACGAAGACAACGATGGGTTGTGATAAGTCGAGGATGACAGTTTTTATGGTCAGATGGGGGTAAAACCCATGGAAAGATTTTACTTCTTCTCATATATAAGTAATTAGGTTTCTTTTCATCGATTCGAGTAATTCGACCGTTTAAAGTGGGAGAAAACATTGGATGTTAGTTGGTTCAACCTTTTACATGGGTTTAAATGGACAAAATAGAACAAAATATGAAGCATGTCAAAGAGGATAAAGTATACTCACAGTCTATCTTGATGGTCAAAGTATTTCAAGCCTCGTTTATATCTAATGCAGTCATTTTGACGGTCAAAACAATCGCAGATACAAGAACCGTTTGACATGTATCGAGCGCTGAATTCGCTCGGACAAGTGCATCTGCAATGCAAAGAGAAAATAATCTAATTAATAAAAGGGGAAAATGATTCAGTCACTCACTCACTCACTCACTCACTCACTCACTCACTCACTCACTCACTCACTCATTCATCAGCAGATCTCGGAGGTGACCGGACCACCGATCGGCCGATCAAAACCAAACATTAATTTTTCAAACTTGGGGTGGGGGGCAGAAAAAACAAAAGTGAGACATTTTTGGACCCATGTTAATGAAAAAAAAAAGGGTCCCATTTACTTAGTGCTAAAAATACATGTGTACCCTCAGTGGACACCGCGTCGCGCTGCTCAAAAAGTCAACAGTTTTTGGCTAAAATTTATGAGTTTCCGCTGGAAGTAAGTACAAATTCGAGGAACGTCAGCACCTGCAAACATATACCCTAGAAAAATACCCTCAAAGTTTCAAGCTGGAAATCATGAAAAACGAAAATTCCCGTGAGAAAAGACAAACATATTATCACTCGCTCTCACGAAGCTTATGGCAAAATCAATTTAATCAATTACGGCTTTAATTCTTAATCAATTTTGCTCGTTTTGGGCTTAAAAAAAAAAAAAAAAAAAAAAAAAAAAAAAAAAAAAAAAAAAAAAAAAAAAAAAAAGGCAAGCGCTATGACATTCTTGAGTTTAGCGTTTTTTCATTGTATTCAATTTAAAATGCAAAAAACACGTCTTTTCCCAAAAGCGAATAGTGGCGCTAGGTATCCATCGGATTGAAATCGGGAAAAGTTTCGCCTGGAATCAACTTAGAGCGAGAAAAACAATTCCAACCGCCCAAAAGCGGATATTTTGAACGTATTGATGAGAGGAACATGCAGAGCCATAAGTCCTGCGTCGACGATTTGACGCAACCCGCACTACACATAGCCCGAACCTCGCTCGGTCTTGGGAGAACAAAAGAAAAGAAAGATGAGAGAGCATTAACTGTACACGTAATGCGGGTTGCGTCCAATCGTCGACGCAGGACTTATGGCTCTGCTTGAACATATTGAATACCTATAGGCTTACCCAGTGCTTGTTTTTGGCTTTTGCTCCAGGCTTAGCCGCTCCATTTCCATATCACGAGGCATGATCTCCACGCAATCACATTCGGTTTCATTTATGAAGGTCAGCTTCTCCACTCTCACGTCATTCCCTCCGGAGACCTCGACGCGTGTCGTCTGGAGAAAAAAGAAAAGCAGACAGGCTAACAATAAGTTTGGATGAAAGAAAAAAGGGGGAGGGGGGTTAGCCGTTAGGGGTATTGTGGAGTAATCAACGGATGGATGGTCAAGGTTCGCGGTTCTAGTTTTTTAAGTGGACAAGATAGGTTGACACCGCTGCTTTTGGTCCATTGAAACCTTCTCTTTAACCCTAGAGTCCCTGTGCAAGAAGAAATAAGGTGATTCTTCAGCGTTTAGTGCCGATTTCTGCCACCAGAGCGCTTCCCATTCGATTAATGTCAAATTACAGGCCGAAACTAATTTATATTAGAGAACACTGAGTGTCAGTTACTAGATAATTATCTGCGAATAATGTCTCTACAAAATAGCTCATCAAAAACTTAAAAAATAAGGCTGAAAATACCGAAAAATGAAATATCGCAATCGAAATGCGATGTTTCATTTTTTGGTACTTTCAGCCTTATTTTTTAAGTTTTTTGACGGGATATTTTGCACGGGGGAGTTGTCCGCCTTAATCACTTTTTTCTTTCAACTTTTTCCTGTGTTTTACGGTATTTTAATTCTTATGAGAGAGGACTTTGATTGAAAAAACAATGAAATTATTGACCGTCCACGGCTTTCTTTGTGCAGCTATATATCCACCAGCTTTTTCATGATGCCAAGGAACACTGAAAAAACGCTCATGAGCGTATTCCAATTTAAACTATATTCAGACACTTTTTATGATAAGACCGGCGCGCAGTTTGCGACACATGATGCATAGTTCTGCATTTCGTCGTTCATCTGTAAAATTGGGTTCATGGGGACTCCATCTCCGGCCGCGCCAAAATAAATTAGTGTCCATAAACTTTAAGTTGTTAATCATATTCTTCTAAAATATGCCCCCCCCTTCTTCAACCATTCTGCAATAAGCGTTCTTCGTATATGTAACATAAGGCGCATGGGCGCATCATGCAGACAGTCGTAAATTTGGTTCATATATCCTCTGCTCGCCAAAGAGAAATGAACAAAAGTAACAGACTCATTTTTAAAATGGCTAGAGTCCAAAGAAATCATAAGTAGTTTCAAAGCATGCACGTGATCTTTCAGCGTGGCGCTCTAATTTCATTTCCTTATTCCGGCGAAGATGCGTCCTGCACTGAATTTAAACAAAAAGTATGACCAGTCAATGGAAGCTTTGCAATTTTTCAACGTCGTAGTTTGTTCATTTTGGGTGGTTTCCCCGGACATTTTAGTTCCAAGTTTCGTCTCGGTTTGATTGCGGCTAAAATTGGAAAAAATCCTCGAGTATTTTCAAAACATCGCTTTCAAGGAGACTTAAAGGTTAGTTTCGGAAAGCTAGCTCTAAGTGCGACATTATTCGCAAAACAAAAAAAAAGAAACTTATCAAATGAAGTCAAAATTACCAAATTTTGGGAACTACCGTTTGAATGAGCCAAATGTTCAAACTTTGATGGTTTTCACGTTAAGCCACGAATAACTTCTCACAAAGCTTCTCAAGACTCTTCCCCAAGGCTCCGAGAAAGCCATAATTTTTTTGAAAATATACCCAAGAATTTATCCAATTTTTGTCTTAAATCGAGCCTTGGCAAAATATAAAATTAAACGCTAAGGCGATCTATTTTATTTGGACGATTTCAAGGTTGATAAGTTCCAGATATTCGTACCACGTTACGCTGTTCAATAAGTCAAAAGTTTTGGTCAAAATTGTTGGATAATAAAAAAAAACACAAATTTGAGGAACGCCAGCACCATGGTTGCCAGATTTAATTAGGGAAAATTCAATTTTACGTTGATTTGAATGCAGGATGTGACGATATCACCACTATCTGGCGACACTGGTCGGCACTTGCGAAGGTATATACCAGCTTCAGGAAGATTCTCATAAGTATTACAAAATAAAGCTGGGATAGGTATTGGAAATATACAGTTCCTATAATAAGCTCCATTAAGTACGAGTAAGGCAAATGGGTTAGTCTCACTTGCACTCATAGCTTATGGTGACGTCCCCTTCCAATACCACGGATTTAATCAACCGCAATGTTATTCATTTTGGGCTCAAAAAATCCATAAGAAAATCACACGAGAGCCAACGATCTTGGATTTTGCGTTTTCTCTTTGTTTCCAATTTCAAATGCCAAAAGCGTTTAAAATTGGAATTGAAATTTTAGATGAATGATAAATTGATGAGAAATACTCTCTGATTTGTGTCCTCTTATGAACTATCTCAGACCATACTGCGCCGCACAGTGGAACGAAGCACAGAATATTTCTGGACATTTATTCATGGACAAAAATCAAGGTTACAAGCAATTAATGGGTAATCACTAATCATGCAAAAACTGATTGTGAGTTTAAACGACAATTTTACAGCTTAAAATGAGTAGGATATCATGGTTTTTAGACGGAAACAGAGATCCAGAAAACTTCATGTTTTGGACCAGTGTGCGCAACTCTGATTCTAGATCTGTTGCTATAGCATGCGTCTTACCGTAAAATAAAGCTCGACCGTTGTTGAATTGTGGGCGGTGCACTTTTGGGTTGGGCGATGGCAGCAGCCCGTATCATCACCGCACCTGTGTAGTATAGTGCACGACGGAAAATATGTCTTGGACATGGTTGGGTAGCTGTCGCTGACTTTTATCAGTTTCGGCTTCGGGATTTTGCAAGTGCCGAACTGCACGATCTTCAGCACATGATTCTCCGCTTGCTTCTTCCAGTGTGGATCAACCCAATCTTCTTGAACGCAACAAAGAAAAAACAAAAACAAAAGCAAAATTAATACCTGATTGAAAGTTAGCCCTTTCAGACCTGGAGTCCATTCCAATGGACATTGGATTAACACGCAGTCTTATGGAAAACATAAAAATACAATATGCACAAAAATTTAGATGAGAAGACAGCTCTTAGTCTAAGATCAATCATGTTCGTCGAAAATCCGTTTCCGAACAAAAAGAGTTTCTGAAAGGGTTAATTTTTTAAAAATAAATTCAATTATAAGAACAGAAGCTTTAGAATTAGTATCATATAGGGGTGCCGTTTTGTGTCATCGTATTTTTCAGTTCACCGATGATTCAACCACGGTGGACCAAAAGATTACACAGTTAAGTTAATTGTGGAGGTTGTTTCAGAAGTGTAGGCGCACCTATAGACCGATAATCTTTGGGATTGTTCACCATTACTTCTCATGTTACAAAATGAATATGAATTTTAACGTTGGCTTTTCACGGAGGAACGCTTTAAAATCAAAAGTTTAAAGTCGGGTGCATAAGTTTTTGTTTTGATCTGAAGGAATGAAAATTTAAAATTCACCAAAGGTCCGAAGCCTACGCCGCCTACGGCCTAAGTGCGCCCACACTTCTGAAACAAGCTCTAAGACTGTAACGTACAAAAAACTCTGGTCTGTAATATTTTCTTAAACAGTGGAGTCGTCATACTGACTTTAAAAAAAATTGGCGGATATTTTGATAATCTATGATAATCTAATGTTGATTCCACCGATTGAGAAAATATTACAGACGCGAGTACTTTAGTGCTTTAAAGTCAAATATACCGAACCGAACTGTGAGATCTTTTGGTCAATCAAGGTGGAATCATATCGGTGAGTTGAAAAGTGTCATTAATGACGCACACACTCACACAGAACGGCAGCTATGGTATCATGGAAATTTAACAGAAATTTAGGAAATGTTTCGGACTACGAGGATAGGTCAGTTCAGTTCAGTTGTATATGAATCCTAAAAAAAAAAATTGGATTTGATGCTCGATGAGTTTTGTGGAAAATGGCGAAGTCAATGAATAACAGTGCTGACGTTTCGCGGATATTTAATGGTCCTAAAGTCCATTTATGGCCTAATAGAACTGAAATTAGAATTAAGTAATGATGCGCAGCAATGTGGTTACATGATATGGTAGGACAGACGACGGTATACAGGGTGTAACAAAACTATAAACAGTAATTTTCAGGGCGTGTTTTAGAGGTAAAAATAAGAATTTTTTCCCTATAAACATGGGTCCGAAATCGAGGTCTTCTCGAGTTACAGTGTTGCAAAGTTTCCGAAAAAAATTGAAAAATTGTCATAACTCCCTCGTGAATTTTTCTTAAGTGCTCTGATGTAGTTTTAGGCGTTCTTGCCGATTATGGCCGTGACAATACTGTATGCAAAAATTTGAGGAGGGTTCCGGGGGTTTTCCTTGATTTTACTCACTTTTTTTGGCCAAATTATGCTAAAACATGCTTTCAGATTCATTAAACCCAAAAACGATTAGCATTATTCAAAAGTTCGTAAATAAAATGTGCATTTTTGGTCCTTACAAGGTTTTTCAATTCGCAAACCATTTCCGAGAAAATCGTCCCTGAAGTTGGAGAGGTCGGCCAAGAATTGACAAAATCAAAGAAAAGGCGATTATTGGCCGACCTCTGCAACTTCAGGGACGATTTTCTCGGATATGGTTGGCGAATTGGAAAAACTTGTATAAGGACCAAAAATGCGTATTTTTTTTACGACCTTTTGAAAAATGCTAATCGATTTTGGGTTTAATGAATCCGAAAGCATGTTTGGCGAAAAAAAGGGAGAAAAATCGAGAAAAACCCCGAAACCCCCCTCAAATTTTTGCATACAGTATTTTCACGGCCAAAATCGGCAAGAAAGCATATAATTACACCAGAGCACTTATTTACGAGCATTAAGAAAAATTCACGAGGGAGTTATGACAATTTTTCAATTTGTATTTCGGAAACTTTGCAACACTGTAACTCGAAAAGACTACAATTTCGGGCCCATGTTTATAGGAAAAAAAATAATATTTTTACCTCTAAAACACGCCCTGAAAATTAGTGTATATAGTTTTGTTACACCCTGTATTTAAACGAAGGAAAGAGGGTACAGAGGAAGAAAAGGAAAAAATCTTCCATGTCCAGCTTGCATGAGCGCAAAATAAATAAAATAACTTGAAAATAAAGAAATCGGAAAGAACGAACTACGCTCCATGTGATTCGCCGGCAAACCGGTACAACGCAACAAGCATTGGCGCACTGAGTGAGTTGTCAGTGTTTTCACATCTACTTGTTTTTTTTGCGCGCGAGACTTTGATCGATAACTACGCATTCTTCCTCTGCGCATATTTATTGTATTGCAGGGTGTCGAGTTTTATTCGTATTTTTATTATTTTTAATGCTAACCCCCCCCCCCTCCCTCTCTTTCCTCACATATATACAATCATTAAATTGAACTTTAATTGCACTGTTGTTAAAAGGAAACTAGGGTTGCTCATAATTAGAACGATTTCATCAGAAGGGATCCAACCACATAAGAAACCCAAAGCAGTTGGTTCCCTTTTGCAGAACTCAGTCCAATTAACAGTACTATACTGTATACGTAGTAGATTTTTATTTGCGTTGTTTGAAAATATAAAAAAAAAAAACACGCACTCTACTGTTTCTATGGCATGATGTCGGGTTTTTGAAGACGATTAGAAAAACCGTGGTAATTTTGTAGAAAGAACTGCATGCCATTTGAAAACCTTTCACACAGGAAACTAGCATTTGACCAGCTTTTGTAATTAGGTATTCCAATGTTGCCTTCTGTAGAAAATTAAATAGTTTACACTGAGTTAAATAGAAAAAGGCGTATAATTATATGGAAAACGGGGGCAATGGGTCATTAAGGGGTTGATTGATTAGAGTAGGTACGAGTATAGGTACATGGATGAGTATATTGTTATCGTGTCACTACAAGAGACCAAGAATAACAATTAACGGTCAATGTCTTTGATCCGCTATAGGCGCCGTTTTGTCTCATCATATAACCTTCTGCTATAAAGGTTTCAATGTTTACGTATCAAATGATGAGCAGGCAGACTCACGAAAGACTGGAGGCAAAAGAGGGCGGTCTCCGCGTGACTCCGTAAACTGGATAATGGATGAGTATCTGTCTTTATTCATAAGAGTAATGTAATTGAGAGTGAGAGAAGAGCCCGTAAAATGTACGTACAGGGTGTTTCACATAACCTGCTCACTATGGTTTTCTTGAACGGGTGACGATAAAAAAAGCTGGAAAAATCGGTTTTATAGTAACTCGGACCTGAAGTTTCATTTAAAAATACTGCCACAACCCAAAATTTGGTTTTTGGGGGGTTTTCAGGGGGGGGGGTGCCCCCCTTATCTCGAGATTTTCAAACAGCAACCTCTATCTTGTGATACCTCGTTTGAAAGAGGGTTTTTCGCTTTTGAGATATCGAAGGTCGAAGATCGATATAGGACCCATTTTCAAAAATTCTTAACTCCTACAAAAAAAGTCGTAAAACAAAAAAACTGCACATGTAAAATGCTCTACTTGATGAGTACTTTCAAGAAAAAAATACAAATTCACAATCAAATAAACCGGAAGTCGACTTTTAGGCACCTTAACATTTTTGGCGGGAAAACCCCCATTTCTCAAAATTTTCAAATGGCAACCCCTATCTTTTAATACCTCATTCGAAAAGGCGTAAAAAGTTGTGCATTTTGGCGCAATCAAAAGTCCGATATCATTTTTCTAATTCGATATATCGAAACTCGAAGTTCGATTTAGACCATTTTTCGACCCTGTAAAAAACTGATTCTATCGTGTGATACATCATTCAAAAGCACATAAAAAACCAAGAATTTTAGTGCAAACCGGAAGTCAATACCTTTTTCGCGGTCGAGATATCGCAAGTCAAAGTTTAGTCTTTGGTTAGGGCTTACCTTAAACTTTGACTTGCGATATCTCGACCGCGAAAAAGGTATTGACTTCCGGTTTGCACTAAAATTCTTGGTTTTTTATGTGCTTTTGAATGATGTATCACACGATAGGATCAGTTTTTTACAGGGTCGAAAAATGGTCTAAATCGAACTTCGAGTTTCGATATATCGAATTAGAAAAATGATATCGGACTTTTGATTGCGCCAAAATGCACAACTTTTTACGCCTTTTCGAATGAGGTATTAAAAGATAGGGGTTGCCATTTGAAAATTTTGAGAAATGGGGGTTTTCCCGCCAAAAATGTTAAGGTGCCTAAAAGTCGACTTCCGGTTTATTTGATTGTGAATTTGTATTTTTTTCTTGAAAGTACTCATCAAGTAGAGCATTTTACATGTGCAGTTTTTTTGTTTTACGACTTTTTTGTAGGAGTTAAGAATTTTTGAAAATGGGTCCTATATCGATCTTCGACCTTCGATATCTCGAAAACGAAATAAGATATTGACTTCCGGTTTAAGCCAAAATGCTTAGAATTTTACCCTCTTTCAAACGAGGTATCACAAGATAGGGGTTGCTGTTTGAAAATCTCGAGATAAGGGGGGCACCCCCCTGAAAACCCCCCAAAAACCAAATTTTGGGTTGTGGCAGTATTTTTAAATGAAACTTCAGGTCCGAGTTACTATAAAACCGATTTTTCCAGATTTTTTTATCGTCACCCGTTCAAGAAAACCGTAGTGAGCAGGTTATGTAAAACACCCTGTACATGCACACTGCACAGCACTGGCCGTATAAACTAAGTAAAGTACATCTACATCCGATTGGCGATTCGGTCGATTAACTCGCTTGAAGAGATGGAGCAGGGTCGCCGCACTCACACGTCATAATCGATACCCGGCCAAGTGCACGAATTGTAAAGATGAATCAGTGTTTACTGTTTGTGCCGAAGGGGTTTACGATACGACGGCCGCCGCACAGTGGATGAACAAATGGAATTTATCGGACATAATTTTACGAATAACAATTATGATTATGAACAAGAAATAACAATATAATTTAAAAAAAGCGTGAACCTATTCGTGTCAGAGAAGATAAAACGAGTCAAATAACAAAGAGTTTTAGCAGGCAAATATCCTCACTATAATTTTATTGAAGCATAAAAACAACAAATTGTCAAAACTGGAAAAAGTCTTTCTTCGATCCAATGTGCGCTTGCGCTCCATTGACTCAACCGAATGACAATGAAGAACAATCGGAAGATCGCATTGTCAAGAGATATTTGTAACTTTTTGTAATTTGTTGCCATTTCTTGCATTGTTAAAAACGAAGTTACATCTTCTCTTTGCTCCGCGGCTTATCCTAAGTATAGAATTAACACAAACGTACCCAGCCAGATAGGTACATTATCGAATGTTACTTTTTTGGCGCATGCGTTTACCAAGCCAAAGTAGGAGCTATTGCAACGGTTTTGTGTGTTTCTGTTTATGTATTTTTTGTGGGAAAATTGTTAGCCGACTCTTACGTAAAACTCCGAGGTAAAAAAAACCGAGAGTTTCTCAGAGAAAAGTTAGATCAAAGCTCATATGGACCACCCGTGACAAGCGTTACTCGCATCATTACGTATAGAACTACCAAACTACTACCAAACTACTTAGAATAGTATGCTCTCTTCGATAAAGTAATAACAAAAAATGATGAGGGATTATTGCCGGAAACGAATTTTGATCCGTTTAGTGGACGGTTGGAATCACTAATAGTAGCAATTGGGACAGAGCTCATTAACATTTAAAGCTTCAAACAATAAATATTCGAACACACAAGTGTTGACAAATTCTTACGTTATATTCTTGTTTTTTTTTTCTCTCACTTGGTAATTTTTTTTCTTTCATTAATTTAATTTGTTTATCTACGTATCTATTTATTCACTCATTTCTTGTTCCAAATTTTGAAGCATAAGAAATACACCTTCGTCCCTCACCCTTGGACTCAGTTTGAATAGGGAGATTATTACTCTGCCGGAAAAATCATGTCATGCACTTGAATAAATTAGGACGTGTAATACGTCGACAAAAAAAAAACAAAACAAAACAAAACAAAAAAACTTCAGAATAAAAAAAAAAAAACAAAAACAAAAACAAAAAAAAACAAAAAATTTTCTGTGAAAAAAAAAGAGGTGATAACGTAAGAACGTCAATTCTAAAGGCTCCCGTGAACTTTGCGCTATTCCAGTTAGAATCTCAAAGTCTAGTTTAATTTAAACAACACGTTTACTCTCTCATTTGCTCACGGATATCTTCAATGCATTAATAATTTACCAGATTTCGATCGGTTTTGCATAGAAATCGCCATCCACCATTGTAAACAGTGTCATCCCATATTGCCCCACGTGGAGTGTTGTAACTCACCTCCCCCATCAAGAATGTGCCTTACTCAATTTTTTCCTAGGATACCTAAGTTAAGATCCATTCTGCCGTTCTCACAACTTATTTAATGATTTATTTATTCACTTTCTCTCCTCAAAGAAATGAGTAGCAAATACGTTCAACTATCCATAATTTAGGAGTTTTATATCAACTTCTACCCAGTCCACTCCGATGTTTCAACATTTCCTCTGAATATCTATTTTTTCCCTTAGAAAACGAAAAAGAACTTATTACTTCTGAGCAGTTTTCTCTCCTTTATTTTCGATACATCATTATAGGAAAAGAAGTGTAGTAAATAAAATAACATTTCATGAAATTATAAGCATAAAATCTCATCAATATAAAGTGAAGTGCACGAGAAGAAGTGTTGACACATTGTAGGGGATTGAGTGGAAAATGCTTCTGAACGCAGCTTTAACTCAAGAATTATGAACGGAATTGGCGTTAAAAGAGTCGCAAACTGTTTACAACATATTTTCTGTGTGGTTCAAAATTGGTCAAATACAAAATTTGATAATACTTGCAGACCAATAAGTATTCGAAAACATTAATAAATCAAAGGAGTAGTTCCAGTTCCGATCGGACTCATGTAATTTTTTTCTTTGGTTACGGAGAAGCATTTTCTATGTTGGAGCAGACATGGATACCGATTTTCTGACAGCGACGGAAAATCTTGATCGTGACATTATCCTCGATGTTTGCAACGAAACGTTTAGAGCCTCTGAATTACCAATTTTTCATATCGTTTCTGGTGCAAACTTGTTGTTTCCGGTGCCTCAATTGACGTGCTTGCTGCACAACTATTTTATACAGACAATATCGATGGATTATCGGTATTTGGAACAAAGCGTGACTCCAAATCGAGCGAAAAATATACTATTCATTTTGAGCGACTGTAGCGAGATTTTAAGTTTGATCTTGGATTTTGCAACGCGCGATGGATCAAAAGGAGTGGACAGAGAGGCTCCAAACAACCTCCGTTGGTTTTCTGATTGTGAAACTGGTTCTTTTTCACACATTCCAAAGTACTGCGTCCATTTTGAGTCTTCTAACCTGCCGGTAATTTTGACGAACTCAAGCAACAGTTGGTGCAACTTTTCTCTGTCCGTAACAGATCGCGAATTGAAGTCGGCGTCAATACTGTCCGATAAATTGTTCAATAAAACAAAACGTTTATACAACAATCGTATTTTCAATGGCGAGAGCAACTTGATATTTTTGGTTCGAGACAATAGAAGAGCAAAACCCTTGAACATGAAATTGAAAAATTCAGCAAGCCTGCTACAGGCCAGCCACCAAACTACCCCTGAAAAACAACCAAGCTGTGATTTTCTTCGCATTTTAAAATTCATGTGGCGGATTTTCCAGGGTTACAAGGCAGTTGTCTGTCCCAGCGAAAATATTTGTTACAGATACGATCCTTTTTTCCAAAGACTAGTTGAATACTATCGTAACAGCGACGAATATTTTGATTTCTCGTGGTCAACGATGAACGGTATCCCTCTGAAAACGAGGTGGATTCCATCCAATAATAGTTTCAATCATTTATTTGGACTCACCAGTTGGGACGTATTTGAAGGACAATTTATGTTCAATTTCATCAATCACTTGCAGGCTTTCGTTGTTGCTGATGAAGATAACAAGCATACAAATTTCAACACAGCTGCTTTGATGCAGGACCATTCAAATGGTCTAAAATTGGGCGTAGATTTAATTTTGTTTGAGGACGGAACGAGACTGAAAAATTCGTACAAGTACGATTTTTCGACAACGCTCGACACTGGGTCGCTGTGCTTTGTCACACCGCAGAGGGGCTTCGTCCCACAGTATTTAGTTATCTTCCAAAGTTTCTCCCTCTCAGTTTGGATTATGATCCTCATCATGTACGTTCTGTGCCTTTCGGTGCATTGTTACTATAAACGTTTGGCTCGAACATCCTTTCAGCCTGTCATGATCAAGATGGTACTAAAAAATTCCGAGAGATTCTCGCCCTTATGGAGTACTTTCTGTTATTTCATGAACGTTGGTCAATCGAGAATCATCTTTGGTGAACTATACGGCGGCAAAATACTTTTCTTAGCTTTAGTTTCCTCCACGTTGATTTTGGTCACCGTTTTCCAAAGCGAGATGGTCACACTGTTGAGCCAGCGCCGTCGGGACGAAATCGATAGTATCGCAGATCTAATAACATCCAATATACCAATTCAGTCGAGGAACTTAGAGACCGATTTAGAGCTATTTGACAACGACTCAAGATATAAACTGATCAACGAGACGCTAACGGACCAATTTCAATTTTTTTACAATGGGTATCGAAGCATATTAGAGCGCGAAAGTCTTCACTTCACTACTGACTCGGGTTCGATACAATTCTCGGAAGAGACAAATAACAAAACGAAGACATTCGTTCTGAAGAGTCTCAAAAATATGGAACTCGCTATGGAAAATTGCGCCTTTTTATCCTTCATGCCATATAAACTGACAAATTTTGTTTTGTATTACTCTGAGCTGGGCTCGACTAAAAAAAAATTTCACGTCCTCCAAGAGTGTGTGATGAAATACCCTTTTTCGATATCGTCCTTGAAATATTCTTTCTTGGGAAAGAAGTTGTGGGACTACCTGCTCCGAATGTCTGAGACTGGTTGGTTTGTCACGTCAACTCGCGATATTATGCATCACAAGAGCGGTCAGCTCTTCCGTTCGGAAGAACAGCTTTTTAATACAGATCTGAGACCTTTTTCCATGGTCGATTTGCAGATCGGGTTCCTTTGCTTGATGTGCGGATATGCCATCAGTTCATTTATATTCATTGCTGAGCTTTTGGACTTTGATAGCCGGATACATCATTGGAGTCGACCAAAGTCATTAAAGAGGAATACGAAGACAGTGAGAGAACTACAGAGCAAAAGTGAAGTGATGCAGTGGCGTCGACAAATACAAGCCCCCCAAGGACCCCGCCGGGAGCGCAGGGGTCTGACTATAAAGGACCTCGTAGCTGAAAAGCAAGGGGCTGGGCCTGGACCCGCTGAATTCGACAAGGGGAAAACCAGAAAAGAGAAGAGAGCAACAGTTCGGTGAATATAATTTCCATTTCATTTTTTCGCAACCAACTTAAAGAGAAAAATAGCTGTGATGCTCAAAGACCTATTTCTATATTCCTATGCTCTGGTCTGTTCTTTAAATTACATATTTCTTGTCTAGTTAGTCTGACAGACGAGTTTATGAGGAATAGCACCATTAAAGTTATAATATTTGTCCTTTTGATGAATTAATGCTGCATCCGCGTACCTTACACGTAAAACTTGTTGTGTCCCATCAGTAGTAGAAATCGTAAATAAGTACGAATCCAGCCGAGGAGAAATTTTGGAGGATGCGTGCAGAATAGAACACGAATTGAATGAACATCTCCTCAACGCATTGTCGATAAGTGACTAGAGCAGGGATTCGGAGCCGGAGCTGTACATACATTCAAATTAGAAATTTGCACCTCTCCTCGAGAAAACAACGGATGATACTTTCAGGCTTAAAATTTACCACTCAACAACTAATTCAAGATGTATTAGCGGAAACAGAAATTACTTTTCATTATTACAGGTTAAGTTATTGCAATCGGAGCCCTGATCCGAGGCTGCTTCAGGCTCTGAGCTCCAATTGCAATAATTCAAACCACAATCATGGACAGTAATTTCTGTCTGCGCTAAAACATCTTGAATTGGTTTCTGAATGGAAAATTTCGGGTCTGAAAGTACTATTCATTGTTTTTCTCGAGGAGAATTGCAAATTTCAATTTTGACTGAATCCCTGGATTAGAGGCACCATCGAGCGGATTGAGAAGAACCCATTTTTCGCAATAGGAATCACCTTAACTCGAAATCTGGAAACACTGTGTAGACGTTCAAGTGGCAAGAGGGGGGGGGAGGAGAGCAGAATGTGTGGTCCAAAAGTGTTTAATGAAGAGAGAATCGCGTTTTTATAGCTGGGGCACTGAGCTTCACCGCACTTCAGTATCGGATGCCAAAAAAATCCGGCTAGAATTCCAATGAGCCATGTGATGAGCTAGACGTCGAGACACCCAGTCTAGCGGTCGTCTGTTACTTCTCAACATTCATAGAATCTCCTAATCTTCTTTCGCGACTTTAGGTACACGATGAATTAACAATTAATAAAATCCGTATGTGAAGGGAAGAAAATTCACTTTCAGTCTCCGAACGACGCAATGGTATTAGTCGAGTCAATCTGTTCCGAAATAGACCGGTAATCGGAAAAAAAATGTTATCACCTCCGTCTTTTGACCACCAGGTTTACTTATAAATATAGACGAGTCAAGTTCTCACTAAAACTTCCCGAACCGTAGGACCACCAGAACACCTCCCCACCCCCTCTGAAGATGATACATTACCATCTTTATACTTTTTGCACACATTTTGGTCGCATATGAGTCACTTCAGCACGCCTGAGAAATTTGACATTCGAATTATCCGAGGAAGCGATTTCGGGCTATTTTTCGTGGAAAAAAGGCCAAATTTAAGCTGTTTGGGAGGGAGGGGATGCCTCCGTGCCCCTAACGCGCTCCCTGGATTTGTCACTGCACGGTGTAGAAATTGCAAACTTTGCTATTTGAATACAAGGATATTTAATATGGGCATTTACAATACCGTGAGTGGATTTGAAGGTTCTCAAGTGTGATCATTGGTATTTGTTGGGTTATTTGACGGCAATTAAGAACCATACAGGGTGTTGAAAAACTGTTCCCGAATATTTCAGGGGCGGATTCTACAGATCAAAATAAGACCTTATTTACCTATAAACATGTGTCCGAAAATGCCCCCCTTTTGAGCTACAGCCCCCCAAAGTTTTAAAAAATTTACGGTTTTTTTGGAACAGCGACCACTATTATGAACCAAATGTCTTAAAACTTGGTGTCCCGAGGTAATTTCACGCGCAGAATCCATTAATGACCTCGAAAAATTCAGAAATTGAGTCTGGCTGCACTTTTCACGCAATCTTGTACCTTTAACGGCACAAATTTTATGTTACGGATTAAAATTTTGAAAAATAATTACTAAAATCAGATGCGGAAAACCCTTAGAAAGATTTTTGGTCCTCCTTGTTTCTTTCGATACGACGCGTTTTAAGCGAGATAACCGCTGCACAGTGTGGAAAAGTCAGCGCTTTTACCATGAAAAACGGCAGTGAGTATGCAACCCGCCTCTCCGCTGCTTCTACGGGCCGGCTCCTATGATAAAAGCGCTGACTTTTCCACACTGTGCAGCGATTATCTCGCTTAAAACGCGTCGTATCGAATGAAACAAGGAGGACCAAAAATCTTTCTAAGGGTTTTCCGCATCTGATTTTGGTAATTCTTCCTCAAAATTTTAATCCGTAACATAAAATTCGTGCCGTTAAAGGTACAAGATTACGTGAAAAGTACAGTTAGACTCAATTTCTGAATTTTTCGAGGTCATTAATGGATTCTACGCGTGAAATTACCACATGGCACCAAGTTTTAAGACATTTGGTTCATAATAGTGGTCGCTATTCCAAAAAAACCGTAAATTTTTTAAAACTTTTGGGGGCTGTAGCTCAAAAGGGGGGCATTTTCGGACACATGTTTATAGGAAAAAAAGGTCTTATTTTGATCTGTAGAATCCGCCCCTGAAATATTCGGGAACAGTTTTTCAACACCCTGTATATACCATTTTATTGTGGTGGCAACAGTGTAGATTAAAAATAATTGGCCTGAAACCTCAGCTTTTGCCCCACGGTGCGGTGTGTCCGGTAATTTATCATTATCACCCAGCGTCGATCAGCCACCACCTTCATTCCCGTCCGCTCCCTTGCCCATATTTTAACACTGCCTGTTGCCCAACAGAGCAGCAGCCGCGAATTTCAATTAACTAATCGAACCTGTCTCAGATTTTCCGCTGAGTATCGCCCGGTTTCCGATCCGAGTAGCGTTGAGGTATGGTCGAGTATTGGTGGATGTATTTCATTTCTTCGTCAAAATGGGGGCGGTTGCAAGGGTTAGTGAGGCGGTAGCTGGAATAAGGGTCCATAGGCGTATGGGCCCTTTTAGCGGAGAACACGTAAATCGATTTGTCATACCCTCAAATAATATAGTCATCCTCAAAGTTTCGTGAGAAAATATGAAGTTTTGTGGGTAACAGAGTAATTATTTGAAGATAGTGATAGTATTATTGGATCATTTACATTGGTTTTCTTTTTCAGCAATGAAAACTTTAAAGCTGTTTTTCTCAAAACTTGATTTTTGTCTTACCGCCTCAACGTAGGTGTTTTTTTAACAAGCAATTGAGAACACTTGGTGAGCTGGAAACAAGGTCACATTTGGTTTCTAACCACGTTTCGTAGTACCTGGATATGTGATTCTGGCCCAAAATGCAATGTTTAAAATGGTAATTTCGCGTCATGACGTCATAACACGCACGATTTTTTGCAACATCCCGGTTTACATACAAGTAAAAATGGCGTTAAGTCAGGGTAAGAAATTACCTCCAAAATTGGGACTCTTAAAATAAATCAACGGCTTTTCGTCTCGGCTTATCAAGAACTTCCACATCCCCTTTAAGAGCCATCAAATTTTACACCCTTGCAACTGCCACATTAGCGGCAGTTTCACATACTTGTCATGTCTCTTTGCAACACGTATCCAGTATTACACGGGATACACCATTTTATTTTTTATTGGCCAGACTGATTATTATATTCCATTTTCTCTGGTCCTGATTGAATGATGCACGATTGGCATATTATCATAGTTATCTGGTCAAGCTTTCATGCTTCACAAAAGGACGCAGGCACGGGATCCTTGGTGCTCAATGACGTCATTGCTTGACCGTTGCGGGGCGTGATAGAAAGAGATGCTGTCCGCTGGAGCTGCACGTCATCAAGGAGGCGAGAAGAGATATTGTAACCATGTTATTTGGCCCATAGCATCATTTGCATGACTTGGCATGGCATGGCGTCAAGAAACTCTCCGGCCGGATTATGACCTCGGATAACCGGGTAATTTGTTGACGCATCCTGACACATCCTGCGCGCGCCTCCATTCCTGCTCCCTTCGCTCTTCGCCCTTCGCCCTCTGCCCTCGCCCTGACTCTAATTCATCTCATTTCAATCCTTACGGGATGCACTTCCTACAGGGACGCCAATCCACGAGCTCCAGATGCGCTGGGTGTTGATCATCAAAAATGGTTCTGCTTGCGATGATTGATAACTCGCCAAAAGAGGAGTAGCTACACTTGCAAGTTCCTCGCGAACCAGTAGATCTGTAGCAAACTTTTGCTGCAGCAGTGAAGAAGGATTCAATTCTGCTGTGGAAATATACTAAAAATAAAATTGGTAGAGTCGAAATTCAATCACAAAATTGACTCACAGACTCAAAAATAGGGATGGTGGACACTTTTAATACACAACAAAATTAATAAACCCGTTTTGGAAACGTGTTTTGGTCAAGGTTAGGTTACAATTTTAGAAATGTCAGGTTGGCAATTCTACTGTTTGCGGTGGATTTCAGCTCACCGATGCCAATTTGACGATCCTACTTTGAGCGTATACGAAGGCCTTTACGATGAACTACTACTCCTACAGCACAGAAAAAGCTACTGCAGTCCGATAGGATCATAACCCCCCCCCCCCCCCCCATTGTCACTCGCTATATACGCACACAATACAGCAATCTTGAAATTTTATAGGACGCATTCATCGAGTGTGTCAGTAAGGCAATCTTGGATTTTTTCGATGGCCTTCACAATTTTTTCGAGTCTTTTTTCAGAGTATGATTGACCGTATTTACTCATGTAAAGCAACATTTTGCAAAAAAAAAAAAAAAAAAAAAAAAAAGACAAACTCGTGAGGCCGGTCTGATTTGCTAATCAACCAGAAAAGTCTCGATCTACTCACTGAGTTCAGCTCTAAGCCATCGGAGAATCATCCAAAAATCTTGGGAGAAAAAGAACTTGGCAATGGTGTTTTAGACCCCTTCACACCCGCTTCTTCATCTGATGAAGCTGCAAAAATTATACACCGGCAAAGCAGAGCTCTCGGGATAATAACTGTGGTAGAGTGATTTAGTTATCCAGGCGATAGGTTCTCAAACCCTCTAACCAGCTGCTAGCGAGGTGGGTTGACGTCTTAATTCTGCTGCGGTTTTCAAAGGTCATCGCATTCTGAATGAATATTAACATGCACGGTTTTACGGTCGAAACTTGCACGAACCCTTGGAAGATAAGGAGATTCGAAGAAAAACAGCTTTGCAGCAGTTATATTTGCGTACATAAGAGCATGTAGGTATTATTGCTGGAGTGCGTGTCATTGATACAAAAAAAAAAAAAAAAAAAAAAAAAAAAAAAAAAAAAAAAAAAAAACGTACACAAAAGATGAGAGCAGCAGTTTTATTGCACCATGTCGGAGATGGCAGGCAGCAGGACCTGGACCTCATCTAGGGTTTTGAAAGAGGGGGGGGGGGCGGTCAGGGTCGCCAGCAGAAAAGTCTCTCGGGAGAGGAGAGCATTTAGATCCTATTCCATTTGGTCCTCGAATTTTTCACAAAAAGGAGACATCATGCATCAATGACATACATTATTATGTATGCATTGGTGGATCCAGCAATTTGGCAACAGTGCATTGTTCCCATTCAATTGAATGAGAAATAATCGATTTGTCACGTGCTTATAGCCCCTTCAAAAATCGATTGCTATAATGGTACATTCAAATGGGGTAAATGCCCAAATGCGCAAATCCCAAAAGCGCAAATCCCGAAATGCGCAAAATACTCTTTTGCGCATATGGGTATGTTCTGGGCAAGGACAATTTGCGTAATGGGTGCATTTTACTGAGGACACTTTCAGTCACAATGCTATTAAAAAGTAATGTCTGATTTGGCAACCATGCTAACTCTAGTGAGTAAATGTGGAATGCAAAATCGGAGCATTTCAGTGGAGAATTTTACTTTCATGGACACTTTAGAAAAAAATTTGCTTCATCTCATCCAAACATTCACTCCTTCATCGCTGTTCTGCAAGCAGAAACTTATATCAAGCTAAAGTCTGCTTTTAACTCATATATGCCCAACTTTATTTGAACATGTTGGGTATTTTCTGGTGTTTTTCTCAAAAAACACCATCTTAGAGTTAAAAAAAAAAAAATTAAATTTAAAAATTGTGAAATTTTCTGGTCCAGCTAAATTATAGGAGCTAAAAGATCACAACATCGAGTTTTGAGTAAAATTGGCCTAAATGTACTGTAATTTGGTCCAAAAAAAACCACTATATGTGGGTCGTTAACGACCCAATGGGCATATATGGGTCCAACCGCCAAAATCAAATTCCAAGGAAGAGAGCAAATTTAAGCAACTATACTTTCTTCGCACTCTCAGCTGTTAAGCAATCAACTCACGCTCGAAAGTTATCTGAAAGAAGTGGGTTGCAAATATACAGCGTTGCCAGTGCATTAGGTAAGAATTAGCAATCTAATTATCTTTGCGGTTTTGGGTCACATCTTTTTACATTAGCATTTGCGCTTTCAGGCATATTTCTCGAGATCCTTGTTGCGCTTTTGGAACATCGTTTTTGCGCTTTTGGGTTCTAGTTTTCGGATTTTTGCGCTTATGGGTGCTGTCCTCAAATGGGAAGAATGCCCAGTTGCCGGATTTTTGGATCCGCCCGTGATTACGCACATAAATTCAAAGGAATGCTTGACTGAAGGGACCCAGAAATATAAGTAGGGGGGGGGTAAAAATGAGGAAGCCTTATTATTGCTCTCTATACTGCTGTTGGTATCATGCAATTTTCATTTTTTTCCGTTCTTACCGGAAATAGATTGCCGAGGAGCTCCAGGTTTTCGGGAGGCGTGAAACAGCTCGTCAACCTTATTGGCGGAGCCCAATAGCTCCCATTTTTTCCTGGTCATAGGGGATAGTTGTTGCTGTTGTTGTTGCTGTTGTTGTTGATTTGTTCGATGCTCAGGCCCTCCTGACTGCTCGAACCTCTGAAACAAAATGGGACATACAATGAATTATTATATATTCGAAAAATACGTAAAACATGCAGAAATTCTAATCGGGGCTGTGTTTCAGTATGCTTGAAAGGTCTTGTACAACATGATGATCGCACTAAGAAAAAAAAAGAGAGAAAAAAAAAAAAAAAAAATTATAGGACATGCGTATGCGGACAACTTTCAAACTAAACTTACCATCTAACTCTATAATCTGAACAACGTGGATGACAAAAACAGAGCCATATATCACAACCCAGCGTTGTCAAAAAGCCTTACGCGCCGCGGCTTATATTAAGATCATGCAATTGGTAGGTACCGCAGCGCCGTGGCCGCGGGGATAAGACTACCTCACTAATGTGAGTGGAAGAAACTCAAACATAATAATGATTGCTTTATCAATTCATCATTGACTCAAAGTTCTCTTATTTTATAACTCAAATATTTTTTGCTCAAAATTGACGCCTCTCCGAAAATATAATCATATTGCCTAAACATTGCTTAGATGGTTACTCATGTGCATAATTATGAGTAACAATATGGAAAATGATAAGGATATTCTAGATTTAGGTTTACAATTTTTGACACATTTTCGATTGACGAAAGAGAGAAACTAAATAATGTGGAGCCAAATTTTATCAAGAAATATGTCGCTGTATTTTATTACAAGCTGCAGCAGTCGGAAACCACTCAAATTGTATCCCTTTGGCAAGAAAATTCACGCGATTCAATAAGAAACTCGCAAAAGGGTCGTAATGCCGCACCTCCAAAAAGCGGATTCAAAACGAGCGTTTGGTTATTGAAAGCAGCAAGTTCGAGAGTTCGACCGATCTCTTATTCCATTAATTAATCCAATAAAATAATTCGTGATCGTATATAGTTCGATTAATACGTATAGTTTTTTTATTTCTATTTTTTTCCACGTAAGAAAGTTGATCGTTGAAAAATGTGGTCTCGTATGTTTTAGATAGCAGGTTTGCTTTGAAAGAGCGGCGCGGCCGGCGTTCCCACCGTGGCACAGTGTGGGATATGACCGAAATAGCTAGACAAAAGTCTTCCCTCCCTTGTTCATGATTAAAATCATGGTTTAGGGGGTTTTTTAGGTCGCTGATTTCAAATATGAAGTCAGATTTTTAAAATTCTAACGTCTAACGTGGTTTTGATAAAAGTATTTAAACAATTATCGTCAGTCTCTGCTCTTTGAGACATTATTTTTTTGCAAGAGCTGTTTTTTCCGTCCGGAACCACAAAATTTGCGTCAAAATCTGACTGTGAAATTATTTTCGAGAAGAAAAATAAAAAACTTTCAAATGACATTTGATAAATTAAAAAAAAAAATGCATTAAAATGTATCGAAATAATTCATCGGAGGCGAAACGTGCAATGTGGCAACACTGGCTTTTCTCCATTTAAATACGTGCAAAACAATCGATTTTCCTCGAAACAATTAATTCCTTGAAGAAGCGATTATTTTAAATCGATTCAAACGGAGAAATGCGGCGGAAAAAATTTCGGAGGCGGGAATCGAACCCTGGATTTCGGCCTGAATGTCCAGTACAATATCCACTAGAGTAACACGCAGGTATGCGGAAGGTGCACGTGCGACGAGCATAGTAAGAACACAGCGCCACTTGGACTGTGAGACAGCGTGTGGCCGAGCCGTGAGCATCACAGAGGAGAAAAACATCGTCAAAATCGAGTGGAACGCAGTTACTAAAATGAAGATATCTCCGAAGGTTGCAAAAAGTTGCAACTAAAGTTTAGATGCATTTGTTCTCTGAGATACAGGCTTTCATATTATCTAACGCTTTTAATGGGTAAATGCGGGTAACAAAAGTTACGATCTAATAAAAATGAGGTTTCGCGGAAAAATAACGTCTAAAAACCATCACTCTTTCAGCTTGAAAAAAAAACTTTAAATGAGGTCTACAATGAAAATTAATGTGTCAAAACGCATCTACATACCTTCCTCTACGATATTCATTCAATAGTTGATTTGTTTTTTCACTTAATTAGACAGTAAATTGACATAAACTATTCAGCGTTAACAATGGCTTCCAACTGTTTACATCAATACCACAATCAAGCGTAGATTTCAAGCTCTGTAACTATTTACCTCATCATAAAATCGTAACATTGATGCATATATTCGTGATCAGTATACTCTCAGCTATCATTTAAGACCAATTTTACCTCATTTTGATCACATTGATTTTTCGACTTTTGTCTAGCTATTTCGGTCATATCCCACACTGTGCGTGGGTGGCGTACAATGCAATGTAATATAGAAGTTTCCGGACATATAATTTTCTGGACAAAAATGAAGATTACTACCAGTAAAACGCGAGATTATTGTAAGCACAAAATGAGTTTAATTAGTTATTTTATAGCTTGAAATGGGTGGGATTATACATGGTTTTTTTTTTTATATATATAAACGGTAACGACACTCTCACGTCTTTGGAGCAAAAAACAAAAAAAATTGTCTTGTCCGGGAAAATCAATGATTTGACCCACTGAGCGACGTGGCGGCTCCTCCGACACTCTCGTGGAATAATTTAAATGAATGAAACTGGATGTTCGAAAGTGATCGAATAGGAGGTGAATCTCACACGACGAAATTGAAATTGAAAGTGAGGAGAGAGAGACCGCATGGCGCATGCATCTCCGGACGAGATGAGACTTTATGGCGCGACGCAAATGAGGCAACAGAAGACGCGCGTGATTAAATCGATGACCAGTTCAGAGCTGCCGATTTGTGTAGATTTAATGACATTTTTAAATTCACCGATGATTCCACCCAGTGGCGGATCCGGGGGGGGGGACACGGGGGCACGTGCCCCCCCCCCCCCAGAAGCCTCAAATGTTGCCTTTTTTCAATAGAAAATAGCCCGAAATTGCGTCCACCGACGATTCAGATTTCAAAATTTCACAGGCGTGCCCCCCCCCCCCCCCCCCCCAGAAAAATTTTCTGGATCCGCCACTAATTCCACCGGTTGAGAAAATATTACATGGTTCAATTCAGTGTATGACTGTAATGCACGAAAATACTCTGATCTGTAATCTTTCCTCAATCGTTGAAAACGCCGTTAATTAGTTAAAATATCCGCAAGTTCTCAAAGTTATCTACGACTCTACCGGTTGAGAAAAGATAAAAGACGCTGGTACTATTGTGCATTACAATCATACACTGAACTAAACTCTGTAATATTTTCTCAACCCCTGGAATCTTCGGTGAATTTCAAAATGCCATTCAAATTTCGACCGCCCGGCCGATCATTCAGAACTGCAGCTTTGTGTATATTTTCATTCACATTTTCCAATTCGCCGCTGATTCTACCGGTTGACCAAAAGATTACACTGTTCAGTTCAGGATTCACTGAGGGGTGGCCGGAGGGGGGGAGTTGAAAATGTGTACTTAATAACAGAAGGAAGAGGTAGCGATGAAGGAAAAAGAAGAGGAGATGAACAATAACTAATGATAGGATATATGATCCTGGCCCAATTTTTGTTTGATCTTGGATTTTTTTTTTTTTTAAACTTGTTCTTTCAATGTTTTAACTTCTTCTGAAATAACAACTTTTGATGGTGGGAGGCAGAGTTGGGAAAATAGGAGTGAAATCGATTACACGATTACGGGTCAATTGGTAATCGTCAAACCTTTGGATGGTAATTAAAAGAGTATAAACTTCGTAGATTTTAAAGATACTTTAGGATCATTCAGATTAGATCTATATAGTTTCCTCCTAACTAATATTATGGGTGAGTTGCAAAAAATCAGCCCTGATTACCGTAAACCCACCCTCCGAAGAAATGGTAATTACAATCACTCGGTAAATGTGTAATCGCTTACCAACCCCATTTGCCCAACTCTACTTGGAGGTTCGCAGAGTCTTAATTGCGATTCAAGACTCGAATTTATACGAGTTGAGCAAAATAGGAGTGTAATCGATTACAGTAATCGGTAATCGTCAAAATTTTGGATGGTAATTAAATGTATTTTTCACAAATAAAAGTAAATTTTAGGGTCTTTCCGATTAGATGTAATTTTTCTGCAACTAATATGATGGGTGACTTGTAAAAAATAGTCCTTCGATTACCATAAAATCACCCTCCGAAAAAACAACGATTACAATTACTCAGTAATCGTGTCATCGATATTACCACCCCCATTTGCCCAACTATGATTTAAACGTTTTGTGGATCGTTAATGACAATCCACAATCAATCGGTGATTAAATAGGTTGAAGCAAAGATTACATAATTTGACCAGTTAAAAAAGTTTGCAAATTGCTTATACAGATACTTCAATCGGTTGAACCACTGATGGACTGTAGAACGTCATATTTAAGATCCGCAAAACGGCAGCTCTGCTTCCACCCTAAAGCTCATGTACTTATAGATATAGATGTCACACGTGTTCACTGCTGACGCAATATCCTCCTCTTGCTTAAAGGTATGATTATGATGAACTGATGTCATACGTTCAAAGCCGGTGCACCTTCACCTTTCGATGACATCGTTTCAACCGAGTTTTTGAATTATGCACCGAGCAAACGACGCGACGTGTGTCCGACCATTTTACAACTTCACAAAAGCAATTAAACGCCCACACGAGAGTGGAAAAAAAGCAGCGCTTCAGCCAACTTTTTAGCTCAACTGACGAGTGTAAGGGCCGACCTTAGCCTTTCAAGACCTTGCGGCAAAATAGAAGTGTGCGCCGCACCGCGGCGTTATGTTAACACGCCTATGCATGAATGCAAAAAAAAAAAGCTCACGCTGAGTTGCACGACGCGCGTCCTGATCAAAAGTTGCTGATCATTGCTGATCGCGAGTGTCAGAAAAGCGTGAGTATAACGATAACTGCGCAACCTCTCGCGTGAAAAACTGCGAGCATCACTCAGATGAATAAATCATATCAGTGCAGAATCTATTTTTAGAAAAGAATTTGACGATTCTGATGCGTTGCGTTTCGCTGAAAACAGCCTGGAAAGGGAAAACAAACTGTTCACTCAGCGGTAGAAAATGATGTCGATCCAACTCTTATTCTAGAAACATAAACAGGTGAGCATACAAAACATAAAAGGTGTGTAAACCCTACTAACAATTTTTCATTGGTGACCAATGAAAATGTCATTGGCCGCCTCAAAGGTCGCCAGCGAATTTCAATGGCCGCCAATGAAATTTACATTATGATTTACATTATGTATGATTTACATTTTTTTATGATGATGGTTCATTGGCTGCCAATGATAGTTCATTGGCTGCCAATGATAGTTCATTGGCTGCCAATGATAGTTCATTGGCTGCCAATGATAGTTCATTGGCCACCAATGAAGTTTGACTATCCGCCACTGCAGTTTGCACTGACCGTCAATGCAAAGTATTAACGGACAGTGTCCCAATTATCCATGTATTTCATTGGCCACCAATGAAAAATTTAGGGAAGACTTAATAAAATTAGAAAATAGGACGTTTGGGGCTTTGACACTAACAGACCCATTGCCAATCAAAAACCATTCAAGAATTAAAAGAAAAAACGAAAAGGCCGCATCAACAAAGATGTTCAGACTAATACTGTTTCCATCATCCATTATACAGGGCAAAGGAAAAATCCCTACCTACTCAGAGGTTAGGGTGGTTGCCGGTCGAGAAATTGAAAGGGCTTCATCCATTTACACTTAGGATTTCAACACAAACCTCACAATATGAGTTCTTTATTTCCACACCTACCTCATTTGTACATGTATTTTTACTTTCGAGGCGAATTCATCGCAGGCAGGCTTTTGTAGAAATTGTCCCTAAAATAGTCTAAAGCCCCTCAATTTTCTCGAATGGCAACCATCCCAACTTTTGAGTGGAGACTTATTCTATAGCCACCCTTGTGCAGTGGCGGATCCAGAAAAAATTTGGCGGGGCAGGGGCACCAGTGGCGGCTCGCCTAAGGAGGCAAGGGAGGCTGTGCCTGCCCAGACATTCAGAGGGAAGAAAAAATAACGTCGACAAGACAGCAACGAGAGGCAACATATCAAAATTAGGCAATCACAATGTCCGTGACTCTAAAACTAGAGTCAATCTTCACTAGGAGATAGCGCAAGAGAAGGAAGTTATAAGCGGGCGGGGAACGAGATTTCAGATTCGCGAAACGACAGCAGTCATCAGTGCCAGAGTCTGTGCCTCGTCGCCTCGTCGAGAGGCACAGACTCCGAGTCGGTCGAGCGGTCGAGTCACAGTCAAATAGTGGTGTTCGGCACACACACACACACACACAACCAAGCAAGGACTGTGCAGTGTGCACGCACTAACGAAGGTATCGGAGGCTGCTATCCTCCACGACTCCCGCAGCGTTGCCGAGCCAGTAGCTGGATAACCGTCATGCCAGTCGCCGGACCAGCCGCGGCTGTTTGTATTTGTCCGCGCCTGTTTGTTGTTGTTCGCCCCCCCCCCCTGCTGGTGGGGTTCTCCCTCCCCCACAGCCTCCCCAATACCAAAGCCCACGAGCCGCCACTGCGGGGCACGCCTGTGAAATTTTGAAATTTGAAGCGTTGGTGGACGCAATTTCGGGCTATTTTCTATAGAAAAAAGGCAAAATTTGAGGCTTCTGGGGGGAGGCACGTGCCCCCGTGCTGCCTCCCCCCCGTGGATCCGCCACTGCCCTTGTACGTCATGAGTTGATGCCAAGGGGCACATATTATATCGAAGAGCCACGTGAAATCGACAGTATCCAATGGTAAACTGGGGTTAAAGTAGAACGAAATGGTTTCTTTTGTAAGTATACCAGAGGAGTTGAGGGGAAAAGCAAATGGTTAATGTGTAAAAGTGTATAAATACCTTCTCGCTGGGGTATTTGCACGGTTGTAAAGTATCAGGAAATCAACATACACTATTAACTGCTTTGAAAGCCGAGTCGGCGAATTCTCTCAAGTAGTACGGCAACCCCGAGACCTTCATTCAAAAGCCGATGATGACGAATCGTTCTCCATTCATTCAGCAGACGAAAAAAATCGAGGGAAAATTGTTGCAGAGGGAGAGGGGAGAGGAGGCAGAGGAGGAATAATGGAAAGAGACAACACCAATTATTGCGTTCAAGAGATTGTCAAACAAATTAACGAGTAGGCAAGTAGACACTTTCGCACAGAAACAAGATTTTGTACAGTTTCGCACACTTTTTAGAAATTCACTTTCGCACAGTTACAGTTTCGCACAGTTTCGGTTGGTGCACAATTTGGCAACGTTTCATAACTTTTTCCCAGCACCAGTCAAAGAAATAATTAAAAAAGAAATAAATTGGGTGACTCACCAACTTAAAAGAAGTCCGGGATATCAGGGTCGTCAGGGTCGTCAGGGTCGCACTATGGTCTGAGACGCAGATCTAGGTGCTCATAAATCGGATTTTCGGAAGTCGGAAATTAATATTTTTGACCATTGGAACGTATTTTTCAGGTATTTTTACACTAGAAATGTGCCACAGTAGGTTCCAAAAGTGTTTAGAAAACATTTATACACGGCCTGAACTTTACTATTTTGAAACTCGAAAATTTTTCTTGAAAAACCCGGAAAAATGTAAGTTTTTACTTGATCTTGTACGATTTTAAAAATCACAGGAAAAAAATTGAATTGCATTTATTTGATAGAGCATTAAAAGAGCTTTCAGAATCTTTTTACAAAAACATTTTATCTATTTTCAAACGGGAGTTACAACCTTTTAAAAAGAGGCCCCTCATGTGATGTTAAATCTGTTGAAAAGCTTCATATAATAGGACCGATAAAAAATCGCCATCAATCGCCTTACTTAATACCGCCAAAAATGGTTAATTTAGGTCCTAATGTACCCAAAAAGTCCAACATGACCGGAGAATTCATGTGAATAAGGCCGGAATCGACTTTTTCATGTACAGTTTGCTCCAAAAAAGCCCCTGATAAGAAAATACTTTCCTCCGCACCTCACAATGCAGTCGAGCAGTGATGCCAGATTGTGCACTAATACAGACTGTGCGAAAGTGTAACTGTGCGAAAGTGTGTTTCAGAAAAAAGTGTGCGAAAATGTACTTGTGCGAAACTGTAGTACAGCCAACGAGTAAACTACACAGAAGGTATTTGCACGGAGAAAAAACAATAGCTCACGGGCCAATTACTCCATTCACTCCCATCAATGACCGAAAGGGAGGATACATATATATGTATACAAGAAAAAAAAAGAAAGAAAAAAAGAAAAAAAAAAAACATAACATATTTAATGCTCCATGTTTGTGCGGGTACCTATACACTATACAGAGTGTTTGAAAATTCTATGTGCGAACAGAAAGTTGAGCACTGGTTAATATCCGTGGACCAATGTTTCCTGATTTTTCAATGGTTCCCTGTTTGTCGATTTTTGCTGATCCTCAGCGCACGCCACAATTTAAGCCCCTCCTACAGGCGCCTCCGCACTAGCAGAACTTTCTTTCAAGGGGAGAGGGGGCAAAACCGCAAAAACCAAATTCCTAAGAGAGGAAAGGGAGGGGGGCAAACCCCCACGATTTGCATGGAAAGTTTTGCTTGTTTTTAGATCATAATTAGGAAAACAAGCGTGAAAATTGGTCATTTCTAAACTCGGTAAAATCGGTATTTTCTAAACTTCAACCGTCCCCCCTCTTACTTTTTCACTCGCACTTTCGAATCTATACAACAAGTTTGGAACTTGTTTGACGCTCAATTTAATATTAAGTATACAGACGCTTCTTAATGTCTAGCATAAGAACCTTTCTTTAGATAATAACCGTAAGGATATCCCGCAAGAATGGTGTGTTCAGAAAGCTCGGCCACCGATTAAAGTACTTACCTGAGTGCTGAATCAGTGTCAGTCCCTGTCATGAGTTCGAGATCTTTATGACGGAAACAAATGAACAATATTGTTAAACATCCTGTAAAAGAATGTGGAATGGAGATGAAAGCCGAAGAAGGGGTGGATGATACTGAACGAAAGGAGGGGGGAGGGGGAGGTTGGGAGAGGCCCACAACGAACGTGCATTGAACCAGGTGATTAACCGTAGGACATGGGAGGTACACGGGGGTCGGGGGTGGAAAATGTCTTTGTTCTTCGAGTTGGCAGACTTCCGAGTACCGTAATTATTTAGGTGAGACTCATAAATTTATACACACTTACTCATTTTTCATTCGTCATAATTAATTTACTCAGTATAACAAATATTATTTATAATCATTATTAAATATTTTTCTGAATGTATGAAAAAACGATTGCAAAAACAACAATACGCGTCCATAGCTTGTCAACAACTTGATTGAAGAAAAAAAATCCTTTTATTTTGATAATTTTTTTTTTTTTTTTTTAGAAAATATTTGGTCGGTTATTCCCACACCACCAAACGTAAAAATGAAAAAAATATTGCACGAGAATTCATTTAATTTTGCTGTTTTTTTCTGTTTTTGGGAGCGTCAGAAATCAGAAATATCACCATGAAAATATTTAACGGTGACTTTTATGTTTAACCCTTTATGGACCAAGCCCGAGTATACTCGTTTTGCTCCTTTAGTCTATTTCACATTGTTTCGGTCTTCACTCCAGATAAAGGCGATTCTCGATGACTGCACTTACAAAATAAGGTTCATTCGGGCGCCTTCAATGTATCGTATAGGCAATTCCAACTCCCCCGAGTACGAACAGTTTACTACCTTCCGCACATAAACGGAAGCTCTAGGCGTTCTTTTGAACTAACCTGGCCCTTCTTAGAGGGTTAACGTGAAATCAATTTTCTCCGTATGACGTGTGGCAAAAATTTATCGCGTAAAGTGAATTCTTGAAACGAGGGACCCATTCAATTTGGCAATAATTGGAGTAAATTATTGTAGAGAGAGCCTTCATTTTGCGTCGATGCGATACGATACCGGGAAGGTACGAAGAGTTATCGCATCGATTTTCTTCTTTCGTTAACAAGGACCAAATAATGTTAGGTAGCAAGGGTAACTTGCGCACGGTCATGTGACGTGCGTAAGCTCTCTGATTGGTCGAGATTGGACGTGACTTAAGTCGCGCACACTGCACTGTGGGCCGTGGGGACCGCACATTATTTATAGTTCCAGCGCGATAACGTGTTTTTTTTAATTTTCGTTCTTGTTTACATTATGTTCATCCCTCCTTAAAATAGATTTCCATGAGTGAAAAAGGGACAATCCATGGCCGAACGAGCCTCGTTCAGTTGCAAATTGAATTAACTTATGTAGGGATGACCAGACGACCAGACAGTTATTTTAGGGGGGGGGGCAATATTGGCCACATCCCGACTTATAGGTTATAGCTTTTTCTCATCATTCATAATTATGATGACCTTTTCCTTCAATATCCCATTCTTTTTTTGTTGTTGTTTGGTTTCCTGTCTTTTCTTTTTCTTAACAATTCCCTTTTCTCCTTCGTTTTCAATCATAGTTTTTCTCCTTTTCCATTTTTCCATTAAGGGTAGACAACAATCCCCCCTCCCCCCGGCCCTCCCAAGTCACGCTCATGCAAACCTACATGAAAGCTTTCGATTTCTCTCCGTAGAGCCTATTACACTCACATCACAGATAACTTTGCAACGGGTTCCAGTTATTCTAAGTTTTTTCTCCAACCAGCCTTCAATTGCTTGCGAATCAGGATGATCTTGAGATTTCGCAATTTGCGCAGAGCTTTTTCTTTCATGACATTTCCTGACGAGACGAGTTGATTTTCACTATGCGCGAATTGAAGTAGGTAAACGATGTGAACCATCACATGTTTGCGTTCATATTTCTCGAATCAAGTTTTCATTACATTACCGATAGAAAGTTATAAAGCGTTTAGAGACTCTCATAAAATTTCGTTGAACGGCGTTAATTGGAATGATATAGAGTGTAATTATGACAACATTAAAATGGACCGAACAAGTAAGCAGGTGCACTTAGATGCGCGTCATCGTTAAAGTTTCTTTTCACTCCGTCTCTTGATTTTCGTCACTTTCCAACGGATTTTCTCCATGTTTTTCTTTAACGTGTTTTTCTGACTGACCCTCGCCAGATGAAAAGTATCGATGTTGTTTTTGTTTTTGTTTTTTTTTTTATGTTTTTTTTTTGTTTTTTTTTTGTTTTTTTTGTTAAGTATCGATTTTTTTCGAGCGATTTAATTGCACCCTCTGAGGATGGATTTTTTTCCTTGTTTTATCTGAAGCAGACTTTGATACCGCATTTCTCGAGTCGCTGCTAACGGGCCTGGATTTAACCATCATCCCCATCTGAGAACGCATAGCGAGCGAGCGAGCGAGCGAACGCGGAAGTGCTTAAAATGGGCAAAAGATTGAAACAATTTCTGATTTCCTGTGAAACCTTCTCAACATTAAGTTATCTAGGGTACAACCATCGGCCGACCATATATGCTCTTTGAAAGAGATGAAGACGTACAATCACTAAAAGAAACAAGGTAGAATAGATAGTTCAGATAGATGGTTGTTTTTTTTTTTTTTTGTTTTTTTTTTTTTTTTTGTTTTTTTTTTTTAATTTAAAAATGGCTGCGTTTGAGCCGAAACGTCCTCAAAAAAAAAAAAAAAAAAAAATCGTGTTTCCCAGCATTTTCCCATTACACCTGTTTCTTTTACTTACATGGGGCAGTTGCGAGGGTTTGAAATGATGTGTTTTTTTATAAAGAAAATAATAGTACTTGATCAGCTATGAGAAAAATGGTACCTTTGGTTTTTTCCTAAGTGTCCCGTCTTGGAGATAGACGCACGTATAAAGTTGTAAAGAATCGTGTGTGCACTGCGCAGTGCCGTCACTCCGCGGGATTCCTATTTGAAACATTGTATTTTGGGGGAAAATCTCATCTTCGGAACAATAGGACTTAATTAGAAACCAGAGGCATCTTTGTTCTCAGCTCATCAACTACTTTCACTTTCTTTATAAAAAGCGAATTTCAGACCCTGGTAACAGCTCCATTTCTTGACTACTTGAGATTAACTTCTGTATTTCGAAATTTCGATCGAACGAATAATTTCGATAGGTCGAAAAAAATCAAACTTTTTGCTCGAACGCAAAGGCCAATAACCGGAACCAGAAGCGAGTCTTGGTAATTTTCATTGTTTCTCTTCTCATTTGCTCTTTGAGCACTTGCGTACTAAAAAGGTGAAGTGAGGGCGCGTAATTTTTGAGACTTCGGCCGTTATCTTACTCTTTCCTACAGTTGCGTTCAAATTGGCGAAGCAGAGGAAGAGAGACAAACTATTAAAACCGCCTCTGACCGGAACCCTTCCTTTCCTCTCCATTCATCGTATGTTGAGAATCGATTTCAAATGAATAAAAAAAATGACCGCAGTACCCGAAACACAACTGATCTATTTTCAAAGCTCAAGTATAGATTTTGATCGAAACAAGTCACTTAATTCAATCCTTAGTGTTATGATACTCTTTCGAGCGGGCAAGTAGGTACCTATAACAAAACAGCCCGCTTGATAACAACTTGAGCGAACGCCTCTATAATGCGGCGATAAAAAAAAAAATCGATGTCATAACAAGACAATCGCATTAACAATAAATCCGTTACGGCCTCAACCCGTTGAGAATTTACTACTTTCCTTTTGTTTTTACGAGCGACGGGCGGGCGGTATATACATCCTTCCCCGCGCGACGGATCAAAATTAAAATCTATGACTTACTCACGAAACAATCAAAATTGTATTATTGTTATGGTTCCTGTATATAAGCTCCTGAGTCTTTAATGAATCTGAAAATCCCACTGAACTTTAATCAAAAGTAATGACAATCGATTTGTGTGCGTCCTTTGTAGCCGTTTTATTTCTTCATACATGACAAAAATTGCTTTCGCGGTGATTTTGGGCAATGCCGGTCAAAAGACATCCTGCATGTTCTTAGTGAATTGACCTCGCAGATTAGCACATCGCAGGCCCAAGAGTCATTGAATGATTTTGACGGGAGGGGGGGGGGGAGTTACGATACGTGCCTCCGCCTTTATGGATAGTGATACGAAACTCTCGAAATGTGCCCGTATATACCAACTAGAAAAGACAAACAAATGCTCAAAACAAGATAAGTATAATTGTCCGAGTAGTCCAGTGGCGGCTCGTGCAATTTGGCAACCATGCTTATTTGCCATTTTAACTTATGCAAAAGTATCGACCTCTTGGGGGTGCGATTGCACCTCCTGAGGATAGATAGTTTTACATAGGTTTAAATGGGAAGAATACATTGTTGTCACAATGCACGAACCGCCACTGGAGTAGTCCGAGTAGTAGTAATCAGCCCAGCCCTCTCCTCCATTGAGAGGCTTTGTTCCTATAGTTACATTTTCTTGTGGATGCACCCTTATACTAATGTGAAAAGAATGATTGACATTCCGTCCATTCCGATGAATTGAAAATATCGACTGGTGCTAGATATCATTCATCGGGTTATCGAAAGGTGCATAGTAAGGTGCGGGAGAACAGTACTAACATACTGTCGGGGAACAAACAGAATGTTAGTCGACTCCTTAGATTTTAGCTGAGGTAGACCACCTGCAATGCTTAAATTCATTGAGACAAGTATTCTGGGTGGCCTACCTCCAGGAGCTTTCGCATATTTCAAATGGGGACCCCACATTTTTATTACAGATTCGGAAAGAGTACACAATTCCAAGACTTTTAGCGTAAACCGCATGTCAATATCGATTTTCGTTTCCGGTACATCGAACCTCAAAGTTCGATATCGACCAATTTTTCAAAACGAAGTGATTATTCGTCGGTACGGTACCGACGTCTAAGCCGTTATTTGTCGGTACGGTACCGACGTCTAAGCCGTTATTCGTCGGTACCGGAAAGCTTTTTTCTACCGCTAACTTGGCTAAACTGGGAAACTTTTCTCTACCGCTAACTTGGCTTTACCGGAAACCTTTTTTCTACCGCTAAACCGACAAGCTAACGCCATTGCAACGAAAATAAAACATTAGACGTCCGTGAAAAATATAACCTCATTCTTCCGATCGCCTTGCAGATAGCCTCTCTGGCTTCAAATCACGGCACCACCCAATTTCATAGTTACTTGACTGCACTGAAAAATGTTGAAAGTATGGTGAGGGCTGGGGAAGATTTTCAATGTACGTCTGTTCAAAACACTTCAGCCTCAACATGTTGTGCTACTGAGACGCCTTTGCCCAAAAATGACGGCGAATCTGAGGTAGCCCATCCTTCGGACAACAACATAGAAGAGAACAGCCGTGGCCGCTTTCAAAACTTAAAATTCCGAACTAAACTTGTGAGTCGAGGGCGACCTAAGCGGCCGAAGCGGCAGTTGTGCTCCTTCAATAGGACAGCGGCCAATAAACGCAAAGAACCACCACCAGATTCTGATTCCAACCCTGATTCCGACCATTACTCTAACCCTGAGCCTAACCTTAGCCCTAGCCCAACCCCTAACCCTAGTGCCAACCGTAACGAATATTGTGGACCCACGACACGAAAAAGAGCTAAACGACTGGGAATAATGTTTCGGCTGCTATGCCATTAGATTTTAAATAAGTTTTTTTCAAAAATGTTGTCAATGTATGTTTTTTGTACTTGAATGCCTACCTACTTGTTATATGAACTTTTTTCTAATTTGACCATGTATGTATTTTTTCGCATGTTTGCATACCTACTTGTTATATTTGACGTGATTTCAATAAACCAAAGAAATTTTCATGATTCAGTTTTGAGTACATTTAAAACGATTCCTTATTAAGTACCCTCATTTCTTGTAAAAAAGTTTATTATTGAATTTGCAATTCTTAAAAATACACTCCAGTACCGACCTAACCTGATCCAGTTAGCGGTAGAAAAAAGTTTTCCCGTACCGACGTCGGCTTAGACGTCGGTACCGTACCGACGAATAACGGCTTAGACGTCGGTACCGTACCGACGAATAACGGTTTAGACGTCGGTACCGTACCGACGAATAACGCCATCCTTTTCAAAAATCATAAATTCTCAAAAAAAGGTCGGATTTTAAAAAAACTAAGTGCCGAAAGAGCTCTCCAGAACAAGTACTTTTCACCATTAATTAAAACCACGAATTTTGGCTCAAAAAATAATAAATTTCAGAATTTGATCACATCATTTGTTTAGGCTTTTTTGAGACTTTTGGCGATTTATTAGCGTACTAGCCGTTCCAAGCACCCTACGGGCGCCCTCCACGGCCAGCATTCTAGGGTTACGGGCTAGTTGGTGGTTGGTAAAAAATGATAAAATGAAACGGAGTATTGGTGCTGAGAATTAAAGAGATGAAAATGTAAGAATGTGAGCGCAAAGCGCTTGCACTTTCTTGTATTAAATAAATAAAAAAAAAAAAGATATTGCTGGGCAATGCGTAAAAAGAACTAAAATAAGACGCGGAGGATACCAAAATAAAAGCCTTGAAAATCGAAGAGGAATTATAAAAGAGAAGCGAGTGCTTAAAGGTTACATATAACGGTGACAATCCATGGTAAAAATAAATGCTCAATGCGCTAAGAATGTTTTCTTAAAAAAAAAAAAAAAAAAAAAAAAAAAAAAAAAAAAAAAAAAAAAAAAAACCACACAGAAGGAGGGCGAAGGGCGATCTCGTGACTTCATCCGTGCCTTTTCTCTTTCTTTCTCAAACACATGCGACCAAATGAGACGAAATGGAGGGAGAGAGAAATCTCCTGGACTGGTGCGGCGACTCGAGCTATTTGGCAACAATGTTTTTTGGTGATTTGAATGTATACGTACAACGATCAATTGTTGTTTAAGAACTGCCACACTATCGAGTCGATAGTTTTTAATAGAATTAAATGTAGGGAAAATATTGTTGGCAAGATACACGAGCCACTACACTGCACCGCGACCTTTGAGAAAGATTGCGAGGGGAGCAAACGATCACAGCTCGTACATCTTAGACTTCAGAATCGAAGTCAGTATGCAAATTTGAATCGAATCGTTTCCTTCCGCAATTTCCTTTAAAGTCGGTCGTCCCGAGCATCGAGGAATTCAATTTGAACAAACTTGTAATCAAAAGTTACAGAGCTTTGATTCATGAATTGTTTCCGATGTGTCTCTGAAAGTTTTGCGAAGCAATAAACATCATGGATACAGATGAGCCTATCGTAAAGTTGGATCTCTTATTTTCGGGCGTTGCGTCACTGCATAAGCGGTAGAAGTCAACCAGCAGAAGTCTGTGAATTTCAGTTGACAGAATTATGTTTTACATAAATAAGTAGTTTTGACCATTGACATAGATATGTGTTCGGAGGAGTCATGACGTGTGACAATAAAAACTGAGTTTAATTGATATACTTCGCGTATAGTGACAGCACATATACATATTTGAAGACAGTCTAGCTATGCATCGACTTCGCTTCATTTGACCAATTCACAACCAGCCCCAAGTGATCAGTCTGGAACGGCGTGAAATAAAGACGAGGTTTTTATAAGAATACATTGATCAAAATCTATTTAATTAAGTGGTTGTATTATTTCCTGGCTACTTTTTCTCACAAATCAAATATCTGTCGTTGGCATGTGGGGGGAAAAATATTCAAACGAAATGAATAGGATGTTTCAAGGAACTTTTTTCTTTTTGTTTTTTGTTTTTTTCAATTTGACAGTCACTCTCGAGTAATCAATCGGTTCCGACTAACTAGCCGCAGCAAAGGTGATATAGTCAATGCTGGAGGGAGAAGGTGGGAAGGTGTTACGCACTAGCGGATCCAAGAAATCGTCCTTCTCTCTCTCTCTCTTCCAATAAGAGCTCATGTGATAGAAAAGGATAGAAGCGGGGGCGAAAATCACTTGACTGCCCCTGGTTCGTCCTTTTCTATCACACGCATTCTGATGAGGAAAGAGAGAGAAGGACAAATTCCTGGATCCGCCGCCGCGCCAGTGGTGTTATGTCAGCCTCTGTGGCAACAGCTCAATTATTACGCGTACGGAGCTGGACATCGTTTTGAGAATACTAATTTCGGTTCAACTTCAACCCGTCAACAACTTACCGTCACAGCCGAGACTTAATGAATGCATCAGGCTGTGATCTCGTTTTAAACAAGAATGAAGACTTTTTTGTAAGCACATCTACAACTCTAAACATTACACATCTTCCATTCCTTTCACCATACTTTTTTGATTTATTTATTGACGTTTCTTCATTTGTCTTGATCTTCAGAGAAGGTAAATCAATTTAGAAAAGTTCGCATCTGCACATGACTTTCCCCTCTTCCTTCGATTCTTGAGGATTTTGACCCAATGTATATAAAACATCGAACATGCTAAGAATCTTCAGAATCCTCTCAAACAGTCGTATAAAATACCTTTGTAAAATCCTAAAGAGGAGCCAGACATTGCGTCCGTCCCCATGTTAATTAATTTCCTGAACCTCAAGGTACCTTTTCTCAAGACCTCTTCTGGGTCACTTTCAAAAACTTTGGCTCATATGAGTGCTTATACGTTTGGATAACCTCACAGTTCCATTCGCGATATCCATACATGTGGATATTTATGGATCCATATGGATCCATACATACATATCCATATGGATATATATAAATCCATATGGATCCATATATATCCATACATATCCATAAGGATCCTTACATATTCATAATCCATATGGATCCATACATATTCACATGGATCATTTACGTATCCATAACATGTATGGATAGTTGGTAACCCGTACGGACCATTTTTACTACGGTATTTTCCCAGCATTTTACAGTAGAATTGATAATTCACTTAATCGGGAAAAAATCCGGAAGACGTAACCTAGAATTCTTCATATGATCTACAAGTAAGCATCAAAAACGACATAATGTGTCCGCGACATTCACCATCCATCAGTGTTAATTTGACTAATTTTATGTTTTAGAATAATCCTATACGCCTACAATCTTGCTTCATCATCGCCATATTATGTATTTTGAGACGCTGATTTCAAAAATGCTATCAGTTTTCATTAAACTGGCCTATAGATTTTACGTAAATTCGAAATTACGTCTTCTTAGTAAAAAATTCGAAATTCTGGAAAATGTATGAGTTTTGAGTAAAAACTAAGGCCGAATTTGAAATCAGCGGGTCAAAATACATGGACGCTCACGCGAGAGGGGTGAGAAAGAGGCATCTCGACATGATGAGAAAACCTGCGGTTATACGTTCATAACAGCCGGACAACTTTGTCGTTAAGGTGTAAAAATCGTGATCTACCAGAATTGCTGCAAACGCCTCAGCAACCGTGATCGAGTGTTTCTTCTACCACGGTAGATTTCCCGACTACCGCTGGTAAATTACTTGCAGGTCCATGATAGTACACGAAACAAAGTGAATACAATCAGCGAACTTTCGCGCTCAAACATCATTCGCGCATGATATTCGATGGATCTGTATTTTCTTTTGATGATTTTCGATTTGCTCGTTGGTCTCACCGAAGACAAATGACTTACATTCATTGGAAATTTCGAATTCATCTCCGGATAAGCATTAGATTTCGAATTGCTGCAACCAGTGTCAGAAATCTCATCTTCTATAACTTTTTTGACTCCTCTCGCCACGATTATTTCAGAAACGACGAACTTATCTAATGCATTTAATACTGCAGACCATGCTTAGAATTCATTTTCCTGTAAGGCAAATATAATTTCAGTTTTGGAAACGCTAATTTTTTTTTGTTAAAAATGGTCGTGTTATTTAGAATACTAAAATTAAGAAGTCGGGAAATTACAACAGCAGATGTCATTTTCATCAGGATTTCATTCAAAAGTTTACTCTCGGCTCTCATTGGCTAGATTTTTCATCGATCTCATCGCGACGTCAGTTAGAAATCACCACCTCTTCAAGTGAACGATTTTCGATCGCAAAAATTCGCGCAGGGTCTCCCGCTTGTTGATGAGGCTTCTTCAGAAATCTTTGTAGAAAATACAAAGAATTATTTTTTTCCGTGAACCTATATCAAACCCAGCGCTGCCGTTTTGCGTAAAATTAATGGAATTTTTCAATTCACCAATGATTCCACCGGTTGAGAAAATATTACAGAGTTCAGTTCAGTGTATGCCTGTACTGCACGAAAATACTCTGATACGTAATACTTTCTCAATAGATGGAAACGTCGTCGACGAATTAAAATATCCGCAAGTTTTTTACAGTCATCTACGACTCCACCGGTTAAGAAAAGATTACACACGGAAAAAAACTACGGTGAAAATAACCATACGGATACCTGATTTTGGCACCTGCTAGATGTTATGGTAATGTTAACCAGAAGTATACTATGTTTTGACTAGGTACTAGGTGATGTTACCTGATTGCATGTCGAATTCACTCAAAGTATTGGTAAATGTACCATACTTCTGGTCAAGTTTACCATAACATCGAGCAGGTGCCAACATCAGGTATCCGTATGGTTATTTTCACTAATCTTTTTTTCCGTGCAGATGCGAGTATTTTAGTGCATTACAGTCAAACTCTGAACTAAATTGAGTCATATTTTATCCACCGGTGGAATCATCGGTGAATTGGAAAATGCCAATGATAATACGCAAAACGGCAGCTCTGATCAAACCCTTTCATGAAGAGCTCCATGAAATAAAAACGGATTTAAAAACCTGAAATTTTGCAACATGGCGGCAGATGAGCATCCTCTCATCCGACGAGGAGACCTGAGACAACGTCTGTCTCTCAGCAGGGCTAATTATCCACTCGCGCGCCGTCGATTATATTCGACCACGCGATTCCATTCGATTCCCGCGCGATTCTATCGAAGCGTGCACTGCGCGCGGTGCGTGGTGCGATCCGGCGCGTCGCGTCGCCGTCGCGTCGTGGCGTGGCGTGGCACGGCGGTGATGGAATTCTTCCGAGTGGACACGCGGAACGACCAAGCTTCAGGAATTCTCTCAGCTCGGAAGAATTTGTCTCTGGCTCATCTTCGATATCCCTCTGGACTATCACCTCTGTTGCCACACCCGATCCCACTACTAGGGAATCTAATCTGCGCTGCAAATATTCTCAAAGTGAAAATAACCTTGATCACTTATTATCATGCCAATGTGCAATCAATTTTAAATCACGCGATACATCAGTGGGGTAGCTCATTTGATCTTGATGTGCTCCTCAAAATACAAATACAAATACAAAATAAACAAACAACAAAAAAACAAAACAAAAAACAGAGGGGAAGTATCGGACAAAAAGATTGATTCGAATCATGCAATACTCTATTCCCTGAGTTTAAACTTTATAAGACACTTTTTTCATTACATGTTTATTTTTTCTATACGATAAATAAATCAATTTTACTAGGATTCATCGACCATGTAATGATCAGAGAAAGTAAAGAGAAATCAAAAGCCAGAAACGTATTTTTAAAAACTATGAGAGGTCCCATGAGGGATATGTTTAAAAAAAACAATTTAAAGAGAAACATCAGGAATTAAGTTCTTTAAAAAACTCCCCGAAGGCCTGAAAAGGGTAAGAGTAGACTCAGGAAACAGAGTCTTCATCAAACAGTTCAAACAGTTTTCAAACAGTTTCAACACAAATTTCAAACAGTTTTTCATATAGATGATGCATTTTACCATGTATAACTGAATATTTGGAATCATCGAACTGGAACAGGACAGGAACCCTTAAACTTGCAATATTGTATGTTATTTACTCTATCCGACCAAAAACCCTCTCGGGTGCAAAAAAGACGGCAAGTCAATAACTCTGTTCCATGCAAAAATTGTTCTAATGCATCATCTCAAAGGTGTGATATCATCGAAACGTCAACTCCAGGAGCTCTTCACTTTTTCTCCATTTATTTTTGACGAATCTTTGCTGACCAAAAACACCCCTTATTTCCAATTCATCCTCTAAAAGAGATGATATCATTGAACGACAAGGCAACCTCGTAAAATGCCTTTAAATGAAGGAGTTTGAAATGGTAATTATTATTGACGAATCCAAATGCAACCTTTAACATGGCTTCTTTGGAGTGAAGCAAAATGACAAGATGAGCGAAAATTTCAATTAAAAAACGGAAAAAACTTGCCGTGCTTGGCCGCTCAAGAGAGAATGCACTGTAGTGATCAATTTAGCATTTGGTGGGCAATCAGAGCTCACTCACGAATAATGTGGTCTCACTGTTTTCACAAACTGAGTGTGAGTGTTCGGATCTTATGATCGGCATTTGCATTTTTATTAGAGTATCAAAATTTGTTTAAGTTCAATGAACTTTTGAAGTCTGAAAGCAAATTGGAGCTTTCGTTCGTTTAACGAAACGAATTTTCAGTGATACTTTCCATATCCATTAAATATTAGCAAGTCTTCAAAACTATAGGGACCGACT